>JAAXCT010000184.1:600000-940691 GCA_012490785.1 Eragrostis nindensis
TGAGTAAGGATGCCGAGAGATAGTGGACCGCCCCCGTTCGATGGGACCGACTATGCCTATTGGAAAGCTCGCATGCAAGCTTACCTCGAGGCTCTCGACCCTATCGCATGGGAGGTGACAAGTTCCGGTGTCTCTCTAAGGACTCCCATTGGTACTCTTGATGTGAATCTCGCAAAGGCAAATGCTAAAACTAAAAATGCCTTGTTTGAAGCTATCACTAAAGAGGTCTTTGCTCGAGTCAAGTCCGCGGGTACCGCTCATGAAGTATGGACACAAATTCAACAAATTCATGAGGGTTCCACGGACGTGAAAGAGGAAAGATACTATGTGCTAAAGAACAAATATGATGACTTTGCCATGTCTTCAAATGAGCTAATCAATGACACTTACTCTCGCTTGAATGTGCTTGTAGAGGATATCAACTCTCTCGGTGTGAAGGACAAGATTGATGATGGTGACCTTGTGCGGAAGATCATGAGGATTCTCCCAAGGGAGAAATATGGAGCACTCATCACATGTCTCTTCAACACCGACATGCGAGACCTCACCACCCACAAGCTACTTGGGAAGATCACCGCCTTCGAGAGCTACAACCTTGACAAGAAGCTTGATGAGAAGCCCTCCAAGAATCTTGCTTTTGCGTCCGAGGGATCAAGCAAGAAGATGAAGAAGGTGGTGACTCAAGATTCAAGTGATGAAGAGTTTGAAGAAGACGTTGAAGACTTGTTGCAACTTCATCCAAATGATCTAGCACTCCTCATGAAGAGAAGCAACTTCTTCAAGAGAAGATTCATCAACAAGAAAGATGCCGAGTGCTACAATTGTGGGGAGAAGGGTCACTTTGCCAAGGAATGCCCGAAGCCAATCAAGAAGAGCAAGAAGAAGACTCAAGAGTCAAGCGATGATGAAGAAGAAGACCCTAGAAGCAAGTACAAGACAAGGAAGAGGTTTGTCAAGAAGGAAAGCTCTAGAGGCAAAGACAAGAGAAGATTATCTCGCAAGGGACTCTTTATTAGAGAGTGGGTACGGATGATGATAGTGAAGAAGAAGAAAGTGATGACTCATCCTCCAAGGGAAAGAAGATGGCCGGCATAGCCCTCACCAACATCTCCGAGACTCTACCTCCACCACCTACTTGCTTGATGGCCAAAGATGATGATAGTAGTGAAGATGAGAAGAGCGAGTCCGATGAAGAGTTTGGTGAGGAGGATAAGCCCACATATGAGGAACTCTTGGATAGCATTCTCCTAACCGGCAAGATGATCAAGAAGAGGGACAAGACCATTGCTCGGTTGGAGAAGGAACATGAAGTGGCCGCTTTCCGAGTTCGTCAACTTGAGGGTGAACTTAGGGACTTATCCATCTCTCACAAGGCTCTTGATGAGGACTATGACAAGCTTGAGGAAGACCACATGAAGCTCAAGGAGAAGTCTAAGTTACTAGAGGATGAGATCAAGCATCTTTCCACTTCGCTCATGACCTTGGATGAAAGCTATGACAAGCTCAAGGTTGATCACAAGAGGCTCAACGACAAGTTCAAGGTTCTTGAGGAAGAACATCAATCCATCCTCGAAAAGAGTAACACTTCTTCTTCTAGTTCATCTATTTCCGATTCTTCATATATTACTTGTGATGGACTAACTCCCTCTCTTGAGAGCATCTCTCTTGATGAGAAAATCTTGAAGGAATATCATCAACTCAAGGAGGAGAGAGCTTCGGTGATGGACGGCTTCGAGAGGCTCACAAGGGGAAGGACCATTCATAAGGAGATACTTGGTCGGAACCTTGTAAACAACCCCGGGCACAAGGGACTCGGCTCCTACCCCGCCGCCATCAACCTCATCGGCAAGGACGAGGACATTCCACCTTGGGTAGTTCCTCTCATGGCGGACGACTACTATTGTGAGAAGTGTTGCCGTGACGGGCACACTAGCAAGAATTGTCCCAAGGTGAGAAGTTCCAAAGTTTTGCCCAACGCTAACTTGTTCCATGAGAATACACACTACAAGCTCTTTAGGGACAAGAAAGGAAGGGTGAAGGCAAAGGCTCTTGGATCACCCGACAAGAGGAGGATGATGAGGAAGATTTGGGTGCCCAAATGCATAGTTGACCTTGAGAGGCCAACCAAGTGCGAGTGGGCTCCCAAGAACAAGACCTAGAAGGGTGATGGTGGTGGACCGTGCGCCGCAACGTCAACTCATGAACGTCCACCACAAGCTTCGAGTGCTTCATCGACAAATCTACTCTTCAAGGAGGTAACTTGTATCATAGTAGTTTCTTTTCTTGCATTGCTTGCATGGTAGCTAGGTGCTCCTTTGTGAACTAGTATGTTTGCATCCATGCATATGTAAATAACTAAAAGAAAAGAACAAAAAAAATTAGTTCAAGGTCTAACTTTCTCAAGATAGCTATGAGTATGGGGGATGCTTGAGTTGGTGGACCGATGGACTCAAGGCAAGGTTTGGCTCATAGTGAGTAAGCTTGAGAGAGGCTCAAACTTGACCTTGAGTAGGTTTCCTTTATGCGTTGTCTTAACTTTGCTTGCATATCACATGGCATGTTTAAATTCCCCTTGCATTTGTATGATATGCTTGTCTCATGCATTGCATATAGGAAATCACAAAGGAGTTGTCACACTATGAGGAAGTGCTTCATTCGTAATATGATCTCACATCTCATAGAAGTGTGACTAAAGAAAAGAATTGCGCTTCATGCCCATTGAGTCTTGCTAAATGATCCTCAAGGTTAAATCTACTTGCACGGATCATAGGCAAAGGGCTCATACATACCCCTCCTTTGGTTTTATCTCCCTTGGTTCTTATTTGGTCGCATCTTATTTGCCGATTGAAAAATTACTATAAGCCTATGCGCAACCTATATTGGTCTATTTTCAAAAGAGTGTTTGAGAGTTCCCCTTCTAGTCCATGTTTGGTGTTTATTTGGTTTTTGTGTGAGAAACTTGGACTTAGAAGGAAATTCCTTGAAAATCAGCTTTTCTGGACTGGACCGTACAATACGGTCAAAGGGACCGGACAATACGGTGTGCTTTTGCACGAGATCTTTCAAAACCTGAGGCAGAAAGGAGACCGGACAATACGGTCCTCTAGACCGTACAATACGGTCTCTATAGCTATCTGTCAGGGTGAAGAAAGAGACCGTACAATACGATCCCTATGACCGTACCATACGGTCTGGTTGATTTCATCGCGAGAATGTTCCAATCTCATCCGTTGATTCCGTTTTGGATCGATCTGGACCATCCGTTCAAACTTACCCTAATCCTAACGGATCGCATCGAGTTACTGTGCATCTTCCTCTCCATTACGGCCGCCGTTCACCGCGCTCACGCTCCCGCCTCGCCGCTTCCCGCGCGCGCGCCCTCGCCGTCGACCAGCCGCCGCCGTCGTGCCTCACGCCGACGTGCTCCAGCACCCTCTGCGCGCCGCTGAGCTCCACTGCTTCCACGCCTCGCGAACCCTAGCGCCGCGCCGCGCCTTCGCCGAGCCGCCGCTCCACCGCCCGCGCGCCGTCACTGTGCCGGAGCTGAGGAAGACGAGGACCTCGCCGTCGACGTGCACAGCGCCGGGAGTCCCTCCTCTCACGCGCGACCACGAGCTACTGCTCTTCCTCTTTGCGCGCGACGAGCTCCTCCCCGTCGGCGACTCACCGGACCCGAGCACTCCTCCATTGACGATCGCCGTCAAGTTCTTGCTCCGGTGAGCTCCTGCAAAATCTTGATTGCACAGTAGCCTCGTTCAGATTCCGTCTCTAGGGTTTGAGCCATTCCTCCTTCGTCGATCAAAATCCTTCATCGTTAAATCCCTAGAGAAATTGACCCAAAAATCGAACCTTTTTGCGATTTGGCATGCATTGCTATCTATTGCCTCGCATTTAGGTCAATTGGTATACCATTGTCATAGTGTTCGAGTATTGCACTTCATCTATCTATGACATGTTGGTAGTTGATCGCTTTGTGTCGATTTTCGATTCCATACCATACACTAGCTCGACACTTAGTACATTCCTCGATTAGTGGTACATTGTGTCTATTGTTTATGATCTATGTACACTAGTTGATCTCCACTCATAATCGACAATGCCGTAGTTCCTCTTTGCATATTTGCCGGCATTGTGTCCTTTACCTCTGCGCTAGGACTTCATCTAGATTTACGCGCTTACCTACGATTCTTGCTTGTAGATTATAGTAGGTTATTCTATACTCATATACCCTGTCTATTCCTACCGTGCAGTGGCAGTTGTCAGCAGGCAGTGGGCAGTTGACAGCAGAGCAGAGACAGTGGACGGATTGAGGGCCAAGCCCTTAGTCCTATCTTTGGCAGTCAGCTTGTCAGTGGACGGGTTGGTGAGCCAAGCTCACTCGCCCTATCTTGTCTGCAGGCCAGTCAGCAGAGATGGCAGGTGGCAGAGGCAGAGGCAGGGGCAGAGGAGATCGTGACAGGGGCAAGGCCAAGGTCGTTGAGCAGCCCAAGAAGAAGAAGCAGCGGACAGGTGATCCAGAGTGGGATCAGGCTCTCAGGGCAGCAGCAGTTGACTTACCCACCGGCAGAGACACAGGGTTCCGGATCAGGGACCCACCTGCTGGAGGACAGGGGGAGACTCCGAGGAGGTCTTCCAGAGCTAGAGCCACAGTGCAGCGGACTCCGTCCACCCGTGAGGTTGGTACGTCGAGGACCGCGCAGGAGCAGCAGGTGCAGCCAGAGCCACAGGAGGAGAGCTCTTCCAGCTCCGGTGACGAGGTCACCGAGGCTGACAGGCAGAGGATGGCCGCGAAGTTCTGTGCTCTCGACAGGACTGCTTCTCTCAGAGACGTACTTGCTGAGGACGCTCTCAGGCTGCCAGGCCCCGTCCTCAAGAAGTTCAGGAGAGTCTCTGAGGAGACTTGGGTACCTGCCAGGAGAGACCCACAGGCAGGAGGTCGCTTCTGGACCTTACTACAGCAGAGGATAGCAGCTGGTTTGAGGAGCAGACTGCGGACAGACGGAGCCGATAAGCTCTTTGTTACTCACCAGCACTGCAGCATAGAGGCTGCCAGCAGAGGTGCCGGGACGGATTTCACACAGCACCTGTCTTATATCCCGGGCCTCCAGGAGATCATCACCACACCGATGCGATGGGATACTGACATTGTGATGGACTTCTATGCTTCGTTGTGGATAGCGCCAGACCGCTCAGCTATATGGTTTATGCTCAGAGGACAGCCCCACAGAGTGACGAGGGAGAACCTCGTAGAGGCTCTAGAGACTGTTCAGCACGAGACTAGGGTGTTTCCACTTGCTCACCCAGGGATGGAGCCTCCCCGCAGACCTCTTGGGGGACACCTACCGTCTGATGAGGATATGAGCATTGCTTTCCCTCCACCTCACCCGGAGAACTTCAGCCGAGCTCACACCAGACTGACACATGAGGGCAGAGTTCTCAGGAGCATTCTTAGCAGGACCATTGTGCCGAGAAGTGGATACAGGGATCAGTTCTCTATACTTTCACAGTGGGTCGTCATGCTGATACTGAGGCACAGAGGCTTTGACTTGGTGGATTTGATACTGAGCCAGATGGAGGATGTTATTGCTGAGGGGATAACTGCTAGACACTTAGCCTTCGCACCTTTGATCTGCTATATTCTGAGGAGGCTACAGTTGTTGACTCAGGAGGACTACGATGAGCTGCCCAAGGTGACCACAGCGTACACACCCCTACCTGCCTCCGACAAACGGGTTGCTGCCCGGGAGTCAGCTTCGCAGGGGAGTTCTTCACAGGGGCTAGGCGACACGGCTACCGAGACAGAGCAGCATATTCAGACTGGTAGCCAGATGGAGTCCATTCCTGAGGACGTGACTCCGGACTCTAGAGCAGGACCTTCAGGCTCAGCTACAGCTCCAGCTCAGACAGACTCAGTACTACGTGCAGAGCTTGCAGCTATCCGTAGAGAGCTCCAGAGTCAGAGAGAGGATAGGGAGAGGGATCGACAGATGCTAGACAGTGTGGTACTCACTCAGAGGGAGATGGCCTCTGGCTTGTCGTCGCTATTCACAGGCTTTGAGGCGATCGCTCAGACTCTTCGTCTCTTTGGACAGGCATTGCCAGGCCTCCCGTCGTTCGCTCCCCTTACTTTCCCAGGTGTGCTGCCACCAGATACAGTACAGTTTCAGCAGCTACAGCAGCAGCAGCAGCAGCAGTTTGCTCAGACACAGGGAGGACAGTCATCCAGTCAGGGACAGTGTTTCAGCACCTTACTCACGGCTCCCATCTCACCTGTTGATGCACCTACGGTGGGGCCGTCGTCGTCCACGTTTGCTGGTTTGACTGGAGAGGCAGGACCTTCTCAGCAGTACTTTTCTTCACCAGGCCTCTCCATGACTCCGTCAGCTTTACTAGCTACTACAGCTCCGAGCTTCTCACCGCTTCAGTTGACGAGTCCCTTCTTTGTGTCACCACTGCCAGCTCGTACCCTCGACTTTGACACAGTAGCACAGACCGCCTCAGTACAGACAGACTCAGTGCTTACAGCTTCACAGGCAGAGGTCGTGACTACTACACCTGAGACAGCAGCAGTGGATCTCACAGACTTCGGGTACACCCGTGAGGAGGTAGATGAGGCTCTTGCTACAGGACAGGATCCACCATCCAGAGCAGCCTCACCTACTGGCAGTTTCACTTGGACCCCCAGTCGCTCACCCTCTCCTTCAGTCCACTCAGCTTCTGACGGAGAGGCAGTCCAGTACGCAGGGCAGCTTGAGCAGACACTCCTTCAGACAGACTCTCCTGGGATAGCTCACAGGCAGCTTGTGCCGTACACACCACTCTTTCAGCCTCAGGAGACTTTGGGGATGCCGCGGACTTGGACTTGGACACCTCCAGTGCCACCTTCTCAGCAGCAGCAGGACAGTGCTCAGCCTTCTACCAGTTCTTCAGCACCTGCTGCCACTGCACCTCCTCCAGCCTCCGACGCGTAGGACAGCAGTTTTCTCTTTCCTTCCTTCTCTTTTTGGTCATTGGTGCCAAAGGGGGAGAGAGATAGAGATCTTGTATAGGTCTAGGGGGAGTAGTGGAGTGATCTTGTGTTCAGGGGGAGTGTGAGACAGACTCTGTCCAGGGGGAGATCTTTTGGTACTTCATTTGTATATTCTTTTGGTACTTCGTGGTTCTTGTTGAGCTTGTTTTGCTTTTGCTGGTGTTTAGCTCATCAAGAATGCACTTGGTTTCATTTCATACACTTGCTCGTTATCTATATATCTTGTATATTGCTCTGGAATATTGCTCTGAGTTTGTGTATGTTTACCTGGATGCGCTTATTTATATCTATCTTGCCAGGTTTCCTCTTTCTGTGATGATATGTGCACTCACTTGCTTTTGCAGGAATATCTTATAATCTTATCATCACAGAGTTGTGGTCATAGCTCATGCTGTTATTCCATATATATCACCAATGTGCTCTAACTCTATTTTGCAGGTGATACCTTTTGAGCTATGACTACCTTGTTCTCCGTTTTACTTGTTCTTCATGCATATCTAATCTTCTCGATCACTCTTGCGCTTTACATTCTCTATCTTTTGATATCTTTTGATATATGTTGTCACCAATCACCAAAAAGGGGGAGATTGTAAGCTTCATGACCATTGGAGTTTTGGAAACCCCAAAGGTATGAATGTTTTGGTGATTGGGTGACCATATTGATGTGACTAACATTTCCTTGTAGGATATTCAAATGGTCATGTCAATGAAGTGTCGTCTCACATACTCTATCTATCGACGACTTGGTGATTGGTTGCCTCGACAATTCGGATCAAGAACTTGATGGAGTCAAGGTTGAAGATGGATCAAGGCTAAGGACATGATAGACCAAGCAAGTGTTGGCTTGGTGTAGATGCTAGCTTGAGTCCATAGGAAAAACCGGACTATCAAGAGGGATCGAATTGGTTCTCTTAGAGCACACTAGGTTAGAGATCAAATGGATGCATTGTGAGTCTCTTGAGGGCTAGGGTGGCTGAAGAGAAGAAGAGGAACCAAGTTTGGAGAAGTTGGAAGCAAGGATCAAGAAGTGGATCAAGTTTTCAGCTTATGCCGAATAGATCGGACAGTACGGTCCTAGGGACCGTATGGTACGGTCTTCATTGAAGATCCAGACAGAGAAGTGAAGTCTCGGGATGCTGAGAAAATGAAGACCGGACAATGGACCGTATGGTACGGTCAAGAGGACCGGACAGTACGGTCATCAGAAGATTTCCAGACAGAGAAGATGGAGTTTCTGGACGTGGAAGAAATGAAGACCGGACAATCGACCGGATGGTACGGTCCTAGGGACCGGACAGTACGGTCTTCATTGGAGATGAAGAAGAAGATGGAGATGCGCCTGGAAATAGAGACCGGACAATACGGTCTGGAAGAGACCGGACAGTACGGTCCTTTGTACGGTCTCTAGTTTCGCAGGGCACTTTTGGGCAACGGCTAGTTTTGGGTTGGTAGCCTATAAATAGTTGGTTGCCCGCCCCTTGAGGGGCCTCTTGGCCATTGTTGGAGTGCAGGAAACTCAGAGGAAGCCAAGAGCAAGAGAGAGAAGCACTTGTGAAGGATTTGGAGTGATCCTAGTGCTTGAGAGAGTAGCAATTGCATCCACTTGATCTCTAGGCTAGTGTGAGCTTGAGAGAGTCACTTCGGTTTGTTACTCTTGGTCTATGGCGAGGCCTAGACCGGTTAGGCGTCGGTGTTGAGCTGTCCGAGGAGAGTGTGGAAGCCAACACAAGTTTGTACACGGTCTTGGAGCTTCCCGTGCGAAAGAAGCATCACTAGTGGAGCGCCGTTTGGCACGCATCACGTGCGGAGCCTTACCTCCGGAAGAGTACCCGGGATCGAGCCCGGCGGGACGTGCCCGCGACTTCACTCGGAGGGTGAAGTGTGCTCTAGGAGGGATCGCCTTCGAGCGGAGGGACGGGGTCGAGACTCCGGCGGGAGTGACCCAACGTGGAGTAGGGGAAGGCGCCATCCTTTCGAGACCACGGGAAAAATCATGAGCATTCCTATCCTTATCTCCTTTACTTACTAGCATTTACGTTTCCGCATTTACCTTATGTGCTAGTAGAATTGCATGAAAGGTTGTCTCTTTACTACTTGGTAGAATTGCTTGTTAGGGTGTTGCTTGTTGCATAGACTAGATTGTGTGCGCGCATCGCTTGCTTTTGTTATCACCATATCTAGTCTTGCTAGCTTCACGCCTAAAGTACGTTTGGGAGAAATTGTTGACACACCGATTCACCCCCCCCCCCCCCCCCCTCTCGGTGCCCTTGATCCTTTCAGGGTGTAGTCTTGCAATGACTCGCCGTCCTTCTGCTTGCACGCCTGAAGGTCGGCCGCCGTGACCTTCGCGGCGTAGTTACCCTGGAAGTGGATCTGGAGCTGGTCCCGAAGCTGCTCCCACGAGTAGATGCTGTTCACCTGCAGCTTGGTGTAGCATGTCTTGGCGATCCCGCTCGAAGCGAGGACGAAGGCCTTAGCCTTGATGTCGTCGTCGCCCCCTGCTGACTCGATGGCGGTTTCGTAGCTGATGAAGAACTCGCGGGGGTCGGAGGTGCCGTCGAAGGTTGGCAATTTCGCCGAGATGAACTTCCGGGGCCATGCCACCGATTGTAAGCGCGCGGAGAGCGGTTGGTTTGTGTCGGAGGAGCTTGCATGACGCTTGCTTCCGCTGGAGTGGGTGTGCCTCTCGTCGCGCTCTTGGCGGTGTTCCGGCGTCTCGGCCTCCCGGCGACCGGTGCGTCGCAGGGTGTTCAGCTGCGCTTGGAGGTGAACTTGCTGTCGACGCGCGGCTTCGGCTCGAAGGCGATATGTGGCTTCGTCTCGATCGAAGTTCTCGAGGGCGCGCTGCCTCAGCAGCCGTTCGTCGGCTTCGCGAGCTTCGCGGTTGTACGCCTCCTGGAGCTCCGCCAGACGCTGCTCCTCGGCTACGGCCTCGGCGAGCCCCCTCTGGCTCCGCGCTTCGGCCTCGGCGTTCCTTCGGGGTGGTTCCATCGTTTCGTCGCGGCGCTCGACTTCGCCCGTGTCAATGTTTTCTTCTTCGTCTTCGGAGGAGCCTTCGGCGCCTTCGGCCGCCTCCTCGACTGCTGGAAGGTCGACGTTGGTTGTGTTATTGTTGTTCTCCGAAGGTGGTACCACCGAGGTCGATGCCGAAGGAAGTGTCGAGCCGCTAGGGAAGGTGCGGATTATCGTCAGCGGGTCGACGCCTTCGTCCGAAGCCGCGGACCTGGTCTTCCGGGTACCTCCTGCCGGAAGGTCAGTTTTTGATTTTTCAGCCCTCTTAGTCATCTCGTCGTGGCTTCTTGTTCGATCCCCACGGACGGCGCCAACTGTTGTGGTTACAAGCCCACAATAGTAGAAAGGGGATCCTCCAAGGGTCTACCACAAGTGAGGGACCCCTGGGAAGGACTAGGAAGGGACCAAACAAGAGCCAAGAGAGGTATGTAATTAAGAGCTGGTATTCAATGCCTTGTCTTGAGGGTGGTAGGGGGGTATTTATAGGCTGATACACCCCTACAACCCTAGAATTACAAGTACCATATTGCCCTTCCTCCAGGGCACTATGGTCATTTCCTTATTACAAGGTGGGATTCCCTAACCCTAGTGGGCCAGAGGCCAATGTATATAGGCCTACCCTATACTATATATCATCTTGGGCCTTAATGGCTTCCGGCAGGCCAGGCCTTTGGGCCAGGGGGAGGGAACACAGTGAGCCTCCCCTAACAGTTCCCTTTCCGCCTCTCCCGGCAACTTGGGCTAGGCTTTGAAAAAGTTTCACTCTTCGCGCGACTTGCCCACGACAAGCCGAAGCCGCGTGCATATCTTCGACCATATGATCAGATCGAATGGGCAGGGCTGCACATCTTCGCCCATCCATCAGATCGTATGGGCAGGGCAGTAGGGCCCTCAGCGGGACAAATTGGCGCCAACCTTTGGTCCTCAAACCCTATTAATTCATTTCAGCCCTCCCCTCTTTGCTCCTCTGAATGGAGGATTTTGTTGCAGAATAATGTGTAGTTGATATTGATTATAGAAATATTGCATAATTGTTTTTGCAATGCAGGAGTACACACTCCAGGATCATGATAAATTTTCCCTCGCAAAAAAAAGTTCTTGATAAATTTTGAATATAAAACTCTAGGATAGAAAATCCCACTCCTTTCTTTAATTTGTTCCATGCATATATGTTTTCTATATCCATACATGCGTCTACATTTGGTTGCGTTCATTTATTTTTACGCCCAAAGATATTTTGATTTCCATATCCATCTAGGACTTATGCAGGCCAAAGAAACCTCTATAAAAATAGACCATACATGTTCTTCTCCTCACACCCTGGGCTTTCTCCTCATGGCATTCAACAAAAAACTAGTGGTTGAAGCCTTCACCCTGGGCTTGCTCCTCATGGCCCATTGTAAGTCCGTTTTTTCTCTTAAAACAAGAAAAATGTGTGGGTTCTCATTCTGTATGAACTGAACCGTAAAAAAAAACAAGCACATAGACTTCAGTTCATCCGATCCAAGAAAATCTCTTTTAACTTCGACACCAAAAGAAATTATTACAGGTTTTTATGGCTGATTGTGCGGCGTCTGTGATTGTAGATGCAGAGGCGACTGAAACATGCTGGCACAAGAGTAAGACTTACCGCGGCGATTGCACAAGTGACAACAAGCGTGCGCACGTGTGCCGCAAAGAGGATGGACGATTCACCACCGGGCAATGCTCTGACTCTGACCACAATGGTGACGGGGGCCTCGCTGGCTTACCCTTGCGACCTAGCCCGCCAAGCCCACCACCATGCTTACCAAGCCCGCGTAGATTGTAGATTTATCATATGCATTTGCATTGCAAGGGACCTTGGCCCTTGTATCCATAGCCCATCGCCGCCGCATGTTGTTTACAAGGTGGTTCTCGCAATGTGTACTACTCACTGATCTTTAAGGCTCAGCTCAACGGTCCGGTATGAAAGCTCCAACCCCGCCGTTGACGATAGGCAGCCTGTAGTGTTTGGAGCTCTACTTCACTTCATTTACACCGATGTTCTCCTGCTACCACGAGACCTAGGAGGTGAGGACAAGGAGATGGTGAGCCATTTCATCAAGGCGGCAGATCGATACGGCATGGGCAGGTTGAGGCTGATTTGTGAGAGCATTCTGTGCAGGAGCCCTGATATAAACACGTACAGTAGCCTTAGCAGATCGAACTATCTATACCGCGAGGCACTGGAAGGTCCACATACGCTTCCTGATCGTAGAAACCATTTACGCTTTTGTTCACTCTTCACAGTATTGCATCACACACCGTCTCCCTCTATGGGAGCATCCAATATCTGAAAATGGAAAAAGGGAGAAAAAGACCACTGCGAAAGCTTCTTTTCAGTTTCTTGCTTTCACATTGCTCCCTAGACTCTAGCAATCCGTTTTCAGGAGAGAATCCATTGGCTTGGCGAACAGGTGAAACCTGATTTCCGAATATAACTTTATACTGATTGCGATATTGTACAATGGTGAGTTTCCAAAGTTCATACAACATATGAATCTTAGATCACGATTCCTCCTAGATATTTTTTTTTCTTGAACAATTGATTCCTCCTGGATGTGAAACTTCAAACAGGTGTTCATCGTCCGATGCTTCCACATTAGCAAAATCAGACATATCCAACAGTAAAATGACAATGTGAAATGTTATTAAAATCATTCTGAAAAAAGACCGTCCCCATTGGACTGGTGGCAGCTCCGGGTTTGCCTCAAAAAAAAAAAAAAAAAATCTGACACATCCTGTTACACCCTTCACAAGTGAGTGCTAAGGCAAGGCAGCAGCTGGGCTGTTCCATTCCATCCAATCCCCTCCTGTGCCGGCCCCTTGCCATGAACTGAAGTGAAGGGCACACCAAAAATACAGTATCAGCCAAACACTTTTCATTTCCAGGGTCGGTGACCGTCGTCTGGTACAGAAGAACTAACCAGCGGTTCCATGACATTTACATGAGCACTACCTCTCCCCAGATACACGCGTCGGGTGAGACTGGATTTTGCAGGGAGCAACAGCAAAAAGGGAGCCTTTTTGTGATGGCGAGTGCCACACATGTCATGAGCTTGCTAGATGCAGTTCTTGCATGGGTAAGTGGGGGAGGCGTCTTGTTAGTTGGGAGAACACGATCTTTGGGCCACCACCCCAATCTCTCTCCCTTTGTGTGGAAGTGGCTCAAGTAAAGGGATGACCTGAATGGCTGGCCTGGCAATGGCACCTGGCTCCTCCAAGTTTCAGGGCGCTGATGCTTTCACATCCAATGTCAAAAGCTTAGCAACCCATCTGATTGGGCAGTGATGAAGTACTACTGGATGACAGGAACAAAAGCACGACGATAACCTCTGATTTTACATGGGTTTCTTCTTCTAATCCAAGTTGCGGATCGAGCCTCGCAACGACACCAAAACGCGGTGCACTGACGGCACGGAGTGACTCAAGTCCAAAGAGTGCCTAATCATGCCGGTAGCGTGATGACTAAGAAATGTTTATTCTGACCAGATGTTAGCTAGCTGGGATAATCGTTTGGGTCGGTTCTTGATTAGAGTTGAATAAGAATAAGCGGACTGCTATACACTGATTTGACTTGGGAATTCAGATTTAGCAAAGTATTTAGTGTCAGTCAAAACACATGAAGTTTCATTCATCTGAATGAATTTGTAGGTTGGGAAAAAGTTAAGGAACTGATCATTCATTCAACCTGTTCTTGAAGCGAAGTCTCGACGGTAACTGTTGGTTGGTGGGTCGGTTAAATCCCAAGGTCAACTAAAACAACAAAAGACATATGCTGATGGTTCCTTACTACTAGTAACTTACTAGTACTATCCAGAACTTTCTTTTTTCTCGCTACTCGATTACAAGTATCACGCGCTGCTCGTCTCATTTCCCCCTTTTAATTCACCCCAAACCCTGCTGCATGCGCGCCCTCGCTGCCATCTTTTGCAGCGTATGCAACGTTTGCAAGAACAAGAAGGTCAAGGTCGTCGATCCCGGAGGAGCGCGAGCTTGCGATCGTCCCATTCCCGTGATGTCACTGAGAAGTTGGTTCCTTATACTGACAAGAAGCGCGAAAAATGTCAACCTGTTTCGTTCAAGAATTGCAGCCTGCTGCTTCCTGCCAAAGCTTTCGGCCAACAAGTCAAGCACACACACTACGGCTGCTGCAGAGACCTCGGCAGTGCTGACCACTGCTTAGTAGCAGTATGCTCCGCACACGCACATTCCATCCAGATTCATTATTTAATTTCACGAACAAAAAAAGAAGAAAATGAAATGAATTTTTTGTACGCGCAATGTCTTAATTAAGGTCTAGAACAATGACTGAACACTCGGTTTGCAGAGGAGGTCAGGGTCACGAAAAAATCCCGCGTGAATCGAATCGGCCAGCCTGCAAATCCCGCGTGAATCCTTGATGAACGAAAGCTCGTCGGCAGTGAAAAAGGAAAATCAAAATCGAGGATTCATTTACCGGGGCCTCTCGATGGATCACGAAAGGGAAAGAAAAGGCAGAAGCTTTGCAGTGCAGCACTTGCAATTGCAGCGCAAGCAAAAGGGACCCATGAGCAGACGCTGGAGCCGTGGCTGGGCGCTGCCGACGAGCGCCCGGGCCCGCGGACCAGCCTCACGGCCGTGACACGTGGAGCTACTATGTAAAACGAGTGAGGGAGAGAGGAGGAGAAGGCTTGGATTCGACGTCACACACACACACGATACGATACGAATCTTTGTGATTACTGCACGCGGTTAGCTGCTGGCCTCGTCCTGTCCCCTGCTTCTCTCACTCCTCTGCTCTGCTCCCTTATAAAGGCAGGTGATCCGTGGAGAACTCCTCGTCGTCGTTTATCCACCTGCTCAACAACAACTCGCGATCGGACACGCAGCTCGTGCCGCCATTGCTGCTTGTTCTTGATCAGTTAGCCGGCCCAGCTGCAAATAATGGGGAGGCAGCCGTGCTGCGACAAGGTGGGGCTGAAGAAGGGCCCGTGGACGGCGGAGGAGGACCAGAAGCTCGTCAGCTTCCTCCTCAGCAACGGCCAGTGCTGCTGGCGCGCCGTCCCAAAGCTCGCCGGTGCGTGCTCGGCGACGTATCAGTCTCGGTTTCACTAACTAGTGAGATGCCTGTGACTGATGATAAATAAAGAGAACTGATGTGTTTTTGCGTCAACCAAAATTCAGGGCTGCTGCGGTGCGGGAAGAGCTGCCGGCTGCGGTGGACCAACTACCTGCGGCCGGACCTCAAGAGGGGCCTCCTCTCCGACGCCGAGGAGAAGCTCGTCATCGACCTCCACGCCCAGCTCGGCAACAGGTGCCATGCCATGCCGCAATTCTTTTCGCAGAACTAGCAGATTCCATCTGTTCTGTTCTGTTCTACTACTATTAGATTGCAACTAAAATTTTATTTTCTTTGTTAAAAAATAATATTACTAGGTGGTCAAAGATCGCGTCGCAGCTGCCAGGGCGGACGGACAACGAGATCAAGAACCACTGGAACACCCACATCAAGAAGAAGCTCAAGAAGATGGGGATCGATCCGCTCACACACAAGCCGCTCCAGCCGACCAATCAGCAGCAGCAGCAGCAGCACCCGTCGCCTACCTCGCCGGAACCGCGGCCGCCAACACCGGAGCATCAGCGACCGAAGCCGAACACGGTGCCGGCCGAGGCGGCGGCGGCGGCAGCCGGCAGCCGGAACGACGAGGAGCCGCCCCCCCACCTCAGCAAGTCGCCCGGGTTCTGCACCGACGAGGTGCCCATGATGCACCCGGACGAGATCATGGTGCCGTCGTCGTGCGACCACCAGCCGCCCCCGCCGCCGGCGGCGCAACCGTCGACGACGGCGTGCGCCGCCGCGGCCTCGACGCCTACGACGTCGCACTCGGCCTCGGCGTCGTCGAGCTGCGACGAGGAGGCGCTGTTCCCGGCCATGGAGTGGGCGGACGCCGCGTGCCTGATGATGGGGCTGGACGACGACGACATGATCGCTGCCGCGCCACCGGCGTCAACGGCGCCGTGGGACGAGTGCCTGGTGCAGCCGCCGTCGCCGGTGTACGTGGACCCCTGCTTCAGCGCGTTCCAGTTCCAGCAGGAGGCGTGGAACAAGCTCGAGCTCTTCTAGTTAGTCACTCAGTCAGTCAGTTGACCCCTCTAATAATTAATATAAAAAAAAACTAAACTCGCGGTGCTCGCTACACTAAACAAGTGATCAGGCATGACACTTCTTTCTGTTCACTGGCACTGCTGCTCCGAGATGGTTAATGCTTGGTGACGCGATTGTGCAGTACCTAATGTTCATAATATTCCTAGTTTGTGCGGAAGCTGGAAGATGTACTTTCATTACATAAGAAAATCTAAAAGTAATACTAATGAGAGCGACAAGGAAAGGGGTTGGAGTAGTAGCCAGTTGTTTTCTCTCCATCTCTCTTTTTCTTCTGTATTAAGTACATACATACAGGTAACTCTTGCACACATAACAGAAGCAAGAATTGAGGAAAATGCTACCTTTCCGCCCTACAACTTGTAGATGTACATGAGCGTTTTAGCTTGGAATATAAAACGTATGCAAGAGAGATGATGTTGAAACATGGTTCTCATATTCAGATCTTACCAAACCGTGTCTTTTGTGCGTTGTGCTTTTTAGACTACTTGACTTGGATATGTATATGCCATACAGTCCACGCACTACAATTCCTGGTAACGCGACACTCCATGAGTTAGACACCGCACATGTACCTATTATGAAATGAAATTCATGTGTAGAGCCCTACACGAGTCTATGTATCACAATCTTCCCTTAACCATACCCTTGTCCGTAAATGTAACATTTTTAAGTTTGATTAAAGTCATATATACCTAATAGAAAAGAATAGAAGGAATAGTTTTGAGATTTGACAGACAATATCTATATATAAAAGTAAATTATTTTAAAACAAAAGATTATGTGTATGATAGTGGGTATAACGTTGAATCTAGTAACATTATTAACATTATTTTTAGAGTGAATTGCATAAAACTACCACTATTTGTGTCAAGGTTTCAGAAAACTACAACTTTTAGAATCTATTTCAGAGAACTTCAACTACTTTGATCATGGGTTTCAGAAAACTACAACTTTTGTGTCTGGTCCCACAAGTTGTGAGATTGACATGTGGGGCAAGAAGCAAAAGTTGTAGTTTTCTGAAACCCATGGTCAAAAAGTTGTAATTCTCTGAAATAGGTTCCAAAAATTGTAGTTTTGTGCTATTCACTCTTATTTTTATGCCGTTAATCTTATTAAATTTTGCGCTATTGACAGTCAAAGCTGAAAATGTGTGACGAATGGGTAGAGGTACTATACATATATTTACTCACAAAAAAGGTAGTATACATGTGTTCCTACGTTATAGTCCAAAAACATATATAGGATCGATTCATATGGTTCTCCTGTTGTTCTTTTATATAATTGAACAATATATATAGTGCTGGCACAAATGGACAGAAGTAGTAAATATATAATATAGCCAATCGGGCTTACTGATCCTGCGCTTGGAATCATGCCTATATTTTGGTAGCACTGAATATGGTGCTGTGCTCTGTTCATACGTACGACATCAGCACTGTATACTAGTACTATATATACAAAGTCAAATTGGTAGCTGGATCATGACGTGCCGTGGTCAGTGGTCACCCCATATATGGTCGCACGCTGACTCGAGATACATTGATGGATTCGAGACGATGTTCTGATAGATATCTATACAGGCTCGTGATGCAGCCAGCTAGATTTTGTCTTGTAATTCCTAGCTATGCGCTTAGCTCATGGAGTAGTCCTGGTAAATGAAGCTAGTTTTTCATGTCTACGTGAAGCTCTATTTTCCGTGCGGGCCCATATATATATATATATTCTCTCCATACCACTGGTGTGGAAGAAACGAGCAACGGTGACCTAATGCTAGCTGCTTAAGCGTCTGTCGGTCTGTTATATCGTGTGCCATATTTTGCACGAGTTATCAAACTATTGTACTTCGGCACACTATGAATTCATTTTAAGAAAAACTTTTGTACTTGACCAGTCAAAAAAAACTTTTGTATTTGTATTAACACATTAAATTGTTGGCGCAGCATTCACTTTTTCTTCCAGTTGGACCATCCTTAATTTGAATATCCTAGGTTACGCCACCTGTGATTGAGTGCCACATTTTGTGATTGATCAAACTATTATACTTCTGATCATTACTCACGTTGTATCTATTTACTGAGCTCTTCCATCCTAAAAAAAAACTCATGAAATGTCACTTTCAATTATTTGTTAATATGAACCTAAACCCGATTCCAACCAAGCCATGAAAATTATCCTGTAGAAACAAATCATTTTAGTGGAAATGGTCATGAGTAAATTTGGAATAAATTATTTCTGCAATTACCAACTATGAGTCTATGACAAGTTTATTTAGAGTTCTAAGTTCATAGTCATATATATTCTGTTGGAAGAAATAAAAACCAACATGTCCTATTTCTGCATAAATTACTCCCGGAGCGAACTGTCATGTTTCCACCAACTGCCCTATTAATTTGAACTGGAATACGTACGGTGATGATAATCTAGTTGGCAATAAGCGTACCTATATGTCTTTGATGTTTCAGAACTTTTCTTTGGCAAAAAAAAAAAAGTTTCAGAACTTTCACACAGAATATTCGGCATTAGTGATGGTCAAATAAAATTACCGGATGATATTGTTTACAATGACAGACTGGGAGGGGATGAATAAACTACTCAGAAAGATCAAAATCATGCCAAGAAGTTAATTTAGAGGTTTTCGTATGGTGCACATGGTCGCCCACAAGTGAGCATCCAGGTGAGGACTTGTGCAAGAAGCTAAACGAAGATCCAAGATACAGACATGACTTGGACGAAGTCAAACGCAGCCAAGGGAGAGACGACAAACCAGCTTCTAATGATGACTACCAAATACCTTGTCCGCCCTCTCTTCATTGTAACTTTTATCTTCGCCTGAATGCCTGATGGGCTGTGCTTGAGGATTTTTGGAATAATATATTAAAATATTTAGTGCATCTACAATAAGTAAAATGTTGGTGACTTTGGTAGCTACAATTCGATCATAAAATAAATTGAATTTTGAGTACCTACAGTTGTTCTTTGTTACTCGCTTTGTTTGAGTCTGGTGGTCCTAGTATAGACTATTGGAAGAATCCGAACAAAGACTAAGGGGGTGTTCGTTTCCAGAGGTCTAATGGACAATTTTTCTGTAAGTGCAGCGATGGATAATTTATATAACCTTATTATAAAGGGGTAATTTTGGCTATTTTTTTCTAATGGTGGTGATGGACAATTTTCTTCTTTATTCTCATGATAACACGGCAATTTCTAACTTTAGAAAGCGAAGGTGGTGAGTTCTTTTTTTTTTTGATGAAAAAGAGATGCATATTTCGGTTGGAAAATATGTTATCTCTGAAGACTGAAAAGTGAAAACATACACTACCTAAGAAAAAACCGAAACAGAGCATTTGGTCATATCATGTGCTTATGCGCCTTGACTTTTATGCAAACGCGACCGCGCGTTGTCGCTCTCCTGCAAAGACCCTGCTTCCGGGCGACGCGGTTTCCCCACGCATGTAAACGTCGTCTGTGCTGCATGCTGCTCGCGCGCGCTTCTGGACACCTCCCGGCTGAGGCGCGCATCAGTCGTCCATCAGGTCGCGCCCACGTGTACCTTATTATTCGTGCTTGGTCTAGATGGTCATGACGAGCTCGATCTGTTAATCATGCTGATTGCTGAGCTCAGGATCGAGTCATGCATCATCAATTAAGTCCCTCTATCTATCCCTATCCATTACGACGCACTGACTTGCAAGTTGCTTGCTAAGTCACTCGGTCATCAGTCTCTTCAAGTATCTAAGCTGCTGTCTCTCTCTCTCATCATGAAAGTCTCCCGGCTTATTGGCTTATAGCGAGTCAAGACAAAAATACAAAGATGCTAGTCTCGTTCAAGAAGATACGCCCGACCCGAGCATTGACGCAAGAGAGCTGGCTCGTAACTCGTTGATCAAGTGGTAAAAACTTCTAGATGAACTTTAAACTGGAGTCTAAAACCTGATTTCCTGCAGAAGAAAAACGATTCTCACGAAGAATCGACCGCAGAGAGTTTGAGATGGCCTCTACCCACAAGAAAAACGATTTCTGTACTGATGGAGTCGATCTTGACGGACGGTACGTGCATGAATGTGGATAGGAAACATCTCACGAAGTCGAGAGGTTGAAACTTGCGTCATTTGATTGGCAACTTGACAGGCACACATGTTCCTGATAATAAGCATGTGTATGTGATCACTGAAAAAAACCTAGCTAGTGGCCTATAAGTTAGTCAAAATTCTGTCCACGGTCAATTCATTGTGCAGATGCCTCAATTGATACCGGGACTGATTCATCATGCGTTTCTTCTTTAATTTGGTGCATGGTATATATTGATGAACCTTACGGTGACACCAAGCTGAATGTCGTCAGATTGTGAACGACACAACACGTACCACAGCACCTGATGTACTCGTACCTTTAATTTTTCATTGGATCATCGATCGATCGATGCATCTGGAGAGACAAGGACTTACAAGATACTGTCGCTATACACTTAGCTTCACCGGCCACAATATATTTGTCATCAAGCACAAAACACCACCATGCAACGCACCAAAAAGGCGCGTGCTTTTTCTTTGTAAAACAACGTCTCACCCGGCCAGAATATCCTTGGTGCACAAGATGTGTTACCTGGACCAGAAAAGCCATGACACGTACCTAGGCACCTACCATGGATTCAGGTGTGTGTTTTGCTCTTCTGCATGCCCCACCGTACCTTATCGATCCCTGCACGCACACACCTGCATGTGTTTGCATGGACGCAAATAAAGCAACGTCAACTCCACCAAACCTCTGGGTTTCTTGAGCGAAAAATGGCTGCAGGTAGGTGGCACAAATCTAGTGGAGATTACGGAAGAGTTCTGGTGCAATGGCTAATGATGATTTGATTGCCCACCAACCGACCACGCATGCTTCGGTTCCAACGCTAAATGTGGGCTTTCTTTCTTGTAAGCACACTGCTGTGTTGAAGTGGATTGTGTTAACCTTTATGTCATCGTCAATTTTAGCTTTTATTACTTACAGGGTCCAATGCATATATACAACTTACTGATATGAGTTGTATTATTCATTATCAAGTTCACGGGAGCAATTATTGTATGAAAATTGCTAGTTCTCGTCAGGTTATTGAGATTTTGCTCTTAGTCACATTTTTTAGAATAAATAGATATATTACATGTGAAACATTTTCCTTGTGATGATGGAACATTTTCTAATTGAATTGGGGAGATTTAGTTCTTAATTACGGACTAGGATATTATATATTTCTTGGTCATATCCTACAAACTAATTAAATGCAGGCATGGGACATTATTTTCCTGAAACTGAGACAATTTTCTATTGAAGCTGAAACATTTTGGTTATTTCTATGAAGAGGATAAGGTTTACAAGAGAATAGAAGATACATGGTTGGATTCATATCTAATGGCTGAAAAATTGACTGAGACATTAACGACATCTTAGTCACCCGAGAAGGAAACAAACTCTTATTTTCTCGAAACAAATTTATTATTACGCTTGCAGGCTTATATATAGAGATATGAGTACTCTAATTGAGTGTAGTATTGAAGTATGAATGTAATTAGTATCATCATTTTACATGCATACTGTTAGCACATTGAGTGGTTTATGTTACATTATTCTGCTGGCTGCGGCAAGCTGCCGGTAGTGGAAGTTGTGCGTTCCTCTGACAATACTTACACGTAGATGGATGATTGATCGAGAGAAAAAAAAGCTTAACCCTTCTCCAGATCGACGTGCGGCGGGCAGCGACGCTCCGTCAGCTACGCACGCCGGGCGGCCATGATCGTGGTTGAAGCTCGGCCGTGTTGGCGCGTCAGCGCTCGGGCGGCGTCCCGGGGGGCCGCCGGGCCAGCAGACCAGGCAGCCGCGACGGCGGCGTGCATTCCCACTTTGTGGTATTCCAATCAATCCATTGTCCAATGGAGCCAGGATAGGAAACCTTTTGTAGAATGCTGACACATATGCATTTGTGCCTAGAAGTTTGGACAAGCATCCATATATCCATGATCCCCTCCACTTTTGCCATTCCTTTGTTTATCGTCCTTTTTCTGAGATCATGGACACATTGTACTGCTAGTCAAAGTGTGTAATACGTTTAAATTAAATAGGGATGAGTGTGCATGCATTGTGAGTGTCTGAGTTGTAAAAACAAAGTGTCTAATATGTTTAAATTAAATGCTAGACTGTAAAAATAACCAGGGGTACCATCAGATTTTTATTTGATCTTTTTGTTGGCTATGTGACGGGCTGAGTCCTACTCCCTCCGTTTTTTAATTGATGTCGCCGTTGACTTTTTGAGTTACGTTTGACTATTCGTCTTATTCAAAATATTAGCTCAAATATGTAAAATATAAATTATGTTTCAAATTTCTCTAGTGATAAAACAAATTATAACAAAATATTGATAATTTTTAAATTTTTTTTGAATAAGACGAGCGATCAAACATAACTCAAAAAGTCAACGACTACATCATTTTAAAAACGGAAAGAGTACGATAGGGCAAACCATAAATAAACGAGTAGGACAGGCCGGGCCAGCTTCAGGCCTACTCTCTAGTTTGGGCTAACAAAAGCTAGGACAGGCCGCGCTAGCACGGAAATGTTTGGTCCGTTTCAGGCCCGGATATACGTGTGGGCTACTCGTGGTATGGCCCATCAGAGAATTGATAGCTACACGCCGGCCACAAATGCAGCAGAGGGGCTAGAAGTGAAAGGGGTCTTAGCCTAGTGGTTAAGCCATCCGAGTAACACCTCTCAGGTCTTGGGTTCGACTCCCCGTAAGAGCGAATTTTCAAGGATTTAACGGCATTTGTGCTTTCAGTGGTAGGCGACGCTCCCGTCGACAGCGAGGCGCCAGTGGTGACTTCGTATCTCTAGATTTGCCGGCTCAGTCTTCAAAGATGCTCATAGGGGTAAGGTTTGTGTACGTGTATTCATAGGGGTGAGTGTGCGTGCGTTGTGAGTGTCTGAGTTGTACTGTGTAATCTCAAAAAAAAAAAAAAAAAGCAGAGGGGCTAGAAAAATTTGTGGGAGCAAATTCTGGTGGACTTCTGATTTCTGACCATAAGTTGCGAATATGGTGAAGGAATGATTTTTCCGATCATATAGGAACAGAACTTACAAAAATTGTCAAATTCGAAGTCTTTACCCATCTATTTGCCTCAACACTTTTGTTTCTGAGGAAACAACGGTGGGAGCCACCCACCTCAAAATCAGATATGAAACATCTCCAAAACTAACGAAGCCTCCGACAGGCTCACTTTGAACTTTGAAGCACCGGCAACACAGCAAAATACAGCTATAAATCAGAGAATCGCTTTGCCTACGCAGATAGAACTGTTATATCACTGAACATGTCTATCGCCATATGGCGCATGAATGACTTGCAATTAAATTCTGGAGCTAGCTTGTATGTTCAGATCAATACAATAACAAAAAACAGCATAATAGCATGAGCTAAAACGTGTAATCCTATAATACTATACTGCAGCCCATCGTTTTCTGATGCAGAATAATACAATGGATCAGGGCAAAAAAACAATCAAGAGCCTGAAACCTGCAAGCAAGTCACAGCCCTCTTGTCAGCTGTGCGCTGCAGCAGCTAGCGGCTTGGCCAGCGCTAAACATATATAAATACAGCTCTAGCTAAAAAAAATTATAGCACATCTAATTGCCTCGTCTTCATCTCTTCCTATCCTCCCGCCTCAGCTGAACGCAAAAGAATGTGTCTGGCTTTTGCATCAGTGAGCAGGCTCGTATGGAGTTGTAGTGTCTACTGCAAACTGTCATCAGATTTCACATCTGCAACTTTGTGCTGGGGCACACCTCACTGCTGAAGCTGATGTTCCTGGGTTGGCCGAAGCGCAAAGGCTCCCCACCGTTCTTGCCTGTTGGGGCTATGTCGAATGATGATTTGCTCAGAGCACCAGCGCTCCCTTTATTGTCGCTGCTCTCTAATGGACTCTTTGATGTTGGATATGGCTCAACACTTGTCACTCTGCAGAGAAAAGGATGCAACGATGAAAATTAGTCTAGTCACAAAATCAAGTCCTCTGAAGATGACAGATTTCAAAAGCATGCAGAACTGCTTGTAAGGAACATATTTCAGGGGGAGTGTCATGATTCATACCTCTCCTTTCGCCTCTCCAAGAACCGTGCAAGAGATGCTTTCCGAGCTTGAGGGACAGCTGGAACAAAGACAAGTGGGAATAAATCACATGCTGTATGAAACGCTAGAATGGTTACTAGCAACTCATTGCACCCTGACATATCCAACTGAAAGTGCAGGCATGTGGCAAGCCATACCTCTCGTCATAACAGCAGCAGCACATGTGGTTGCTAATGGCATGGGCTGAGACGAGGATGCCTGACTGATAGGAACAGTGACCGGTGGTTGAACGGCAGTCTTTGGCCCGGTAGAGTCTGTGGTACAGTTAGATGTGCTCCTGGGGAGAGCCACAGATTGTGGCACAATGGAGATTGGACTTGAAGTAGTTGCCAATTGAGTCACTGAAGGCTCTGGTTTTTGAGTTACAATCTGCCTTGCCGGCAAAACCTCAGGCACGTTGACCTTTGCAGGGGCAGAAATAGGCGAATCCGGTATGCGGACTATTCCCGGGGCAGAAATAGGCGATTCCGGTTTGCGGACTACGCTCGGTGGGCTTGAAATGGATGCCTTGCTGGCCAACAGCATAAGTTCTTGAGCCTGCCATAGTTCAAACACAATCAGAAAATGTACTTGAGCAACCGTGGTAAGATCAAACAGTTGCGTTCATCTTTATCAGAAAAAAAAAAGAAGTTGCATTCATTGCAAACAAAGTACCTTCTCAACTGAGACATTGTCAAATACATTCACGGTGCCGTTGTAGAATATTGTCATCTGTGTGGAGTTCTGACTACGCGGGTTCCTTTTACAAGTCAACCATACGTTTGTGAGTTCAATATTCATTTTGTGGACCTACTGCGACGCAGAAATCATTTAAAGAGAATTATTTATACCTTGCGCCATATGCGCCAACTGTAGAGCCACCGAACCCATTACTCATGGCGAAATGCTGATTCTTGAACAGGCCATTGGAGGTGTTGTGGAAGCTCTGCGTCCTAAGCATGCTCGGGGTAGCCTGGTTGAAAGGTACCGGATGGCGCGACGACAATGGCTGAACCATCCTGGATCCACCCAGGAGATGATGCCCAGCTGCGCCGCTGTGATCCAAACCCTGCGCACGGTGACCGTACTGCTGCGTGGTGACCGGAGTGTTGAATCCAAACTCCCTCTGCACAAGCACCAGTGCACAGTTAGCCTTCACAATCTGCATCTCAATGGCAAGCACGGAAGCACCAAGGAAACGGTGAGAGCTTGGAGCTGATGCAAACCTGAGGGGGCGTCACAGGAGACGAGGCTTGCTTCTTGATGCTTTCGAATGCGTCCTCGACCGCCGGCGGCCGGAACCCGGAGATGGAGAACTCCTTGGAGCCCTCCTCCCTGGCTGTCCTGAAGGACATGAACGCCGGCGCGGCGCCGGACTTCGCCGGGAACTGCCACTGCATCGCCGGGGCTCCTCCTCCTGAGCGATCTGAAGCACAGAAGACCGGAACCGTTCACAAATTTGAATATATTTGCAATATCGAGCTGGTCAAATCTGACAATAAGGCAGACAGCAACAACATACTAGCAACAAACCGTCGCGTGCCGCCGCGCTACCAAAGAACACAAATTTACTGGGCGAGCAAACTATTGAATCGTTCATGAGTCCACAGAGGGAGACAAATCATTCGGATGAACAGCTAATTATTATAAGAACTAAAAAAATAAAAAGAAAACAGAAAAAGGCGAAAATTTACACCCTACCACCAACCGCCGCTGCGGATCAGACGGGTGACACGCTGGGCCACTACAAGAAACGCAAGGCCGCCGCCGGAGCTCGCATACAAATATTGCTCGGCTACAAATCACGGGCGGAGAAAGGAGAGAGAGAAGTTAATCAGCACGGACCTGGCTCTGTCCTGCTCTCCTCCTTCCCCGAGTCGCCGGCCTTCTCCCTCCTCCCCATCGAGCACAGGAAGTCCCTCTCCATGGAACAACGAAAGAAACGTGCTTTGCTCCTCCTCCGCCGCCGCGCCGCGCCCCACGAATCTCCCGGAAAGAGCACAGTCGACGCGGAACCGCCGTCTCTCTCTCTCTCCTCGACGATGCCTTGACCTTTCCTCCGTCGCCTTTTCCCTTCCTCTCTCGCGAACGCTTTCGCGCTTATTTATCCGCGAGATTTAGGAAGGGGGAGGAAAGCGGTGATGATGATTAGCTACTTAATTGCCCGGCTGATAATTAATTAATCAGAGGGAGACGGGCGCAGAGCAGTGAACCCTCTGCCAGTGATGAGATGAGCGGGGCGTCCGGTGGCCGCGGGCCCCGCACCGCGACCCGCTACCGGCTCGGTCCCCACGTGGTCCGTGTCCACCACATGCGCACCACTTCCTAAACTCGAGCAAAGCTCGCGGGGACAATGACACGTGAGGCCCACGCCTCGTGGGGCCACCGCGTCGGCGACCAGTGGCGGTTTCATATGCCGCGTGGAGGGAGGAGAGAGGGCGGCGCCTCGTGCCGCGTTTCGCTGACGGTCGTGGCGGGCCCGGCCACGTGCAGTGGGTGCCGACACGTGCGGCCGGTGAACCCGCGCGCGCCCGCACACAACACAAGCCCGTCGTCGTGGAGGATGACGCGCGGGGCCCGTATTCTCTGCGGCCGCCGCGGTTGCTGTTGTGGAGGGGCGGATCCCACGTGGCGGGCGCGCAGAGGTCGAGGGCTGGGCGATTAGAAAAATTTGAGTCACGGGGTGGTTACATTAACTGGGCTTCATCTAAAAAACAAAAAACAATTAGCTGGGCTTAGGGTTAGTATTGGTGGGCGGCGTGCGTCACGTCTCCCTCTCTCTCTTCTTTTGTATATGTTTGACCCACCGCCATGTGCCGCACGACGGTTTTTTGATATTAATATTTCGTTCTTTGCGTGCGTGCTTCCCTCTCTGCCTTTCTACTCTTTTTATGCGTTCGTTGCACCTCTCTCTAAAGTTTAGACCTGTCATATTAAAAAAAATTTTATTATCTACGAATATTTTTATTAATTTAATGACAAAATATATGTCACGACCCCCTTCTAAATCGCGAGACGAATCTAATGAACCTAATTAATCTATGTTTCGCTATAATGATGCTACAGTAACTGTCGTTTAATTACGGCTTAATTACCCTCATTAGATTCGTCTCGCGAATTCGAGAGAAGTCCTAAAATTAGTTTTATAATTAAACTTTATTTGTAATTATAATATTCATTGCAAAAACTCTCTAACATTTAGACCTCATGCAACGAACACACATTGTTTTCGTTGTCGCTCCGGTCTAGGTTGATGTGACGCGCTCGTGTTACGGCCCATGTGCCGCTATGGCGAATTGACGTGGATGCCCCTTCTCGGAGAACCGGGGTTCTGCATTTTTCAAGAACGGGAGTTCAGGTTCCTTCTGGTTGGTAAATTAGCACCCGCATATTTTTCTTTAGATTATGTATGCATGTTTCGAAGAGCAATGCTTCTCTCTGGCTCCTTTAAAGAGATTTCAAAATTTAATCACAAAGTAGTAAATGAAGTAAATGATCATTCTATCACGCCTTTTAGGGCATGTACAACACTCAGACGGGGTCTGTCTCTTAATCAATGATACAGACAGGTGAGCAGACAGGTCATACAACTCAGAGACTATCTCATTGTCTGTAGGCCAATTAATGCTGCGCATGTAAATAAAGATCAACTATAAATAAAATTATGTATACCATTGTGTGGCCGTTTGATAGAAAATGTATCAAGCATAAATAATAGAAACATGGTTACATATAGTGATCCATTCAGTCTTCAATCACAATAATATGGAAAATAACTGAACATTAGTCATAGATAGGTCATACACACTATCACATCTCCTTTGAAAGACTGTCCACCTTTCTTTTGAAACAATTGATTAACATTTGAAAGCATATAAATTGCAAGCAAGATTGCAAAGTTAATGTTAAGAAAAATGGAAGACCAGCAAAATGGCTCAGCATACCTGGTTGTCTGCCGCCCTGCCATAGCAAAAATAATGTCATTCAGTGATAGAAAATTCATTCACATTCAGTGATAAAGCTATCACATTCACATTTAGTGATCGAAAATTCATTCACATTCAGTGATAAGGCCTATTTAAGCCTGAACAATCATGCACATAAAACTGAAATTTTTGATTGCATACTGTCATACAACAGGGGATGCCACAGTACGATACAAATATTGCAGAGTTGAATCACCACTAATTCATGTACTGTGATATCAATTCTGAAGAATCACCACTGCTGTACAGAACAAGTAGCAGAGTTGAATCTGCTGAATTCACCAATAGCAGAGTTGACTGCATTGCAGCACTGGCCCTAAACTTGTAATGGAATCTAATGTCACCTTCATTGCTAAGTTCTACGGTAGTTACAGGCTATGAAAATTGAAAGGCGATTTCTTTAATTCCAACCTCAACCAGTGCTCCCATGAATTTTACAGTTGCCTATCAGCGTTGCGAGATCCCCGATTCGGCCATCAACACAGGCCTGCAACCTCCGAGTGCGCCCATGGACTCCGATCCATGGCGAATTGGTGAGAGTAGCTGCAGGGTCACGGCAGTGGTGCGCGCCCTGCGACCAGAGCCGTGGCCGGGGTCAGCGGAGCAGCTCGGCGTGGCTGACGGGAGGCACGACGAGGGAAGCAGCAGCACAACGGGGAGGCACGGCGCAGGAAGCCGCGGCACTGCGCAGGGAGAAGCCACCCGCGCGGGATCCAGCCGAGGCGTCGCCACAGGTAGACAAACTGTACATCGGTGCCGTGGTCGTCTCTTCCGCCTGGGAGCACGGGACGAGCGCGTCGCCTCGCGAGACGACGCGGGCGCGGTCGCTTCGTGGAGGCGGGGGGGTATGTGCAAAATCGCCATCACAGAGACGGGGTGGAGACGGGCGTTGTACATGCCCTTAGCTCAGCATATTAATACGTCACCATCAAATTAATTGCTCAAAGTATGTGCAATCGCTAGACTCATTACATATTAGGATAGTTTTTAACTCTAGAAACACGCACATTAAGGCACGGAGGGAGTCCTACAATTTGCTCTCAGCGTAGGTACATATTCGAGGATTCAAACTTTAAAACTCTTGATAAAAAATCAAGATAACAAAATATGATTTTAGTGATAAAAGTGGTATTATTAGAATATTCTTTCATTGTATACATAGATAAAACTGGACACCAGAATATATTTAAGCAAAATTAAGGTCAAATGTAGCCAGCCATGCATTATTCCAGCTATGTATGCGTGCATTTGGGGAATATATAATCAGGGCATGTGGTGTGATCTAGCCATGTTGATTCAGAAAGCCTTTTAAATTTCTGACGGAAAAGGTCTTCACGTTTGTTAAAAAAATATAGCTACGGCACATCAATCTGTCAGGAATCTCAACTAATATAAGCACCGGTGACATGTACAATTGTTGGTCCAAGTAAAATATGTGGAGCTATTGGTTGATTCAAATAAATAGTGGTCCACCTCACAATTTTTTTAACCTTATGACACTAGCTAGGCCCGCCCCAACTATTGCATAGTCATGAAATCACTATTTGCTCGTAGTGGCGGTCCACAAAAATCTAGTCAATGGCCGCGAAATAGAAACGAATGTCTATTATACTCGCTGATCAAGGACTATCCAATTTTTTCTCGTTGAAAGATCGTTGAGAGCTGTATTAGCTAGTTGGATTAGGCATTGTGACATTGATTACTTTGCCCATTGCATATAGTCTGTTAGTCAAATACAAAACATATATACGTGCATACGCTTCAACAGGCGCTAGACAAGAAATATACTATTATTAGCTATGCACATACACTTTGACTTCTATGCATGTTCGATCTTTTTTTTTTTGCGAAGATCTAATTTTATTTTGGAGGAAAGTGAAATTTATGTTACCCTCCTCAACGTTGGAAATTAACACCTAGATATGTTACCTCCTCAACCTTTACTAGACTCCATTTCGCAAAAAAAAAAAAAACCTTTACTAGACTCCATTTTGTCATGTATAATAGTTACTACACCATCAAATTAAAGTACAGGCCTGAGGAAACTCGGTACTCATATTTACCAACTAGCTTCGGTACAGGACTGCTTCGGTATGAACATTAGAATTAACATACGCATGCGGGTATAGATCTATTATAAAATTGAGATTGGTATTTTGTTGCCCTTGTGATAGGATGTCGATGAGATGAGATAGATTCGTCTGCATGCCACTAGAAGGTATGGTCCACTAGCAATTAGCTAGAGTGTCCTTTGCCAGAAAAAAAAAACAGAGAGAGTAAAAAAAAAGAGATTAAAAAAAGGTTAGTAGCCAGAAACTTAGCTTCTTTCCCCCTTTTTTATTATTGTGAGGCAGCTGGGGAGGCTTTTCTTTTTTAGCTAGATAGTGTTCTTTATTAATGTAATCGAATATTACATTCTTGATGAGCACCAATAATCCACCTAAGCTCTGTATGGATGTCATGAAGTTGGAATAGGGCATCTTGCCAGATTTTATATATTATCATCGTTCTTCTTAAAAAATATATTGGGAAGTTGATGAATCATGCACGATACACTATTAATAAATATGGGTTAGTCGTTGGCCATGTACTAGTAATAGTTTAATACTGCTATAAATTATGGTCCACAGTCTTGCGTCGTAATTTACGTGCTTTGATATTTTTAGCAGTGTTTATATATTGATATGCTCCCTCTGGATCCCTAAATGAAGTCATTTTGAGGCTGTCCTAAATCAAACATTTTAAACTTTGACTTCAATTTTTTTATGTGTTAAGTTTAGAAATATAAAAATGACATGAGTAGATTCATATTGAAATTAAATATGGTTTCACAAAAGTACATTTGAATTATATTTTAAAAATATTTTATATCAAAACGTATTAGTCAAAGTTATGTTTTGAAGACCGTGTCAATGTCCAAAACGACTTCTTTTAGGAACTTCAAGAGAGTATTTCTTATAACGCACTGAATGCATGATGTGCGTTTTCCCACTTGTATGATACGGTCAATCTACTATATACTATATTAACTTATCACTGAATATATGGTTGTCATTAGGTCTTCTCCTTATGAATGGAGAGAACCTCGATCACACGGTATATAGAGCTGTTCAGCCATGGTTTAGCCAAATCGTAGAAAAAAACCCAGCAAAGAGAAACAAACTGTGGGTTACTATTCACATGTACTATTTGCTTTTCCCCGCAGTTTATTTTTTTAGCTAGCCGATTTGACAAAACAAAATTGTTTCCAATTGGGTTTAATTTGAGCAGCTCTGGTGGTATGTAGGTTTGCCTTTTGGTGACCAAGTTGCTTTGTAGAGTACTAAGGGTCACTGCAATGTATATTGCTCATGTAGTACTTATTAGCTATATGCCTACTTTTGCAGTAATACTCTAATGTCCACCTCCACAATGGCTATGTCCTCTTATATGTACCACATTTATTACATAATGCCCATCTAATGTCCACATTGTGGCTGCTCGATCAGTTGTGACAAACTCCACAATGCTCAGTCCATAGTTTTTTTTATACTTACTCAGTCCATAGTTGAGATATATGTGGACCCTATAAAGCGAGAGGAGGATGATGAGAATGATTTGCTTATTCCTTATGGATGGGCATGTAACATCCCAGAAATTAGAGGCCTACAAATGATGTAATTAAATCCTAACTAAATTTGGGTTAAGTTTGAATTTCAAATGTGAGCTCTTTTGAATTTTTGAAATCATACATACATAGCATTCATATGCATACAGGAATTTCTCCGAATTTTCATGGGAAAGTGGTTCAACCAAAAATTCCCAAAAATTCACCATAAATAGAGTTCACAGAGAAGCATTTTCTGTGACTTTTTCATAATTTTTGGAGACTTTTAGATTAGGTAGAAAATTCATGAAACGCTCAGCCAGTTTGAAAAATTCGGAAAATAGTCATTGACCAAAATGAGCTTGGCCCAACTAACCCCGCTAGCGCACCAGCCTGTCTCGGCCCAGTCCAGCCCGCGCCGGCCCGCGCTCTTCTTCTCCTTCCTCTGTTCACCCTCGGCGCGACGCGCGCGCCGCGATCCGCGCTGCCGACGCCGCGGACGGCGTTCCGCGCGCCCAGTGCCGCTCCTGCGCGTCCCTGCTATCTCCCGCGCGCCTCTGCTTCGCCTTGTCCTCACGCCGGCCTCGGGCGACGAAAACAAGTCGCCGACGCGCACCTTCCACAAACGCCGCGGCACCGCCCTTCTGCTCCTCCTCGTCCTTCCTCTGGCGCAGGTCGCCGATGCGTGCCACGCGCGCCACGGATCGTCGCACATCTTCCAGTCTCCTCGCCCACGATCCGGAGCCCCTCCTCTTCCTCCATTCTCCTTTCGCCACCGCTACGCCAGGGCGCGCCAACGCGTTCCCACGACAAACCGCCTCAAATCGCTATAAAAACCCGAGCCACTCCTCTGCGCCGTCCCTTTGGTCCTCTACTACCTTCCCGGACTGCCCTCGACGAGAGAAGCAGAGCGAGCCAGTCGAATTTTGCTTTTCCCCAAAAATCCGCTGCCGCCGCCATCGCCGGAATTTGAGCTACTCCGGTGAGCTCCACGTCAAGTTCTTGTTCCTTTGGCATCTCTGTGTGATGCTGATGTTTTCCTCTTTGATCTTCTTCTTGATTTCTAGGCGGAAGAATCGTGTTGCTTACCTCTCCCCTGTTTCGCCGCTGCCGTCGACGACGACCTCATCCTCGACCATCTCTGTCCTCGAAAGCCGCTCGGTGAGCATCCTGGCAACTCGTAGCTGCTAGTTGCATAGCATGAACACGTCGCCGTGCTTGTTTTTGCACATCTCACCGTAGCTCGCCGCCGCGCCGCCTAGGTCACCATCGCGCCGCCGCTACAGTCCACCATCGGCGACGAGATCACCACCGGAGTGTAGGTCTTGAGCTCGCGCATCGATTGGTATAGCATGTTGACGTCGCCGAGCCGTAGTTCGTCGCCGACGAGCCGCTCAGTCGCCGCGTTTACTGTGCACGCGCTAATTTGAATTAGATCATTCCTAAGCCGCCACTTGTCGCGCTACGGTTGGCCAGTTTGAGTTTAAGCGTTTTTAGCATGTAATAGATAGAAAAATAATGAGGAAAATTTGAGAAAATATCTATAAAAATTCCTTATGTTTTTAGGCTTCTTTTTATGTAAAAATATGATATATGTGTTTAGGAAAAATTCATAGTAAAAATAAGTTAGCTTTATGTTTAGCTTAAAAATAAGTATTTAGGGAATTTGCTTATGGAAAATAAATAAGATTAAGTGACTTTTTGAACTTTTCAGAATCTATCTCCACGGTAGACACATATGATCTTAGGAAAAATTTGAAAAGAAGTAAAGGTAGAGTTACTTTTTTCCATAGAAAATCACATGTTTCTTTATAAGAAATTAATTGTTGTTTACTTAATAGATATGCATGCAATCACTGTAGATAAAATACTTAGATCTTCACTTTGCAAGCCACTGATGGAACTGTCCTGGTGGAAATAGAAATGTTAGGTTTCATTCGCTTAGATAGTTTTGCTTACCACATAAACCATAAGTACTTTCTTTAGGAAATTAAGATAAATAAAATTATTGTCTAGGTGAATATGGCTCCATCAGCCCTAGAGGCATGTTAGGTTGAAAAGATCGATAAGTTAACCCCACGATCTAGTTAGGAAAAGGTTTGACCATTTTGGACTAAATATAGACGATTTTGGTTTATCTCCCGAGATAACTTTGGATACGCGTAGAATCGTCTTATGACCTCCAAATCGAATGACTCGAATTGCATCATTTATCTAAATTCATGCTTCATGCATACATGCAGAAATATGCATCATTTTCAGTTGGTTTTGAATCTGGATTTATTTGGTATTTATTTGGATATTATTTATTTTAACGTGTAGACGATTCGAACGATGGAGATTATGTAGAAGAACAAGAATCTAAGGATCCTAACTACGAAGATCAAGAGTTGGAACTAGACCAGCAGCAAGGCAAGCACCCCCTTGATCATCTTGACCCCATAAATTGTGATGGATGTTTTGCATGATGACTAAGAATAATTTGTGCATTAATAGCGTCCATAAAAAATCCTCGCCAAAAAAAAATAGCGTCCATAAAATTAATCTGGGAGAACATGATAATTCTATGTACTAGGAACCCTATGGCCATCTGTTTATACATTTTGTAGTAAAATTTATGGGAATTGACATGGTGGATACCTATTTTAGGAATAATGATAAATATTACTATTACTAAAATATTGACTTAGTAATTCTTCCCCAATATTGTATATTGGTTTAAGCACATACAAAATCCTAAAATTTGGGAATCATTTTATTAGATATATTTATTTATATCACGAATATTTTTAGATGATGGCGGGTTATGTTATGGTATTTTTGGTATTATTGTTGGAATTGTTGGAGACCCGCCACATCATATAAGGACCGGTACTTTATAACTTGATTTAAGGAATTTCCGTGCGATCATAGGTGCTGGTATGGGACGGCCATGGCTAAGTATGTAGTTGAATGTTATCTTGCCTTCTAGAAGTAGAGAATGTGCGGATAATTCCCAATGTGCGGATAATTACTATAACGTGTGGGATCAAAGTTTGCTGACACAATAAATTGTACCCTGCCTAACTATCCATATTTGAAGGAGGGGAAAATTGTACCTCTGGGATGTTAGCTGGTAGGTACGGAGGGATTTTTACAATTTAGGGAAGGCAAGATTAGCAAACAATTATTGAAAACGTCATGTGTGATACCGATATGCACCCTTCGTGAGTGCATGGTGCTAGCTACACCTCAGACGGTCACTCACAACCTATGGGTACAGCGTACAAACTCTGCAGAGTAAATAAATCTATTCGAATAGCCGTGCTTGCGGTCTCAAGCTCCTTAATGATGGAAATTTTGTTTAGTGATATGAATATTGTTTATACTTAATGATAATTGTTTATTTGCTTAACTTTGCATGTTAATGATATCTCATTTATATGGAATATGTATGTGCTTATTCATTTATGCGATCTTATATTATTATGTTACCTTCACTTTAGTAACTTTCATTTAAATTTATTTATTGTATTTACTTAGAAACCCCATTTCCTTCCTCTTGGTAATACTTGCATTTAATCACTTTGTCATACACATAAGTCTTGCTGAGTACCAACGTACTCACCCTTGCTAAATATGTTGATCAGAAGAAGAAGATGATTCGTATGAAAATCCGCCGGACATGGGTTTTTATGCATCGAGCTTTGACGAATATTCCGGTGGTTCGGTCTAGGTTCATCTAGGTTGTTCGCCTGTGGAGTCTTGGGCAATAACCACTAGATGCGCTGCGAGTTTCTTTTGGACTTTATTTGCTTCTTCAGACTTTTATTTAGCCGGTCGGCTAGACATATGTATAATTAAGTTGTAATGTTTGAACTTGAGATATAAAATAAATAAGGTTTTTGTTGTATGTGTATGTTGATATCAATTGCTTACGTGTGTGCTTGCGATTGATTCTGGGATAAGCACGATGAAAACACGTAGTTTCGGGTATATAAATATCCGGGACACCGCAGGGCAATAGATGTATGAGTGGCATTAGCAAACAATGCTATATTTATCGGACACCTCCACAATGTATATGAGAGTGTCCCCAATGGTTGTCTCCTAACTGCCTCTTATAATTGTTTATTGGAGAAAAATAAGAGAGAGAATACGGCTAACTCTTTCTTAAGAGGCAGTCTTTAAGAAAAATGAGAGACTTAAATATGAACCCCACTCCTCTTTAATTCTTTGCAAGAGCTAACTGCTAGCTCTTAGCTAGCTCTACCATTGGGGACGCTCTGAGTGGGCTTTAGAGGAGCATTTATTTTATAATGCCCACCTTCTTATTACCACATTGTAGTTGCTTAGCGGTTGTAGGCAAACTGTAGGTGTAGGATAGTCTGGAGTAGTTGAAAAACGTAATGGTGTTACTACATATACTATCAAACCACCAAGTGACCTTCTTTTATAGAGCTATATAGCATTGCTGGCTAATAAATGACACTTGACACACCATGACTGAGTCATGATCCAAATATAGACTTTCATATCAGAGTCAAATTGAAGGGCTAATTGCTAACATAGTTAGTTTAGTTATTTGCGCGCATTATCTGTATTCAAGAAAATGAATTTGGATGACAGTTTGACCTCAAAAATCAAGGTTTAAAAAATGTCCGTGAGAGACAGCATTAATTTCTCAACCTGTGTATCGTGACAAGTTGTATACTTGGCCGATCAACCCTTCAAGCGGTAAGGTCTATAATGTATTCATGAACCACCCTCATTTCGACAAGTGGCTGCCTTTCATTAGTTAATTGGATCGAGTGAGTCTTAGTTTTCTTGCTTGATCTGCTTATCTCAACATATAAATATAGTCGCAAGCACATGCTGTGTTGAGTGAGACCAGGAAGTTGCATCTAGAAACTAATAAAAAAAAGCATTTTTATAGGGAAATAAAATACTACCTCAACATTGATGCAGCTATCGTGGGGGTCTCCCTCCCACACCAGGGTTTTGCTGCGCGCAACGCTACAAACAAATAGGCAAATCTACGCTTGTTTCTGTATAATGCAGTAGTCTATATACTAATGTATACCATGGCTTAACCGTATTAATGGTGAAGATGTGGGTTTTTTTTTTTTGGCGAGGAATGGTGGCTGTTTATAATGATAACTGATGCCATCCTGTTTAGTATTTCCTACATACTAACGTATGTATACCATTGCTTAACCGTATTAATGGTGAAGCTGTTTACAAATGATCTCTGATGCCATCCCGTTTAGTATTTGTTTTGAATTTCTCAAGGCCGTGGTTGGGAGTACAACTGTGACTACTCTGTAATGTATTCCCTGTGATTTTGCATGCTGTTGATTAGTTTAATTTTGAATGAGCTAACTACCATAGGGAAAAGTTCAAAGGAAATAGAATATTATCTTACATGTCTCACGTATTCCTTTCTGATTTCACTTGATTGTGGGTAGGGTGGGAGATATATAAACTAAACAATACCAGCGCGCACTCTGCCAATTAAAACAGCACCATTTGCAAGTGGTTAGTTGATATACGTGCAAGTGATCCTTAAAAGAATGTGGCATATGGCGTGGCACCCTCTATTGTCACACAGCTTACCTGAGTTAAATCATTAATCATCAGAGATAGCATCATAGCAAGGCTGTTATTTGTGAAATCCTGTTATTTGTGAGGAGCATCACCAGCTCACCTGCCAATAAACAGGAGATCGGCTCCGGTGCAAGGCCCCACTCTGGAACGGATTCAAATGATTAGATTGATTACTCGCCAGCCATGGAACGGACCTGGTGAAGATGGAAGATTTGAGGATACTTCTTCCATGAGCTCTCGGTCTTTCTCTAAGTCTTCAGATGAAACTACTCCTTTGGTGGCAAGACTGTGCGCGAACTGTGTAGCAGACCGACGAACCAGACGAAGGGTGCGTTCGTTGAACTGCCCTCTAAAGTTTAGACCCCTCTAAACAAAGAGAATCTTACTATTTAAAATTTTTTTATTTATTTAATGACAAAATCTATGTCACGACACCCCCTCTAAATCGCGAGACGAATCTAATGAGCCTAATTAATCTATATTTTGCTACAGTGATGCTACAGTAGCTATCTTCTAATGACGTCTTAATTATCCTCATTAGATTCGTCTCGCGAATTCGAGCGGAGTCCTGAAATTAGTTTCCTAATTAAACTTTATTTGTAATCATAATATTCGTTAGAAAAACCCTCTAAAGTTTAGACCCCCTCCAACGAACGCACCCGAAGAGGATGAAGACGATCCATCCGCACGCATGACGGCACAAAAATCGAAGAAGTGAAGAACACGTTCACGAGGACACAGAATCAACAAAGATCCTCTCGCGCGAATGCCTGACACTGACAGTATAGATAGAGGTGCCGGCTAAGCCCGTAACAGCCAGATTTACTTCCGTTAATTCTCATTTGAGACCCCTCAAACAGGACACATGTCGCGTGCCTATTAGCCCTGCACCTAATATCTGCAGGGCGCCCTGCACGGGAGCCGATCTCAATAAACAGATCGGGGTAGTCTCCACAGAAACACTAGAGTACTACAGACACGACTGTGAAATTTGGCATAAACTTTATATCTCGTTTTCGTAGTTCCGCAAACCGTGGGCTTAGCTTGTTTTGGTGTGGCGTTTTATTCAGTACGGCGACCCAACAACTGGTGTTGTTGTGAGGGATTCTTATTTGGTCTTACATATAAACAACTAATTTATCTCAAAAAAAATATAAACAACTAATCGTATAGCCCCATCTGACCTCCCTGTACCTGACCAGATCCATGGTACACACCAGCTGGAAAAGATTCTTCAAATTAAAATACACGTTCATGCGCATTTCGTACTTTAACTTACTTTGATCACGACGACACTCTCTACCATCTTGACAAGCCTTTCACTCTGGTTTGTGATCATGTGTAAAGGCAAGAATCAGGGTTTAAAGAACCGCGAACCGGTCAGTTTTGTGGGAATCACAGTCCCGGCCGCTCTCGAAACCTCTCGTTGCTACAGTGCTGAGAGGCGATAAGGGAGAGGCTCGGCGTTTTAGTTCCTCCGCCGGCGAGGGCTGGTGATCTCCTTCGTCCGCGATGGCCTTCGGGCTGTCGGCGGCCGGTGGAGATCTCCGGTCCCTCAAAGGCTTGTAGGATAGGCTCTAGTTCTTCTAGGGTTCGGTGTCCGGCGATGGCGTCAAGACGGCGGTGGCGGCTTCGCTTCGGAATAAAGTCCTTCCTCGCTCTTCCTCGTCTCGGCGATGCGGTGCTCCGGCGTCGTCGGCGAGCGTGTGAAGGTCGAGTTTGCTTCGTCAAGCTCGTGTACAGGAGTCCACATCGCCGGGTGGTCGCGCCGGCGAGGTTTCCTTTTTTCCTCTGTGCGACGGCGGCCGATGAGCGTTCAGCTTTGGCAGAGGCGTGCTGGAGGATCCGGGCGCTGATTCTTGCGGCAGATCCAGAGTTTGGAGTTGTCGGTGGAGGAGGAAGGGAGATCGTCTTCGTCTCCGGCGTTGTTCGCCGGTGCTTGTTTCGTTGCAGGGGGCTGTTTGTAATTTGCAGTTTCTCTAGGGTGTTTTTTGTAATATCCTGGGTTGTACTGGTTGTCTTTTAATATAATCCCCTTTTGCATCGCAAAAAAAAACTAAACTGGCCTGTTACCGTTTTGCTACAGTACAAGGTGCAGTTTCTTCACGAAAAATGAATGGTTTATCTAACCAAATCGGAGTCGTTTGTGGCGCGGCTCCTTTGATGTCAAGGTATTACTGCATAGGTACAATAACACTACCATCCACCATCCAAAACTCATCTGTTGGACTCTAATTTTTACCTATTATAACCAAACGACTGTCCATCCACGAGAAGGGCAGCAGAAGCAAGTGGTCAAATTATAAGTCATTCTCAGTTCCCAATGCATTTTTTTCTCTTCCCCAAACAACTCTACATCTATCTATCTTCTCCTTGTTTTCTGTGCACCCACATTTTCCACTTCTCTTTAATCTCCGTGCCTAGAGTCAAAACGACTTATAAATTTGAATGGAGGGAGTAACATGAGAGAGAGAGAGAGAGAGAGAGAGAGAGAACACACATGTACGCACAGGCAGTAGGGAGAGGGAGGAAGGGGGCTGGCCGACGGTGAATCGGGAAGCGGGCGATTCGGCAATGCGGAGGGAGAGGTTCACCATGAGGGATGCGGGGCAGCGCTGAGGAGTGATTTTGTTAATCTTTGGTTTAAATTTTGGGATGTGAAAGAAAGACAAGTGCTTGATAGAGAGACATTGACAAAAAGTAACCACTCCTAGGGATTAAGTGGCATGTGTCCTTATGAATGGGGGAGCAAAAATATTTGTCAAACACGATCTGATTAGGCATTCTGATAAACTTACCAAACTGACCTTGTAGGAATGAGCAGTCTTACATATGCTTTGGGATCCTACCTACAAGATCAGAAAAAATAGACAATAGATGCATTTGGTATGCTTCATAGGAAACAGTACAAGAATTTTGCGAGATATGTTGCACTGGACTTATCAAATAATGATGTTTGAGCTCATGTTAAGGGTTCAGGAATGCTTTCTGTGAGATTTTTATCTGTCCATTCCAAAGCTCGAAACAATTCTTGAAGGAGAAGACCCAAAGTATTCAATGGAGCTGTCATGAACTCATGATGCAAGTCTGTTGAATTAATGTTTTAGTAAACATGCATGAACTCAGCCAAATTGTTTAATGTTTTCAAAATGTACCCAAATAGATGGTGCCAACGAGAAGGTCAAAGACACTCATTGCTTGTTGGCATTACCTTAATTCCCCTTTACATTGGAACAACAGTCTTTTCAATAATTTTAGATTTGCTTCCAAGTGGTTATATATCCGATATATATTAGAATTTATCAAGTTCCTTCCAAACATATGGATACTTTCAACCTGATTGTGTAAAACTCAAAGACACATATATAACAATATACATCAGACTTTTATCAAGTTATTTACATGGTAATAAGTTGTTAAGACAAATATAAATAGTGCTGAGCCAGAGACTCGAACCATATGTGCAAGTTCGACCAAAAGAAACCTATCAAATTAGTTTTTCTAGTTGTCTACATAGTATAGACCAGATAGAGTTAGCTTCTTTCGTTCATTCTTTCTTTGTGTTAGAATGAGCAGGGTAGGTTTTTCTATATACTTGGACTTTTTTTAGAAAATGAAAACGGGATCTAGCCTTTTGCACCCTTAATTAGGTGCATACAACCTTCTTATTGTTGGATAGCTTAGTTACTTTATTGTAGGTGAATCATGCATACCTGATAGGCAGTAATCAATAAAGCTGTCACGTATGATCAGATTGCTGAAATTGTGGTCCAAAGCATTGATTCGTATTTTACACATTTCGATTTTTTTTACAAAGCTGCACGGCCTAATATGCTTTACTTATTGTAGAAAAGAACTAAAAGTACCCCTTAGCAATAACTCTCCATAGAATGAAGATTACATAACTTCCAGATTTTGAGCATTTCATTAACCATTTCCTTGGGTAGCTTTCTTTTGTCTCGGGGGGCATGGCAGGGAAAGACCCCACATACTACCACCTCAAAAAAAAAAAGAAAAAGCAAATTATCACTACAAAAAATTAAGCCACTATAGCGGCGGGAGGAAAAACTACGTAGCGTCTATAGTAGAGGAAGGCGCACTTGAAGTAAACCGTCACTTCAGAGAGTTTGTCGCGGTGGATTGTGAGACAAACCACCGCTACAAATAGCCTTTATGTTGGCGGGATTTGTTACCAATTATAGCGGCGGTTCGTGTTACAATCCGCCGCTACAAAGATATCTGTAACAGGCAACTGCCTCTACAGTTGGTTTTTGTTGTTTTGAACATATTTAAAAAGGGGGAAACTTGAGACTAGATACATATCACTGCTCGGGGTGGAGATTTCAACTCATAATATTCCAGATTGTGATTGACAAACATAACATTCAATGTCTTTTGTTAGCTTTTGACTTAAATTAAGGGGTGCATAAATCAGTAACTATAAAGTATCCAGCCTGTCAGCCCTTCCATCGATCCAGAATATGTATCCATGCATGAATCTTATTTTGACAAGTGGCAATCTCTGATTAGTTAACTAGTTTGAGTGAGCCATAGTTTTCTGCCTTAATTAACTGGGTCTTTATCTCAACATATAATTATTTGCAAGCACATGCCCAAGAGTAAGACCAAGAAGTTGCATAACTTTTAAATGTCATCATGTAGAGTTGTTAGTCGAGCAGACCACAGTTTAAAACTTGAAAATTTCTTGTTTTACTATTAGTTGATCAAGGCGGTGATGAAGAAGCACTATTGTAACCACTCTGTATACGATTTCTTGTCTTATCTTAAGAGCTATATTATGTTGCATGCCTAATGTACGGTTCTCTGACTCACTGTTTGATTCTGCATTGGGACAATATAAAAATAGACAGTAGCACCACTTTGTTAAGTAAGATAATAATATACTTCTAGTAGTATGTGAACGATAGATTTATAAATTATCGATGCATATGCATGTGGCGTGGCACCCACATTTGCGTAGCCCTCGCCCCTCGGTTAAATAATTAGAGTGATGAGATCGAGATGAAATAATAAGCTAGGAGGAGCATCACCAGCTCACTGCAAACAAAATGGAATAGATTCCCCACTTATTTAAATTTAGCCTAAAATATATCTCTTTCCTATCGTTTAGCCTGGCTCCAAACCACGGGCTTAGCTTGTTCTTCCTTTATTGACATTTTTTTGTCATCAAGGCAAACCAGAGGTAGTTTGTGAATTTATTTGATTTATTTTATTCTTGGCTTAAGTGATTTTATAATTTCATTGACCTCCCCATACCTCATCGCATACGTAGCATACAAGCTGGAAAATATGCTTGAATAAAATACTGTTCATGATGTTCAGTTTCATAATGTGCTTGATCGATCATGGTGCCCATAATCTAGCTACTATCAACTGCCACTTGCTGCCCTGCAGGCACGTTCGCTTTCATTTCTGGTATGTGCGCAAATATTGTTTATGCTAGGTGAAAGTCATACAGGGCAAATCTCGATGAGTATTTCTCCGACAGAAAACTCTTTAGGTCGGGCAAGTTTGCACGAAATGCACTTGAGGACGAAATTGCTACTCTGCTTATGTATATGCAATTAAGCTAGTGACTAGTGATCGTATCCACACTCCACAGATGAATATTACCTGGTTATTAACAAGTAGGGGCTAGTAGGACGTAGTCCAGGTCAATCGGTAAAACTCTTTGACCATACTAATATATATATAACACTAGAAGTAGTTTGGGATCGGATCTAGTAAGAGTTTCAGAGACCCCGTTTGGAACACCTGATTCCAATGGAAACTAAGGTCCCGTTCGGATCCCCCTCTAAAACCCCTCTAAAGTTTATAGCCCTCTAAAAAAAAGAATCTTACTATTTAGGGGTACTAAATAAAATTTAATTACAAAACCTTTCTGCAGACGGGCGTTATATTTCGAGACGAATCTAATGAGCCTAATTAATCAATGTTTTGACACAGTGATGCTACAGTAACCATCGTCTAATCGCCGCTTAATTACACTCATTACGTTCATCTCGCGAAATAGATGGGGTCCTGAACTTAGTTTTGTAATTTGACTTTGTTTAGTACACATAAATACGGCCGACATCTTTGATGTGACCCCTTTATACCCCTCTAAAGTGAACCGAACACCACCTAAAATTCAATCACTCCACGGGCAGGTTTTCTTTCATGGTGATCACGCTTGCCCAGAACTTGTTTCTACGTGGCCGGATTGTGTGGCCTCGAACGACTGCTGAGTCCACTGGCATCTCGAGATCCGCGCCTCTATTCGTTTCGGCATCAAGGCAAGATCGAATCTGCACGAGTGCGGCCAATAGATTCACGTGGCCGGCGGCGACGGCTGACCAGATCTGAAAGAGAGACCATGTGCGCAACGCAAGGAGAAACCAGCGGCACCAACCAAGCAGCGAAGCCAGCCATCTTGACCAGAAGAAGAGAATGAAGTTCGTCGTAATCCTGTGTGCCTAGTAGCTGCTGGCCATGATCACGTGGGCGAACCAAACGCTGTTCAAGACATTTGCTTTAATTGGCTTAGCCTTCATATATAAGAGAGGCAAGAATCACTAGATTCTGAATAATATTTTTTTGTGAGGGAGATTTTGAATAATACTGTCTTTACAATGTGGAGTATTATCCTTTTGTTGCTTTTAGGCCTTGAAGTTCCATAGCTTCCAAAATGGAAAATTTCATAATTGCAAACTTCAAATGACATCTGCGCTGTTCAATAGAGGCGCAATGCTCATGGTTGCTACCTTCTTTTTAATTCCGCATCAGAAAAGGACACCTTAATTCTCGAGCGCGGGTTTTGTGTCAAGGGTTTCCTATATATGTACCCATTAGCAGATTTTGCATATTACAATGTTCCAAGAAATTTTCACAAAATCATTTGTGTAATACACATGAACTTAAATATGTATGTACAATTGCAACATGAATTCATCCTAGATGTCAAATAAAAATGGAAAAGAGTCAGTCTAGCATGTTCATCGTCAACAAATAGTACCGCCTATATTTTTTATTTGGATATCAAATATATGAACTAAAAAATGATGTCTTGCAGCGTAACTCAATGTGTGCTACATATGAGTTTTAATGAAAATACTTAAACTTTACAATAAGTCTACAACGTATCAAAAAATAACCTTTTCGCCAACGGAGACGCCGGTACCTCTAGTCACCAATGAATTTCCCTAATTCTCCCCTAAGTCTTGTTGGTACTCCCTCCATTTCATAATATATGCAGTTCTGGGTTTCGCACGGAACTAAGAAGAGATGCAAGAAACGCTGCATTGGAAAGTGAAAATGAGGAGGGAGAAAGGGAGAGAGAGATAGAGAGAGATGCATTATTTTTTTTTTTGAGGGCAGAGAGAGATGCATTATTAGGAAGCTAGAATTGCATATATTTTAGCAAAAAATTAATGCTAAAATTACATATATTTTAATTTGAAACGGAGGGAGTAGTAAATTATTGTATTTGACTAAATTTTAATGCACGGTTAGAAATTAAAACGGAGGGAGTAGTCTTGGTCATGCATTGGGAAGAGTATCATTGAAATTTACTGCACGGTTTGAAATGAATGCACTGAAGACCAGTCGGAGTAATATATTTCATCTGAAGGTATCTTTGTGGTTGATTTTACAATTACGTTGAACAATGGGCGTACACAGAATTTGATGCTGAGATGAATAATGTGCGTCAGCGACGTTTCAGCTGCGAGAATGGCTCCACGGTCCGATCGAAACAAGAGACGAGAGTTCTTTCAGTCGCAAGACGCGCTGACAGGCAACGCCCTCCTATGTAATAGACTGTCAGAAGTGATAGAACGACATGCACATCGTGAAGCTTTCTTTGTCTATAATCCAATGTCAATCAAAGAGAAGACCCACCGACAGTGGAACAGAAAGATTATCTGCGTTTCACAAATGCGAATATGTCCCTGACCGCCCTATGCGCTGATCGAACTTGATTATTTTCAGCAAGGGCACGGGTAGTATAAAAATCTCAACTAACAAATGATTCCCAGCAGCAGCATGACCATTGACCAAGACTAACCGTGCATTTCTGCAAGCGGCGTGAGGAAGGCAGAGAGAGATGTAAAGGGCGCGCGAGGGGAGGGGGCCGAGGTGGATGAGGACCCGATCAGACGGACCAGACGGCGAGGGCGGCGGCCTCCGATCTACGAGGAGGAGGAGATGGGATTTGAATGCTCACCGTAGACGACGGCTCGGAGCCGCAACCATTGGGTTCGATCGTGATTTCTATGGGCCGACGGGGGAACCTCCTATACATATACATTGGGCGTCCTACAAGATTCAATTTGTAGGTCAGTCTAATAGCCCACCAAATTCGACCTACTTAAATCAACTTAGTCTATCAAGTAACTGTCAACATTTTCAAGCAATTGAGTCAACATTTTCGCTAAAAATGTTGACGTAGCACATCTAAAATGTTGACGCAGTGTAAAAAAAATATTGACACAGTACATTCAAAATGTTGACGAAAATTTAAAAATTTTAAAAATTCAAAAAATATTCAAACTGGATCTCATTTGGTAGAATTAATTGTAACAAACACGTAGGCTCAAACGGATTCGAAAATGGACTTATGGTTTAAGAGAAAAATACGTTTAAAGTTTGCAAATCGTTTCTTTTTCTCTCACCTCCTACCCGCTCCAATCAGAATGCGCCACGTGTCGTCCATCTGTGCTTTTCCTCTCAACCAGCAGCGTGCGTGGACCGTTCTATGTCCATTCGTACTAATCTCAAACCGTTCTGTCAAAAATATTTTGTAGGACGTGCTACGTATAGGATTGGCGCCGACGGGAGGCGGTGAAACGATCACGATCAGGCTCCTTGAGGCCTTTCAAAACTTCGTTCGGGGGTCTTTCAAAACTTCGTTCTGCTTCCTTGGGCCGTATCTAATGGGCTGGGCTGAAGGACCACCGATCAGTTTCTTCTTCCTCCAAATTCTGCAAAGTTACTGTGAAAATTTCCTCGAAGTCTATGATGATTATAGACCATAGTTACGATGATAGATTGTGAAGACAAAAGTAATTTCTTTGTAGACAGCGCTGAATAGAAGTGATTCATCAAACAATTCGACCTTATCCTGGGTATGCAACAACAATTATCATATTTAAGGTATGACGTTTATTAAAGGGTATGCAACAACGCCTTTGGGAGCTTGACTGGCTTCGTCTTCCTTCCGCTGCATCTGCCAGTTTTTCTGCTTCTTCTAGCGCCACTGCTTCTGCTGCGTCTTCCAATTCTTCCTTTGCTGAATAGAAGTGATTCATCAAACAGTTCGACCTTATCCTGGGTATGCAACAACAATTACCTTATCCTTCAAATCCATATGTAGCTTGCATTGGCAGAACGGAATTATGAATTCCAGCTGATTGGAAGTTGTAACCATACACTCTGGTGGGCTATATGTCATAAATCTGCATAGTTGGCAACTTAGTATCCGATTAATTATAATTCTTGTTCTATTAGCAAAGTAACACAATAGAAAATTGCTTTGAATTCACAGAAAATACATCAAACGGAGTTCATCTTGCTATGTTTTGCTCTTGTCATTGAATAACTTTATGTTTTCATTCTTTACATGAGACCAGTCCTCTGTTTTTGTTTTTGCAACCACAAAAGAACCATGGATGCATTTAGCTCAGATTAGTCTATCTTCACAAATGAAGCAAGTTGATCTGAAATTTTGTGTGCATGTTTCTCACCATGTACTCTACACGTATGTCAAATTTCATAATTTTTCAAAACTTCTAAATATATTTTTGAGAGGATTTTACGATTCCACCGAATAGTTGGTTTGCACTGAATATTTTCCATTCTAAGATACTCCCAAGTTGTCCGCCCCAAGCTAGTGAACTTACATGAAAAGCTAGTGGATGAGTCCATAAGTTTTAGCATATTATGATAGTATACTCTATTCTATCGTGTACCGTTTATTATTCAAAACTTGATAAGATACACTTTAGTAGTGTATATACTCACTTTATCTTTTATGAAAGTGCGCCATGTCTTGTTCTCTTCTGATTCACACCACTGCTTTAGTTCCCTGTCAACAAGCAGCTTCTGGAGTCTCTTGAGTTTCTGTATGCTCGAAGGCAGAAACTTTATGTTCTTACATCCATTGATAACGATGCTTCCGAGAGAGGAGAGGTCGTCAAGCCAAACTGGCAGTGCTGATACGCTTTCACAATCACATAACTCCAGTGACCGAAGGGACACAAGGTGTCGCATGCTCTCTGGTAAGCTTGTCAGATTAGGACACTTGGATATTTCCAGCTTTTCAAGGGTAGGGAAGTGGTGAAACAGATTCAAACTCTGGCAACCGCTCTCTCTGACAATGAACCTGGTGATTGGAGTAGAGGAGAGATGACTGATGTTATGTACCTCCTCCAAAGAAGTAATAACTTGGTCACTTTTCTTTATTAGACACGAACGAAGTGTTGGTGGGCATGGTCTCAACCTCAACCTCGGGCAATCCAGTACCTGTAGGTGGTCCAGCACAGGGAACATGTACTCTTCAACACGATCTTCAGCATAATATGTCGTGTTCCACTCCTCCAATTCTTCCATCTTCTTCATGCTGAAGACTGACAATCGACCGAATGCTCCTTTGCCGCCGGAGAAATCTCTGTCGATTACTCTGACACAGCACAATCCTTCGAGAAACAATTTTTTGAGGTGCGGTAATTGTCCAAGTGGTGGCAGTTTGTTACATGTAGGCAGATCACTCAAGCAAATATAACTGATATATGGGAGATGATGTGAAATGCCCATGACCCAGCTTGGAAAGCTTATACTGCTATAACCTTCTAGGTCCAAGCTCTGCAGACAGCTTGGTGGCATTAGTTGTTCCAACAAATCTTTGTCCTCAAGAAGTCGATCAGCACCCAAAGTCCAAGACAGTGTTAAATTCAAAAGATTATCTTTGTCCAACAAGTTAACTATTTGTGCTTCTTGCAGAAACATTACATTTTCAAGACAACGTATTCTTAATTCACCAGCATTTACACCCCCGAGCTGATGAAGATTGCTGCAACAATTGTCAGCACAAACCTTAAAGAATGGTAATGTTAGTGAATGATTACTGAACCGAGAATGGACATGATCCATTAGTTCATCTGAACAACCATCCGCTAATAAAGACTTAAAGTTAATTGCATCTATGCTGTTTGGTAGGGACTTAAGCTCCGTGCAGCATGATACATTCAGTGTATGCAACCTTTTGAGGTTACCAATACTTTCGGGTAGATAGACAAGCATGGCATTATAAGATAGGTCTAGATGCTCCAGATTGGTAAGATTACCAATAAAATCAACATATCTATCACCTCTTTCACCCGCATAACCAAAGCATTCGTTCATAGTGCTCGATAGGGCCAAATACTTAAGATTTGTGAGGCTTCCTAGAGCGTCAGATATGTCTCCATTGCTGACAAAATCATTCTTTTTTAGACAACCATTTGAAAGAAACGACATAACCAAATGTTTTAGTGCAGTTAGACCACTCAGAGCTGTTGGCAGCCCTTTCAAACAGCGGCAGTGTAACAAATCCAAATGCTCCAAATTTTTAAGATTTTGAAATGATTCTGGAAGTTCTTTAATCCTGCCACAACGTGACATGTTCATATACTGTAGATTGACGAGGCTGCCTATAGCTTCTGGTAGCCTTCCAAGGTGACGACAAAAGGACAAGTTCAAATATTCAAGCGTTGTGAGACCACACAAAGATTCAGGCAGTGCTCTAAGATCGAAGCATTCAGATAATTCCAGATGGTTCAAATTTGTGAGTTTACCAAGTGTGCCTGGAAGTTCTATTATTCCAGAACGGGACATGTCAAGATGCAACAGTTCCCTGAGATTCCCAAATGCTTCCGGCAGTTTTACTATACCCGAACAATATGACAAGTTCAGGTTCACCAAATTTTTTAAGTCACCAAATGAATCCGGTAGTTTTGAGATTCGAGAGCAACCTGACAAGCTCAAATATGTCAGAAGCCCAAGTTTGCCAATTGATTCAGGTAGGGCTGAAATTTGAGATGGTCCGTTAAGGTTTAGGTACTGCAGTTTTGATAGCTCAGTAATACACTCTGGTAGTCTCTCGTTTTCCACCTTTGGAGCAAGAAGACACTTCAGCTGCTTCAGTTGGCCAATAGAGGCTGGCAAAAGTACACTTGAGCATTCATTGAAATCCAAAACACGCAAACACTTAGCAAATGAAAAATTTCCCCGAGTGAGATCAAGTTTGCTGCTATGTTGAAAATGAAGGGATCTGACTTTGCTGGCCAAAATATTTGACAATTTTTCTGATCTGTCATAGTTTGTGAGCAATGCGTAACGGCAGTATATTGGCTCATTTGCAATGCTCTTTGTTGCAGCATCAAATACAACTAGCTCATCACCAATTACTGATCTTGCCAGGTCATGCACTAGGTCATGCATTGTGTACCGTACAACATGCTTTCTAGAACTCTGAAATTCCAAGTATAGCACATTTTATTAGTTATTTCATTAACCTTTATTGAGAAAAAAAGTTTATCTCAATTTTTCAGAATACCTATCGATACTGTGCTCATACTGTTAATCGGTACAAGCAGAGATTAGTTGTCAAGAATGAGACCGGCTGGCAGACACTCTGCATACTGCCACTGAGATATTTTGTTTATTTATCAAGTAAGTGACTGACAGTGCACAGTATCACCATATATACTGTTGCATATATTTAGAATATAATGATCCAGATTAATTCATCTCTCATCCCTAGTAGCACTAGTGTGTAGGATCAATAACACTAGTGTATTCAGGAAAAGCAATTAAATGGTGGCCGGAAGTTAGTGGCGGCACAGGGCGGCGAGGTCGTGGGTCGACAGAGCAAAAGTTCATGGGAAGGGGGATGGCGGTACAGGGATCTTGGTGGGCGGCTGCGTGATGGGAAGTGTACCGACATGACTAAAATGACTGCGGTACCCTTCGTGATACTGGTGGGGTATTTGGTGCTATTCAGGGGATATAAATGGTTGCAATCTATTAATCATAGATAATAATCTATTAATGTAGGATATAGATGAGCGGCACAAAACACAGTTGCACATTAGGAACATGGTGGGCCACATTCTCCTGTGCTTTGCTAGAATCTGTGGACGTTCCGCTAATTTGCAAAAGCAGTGGTGATTTGTAGAAGTTCAGCTAACTAGATATCTGAAGTATTTGCAGAAGTTCCGTAAAGCGATGGCATGGCAGCTAGTTTCTCAGTGTGTGGTTTATGCCCCTCACCCCTTTCCACAGATTCTTCTCCCCACTCCTGAGCACTTTCTTCTTCACTGGACCGATGTTCAAGGATAAAATAGCAGTTTTGCCTTTTTTTTTCCTGAAACTGGAAATAAATAAGAAATATTTTTCGAGTTACACGGTAACTAACCGAGTGCAACGCCGAGTGTCGAAGAAAGGACATTCCCAAAAGTTGCTTCACATATTCCATTCCCTCAGATGGGTTAATAAAATCAAGGGCAACCCATTTGTGAATCAAATCATCTTCTACAATATCGTGACCTTTTGGGAATATGGCACAGTAGGAAAAGCACATCCTCAAAGAAGGTGGCATACATTCATAACTTAACTTCAAAGATGGAAGCACTATTTCATCTTGAGAATATTGATTCCAGATGTCACTGTTGTTTATTTTTGACCACCCACGCAGATCTTTGAATTTTAGCATGTATCCAAGTGCTTGAGCTGCTAATGCCACACCTCCACATTTCTTCGCAATATTGAATCCTATCAGCTCCAATCGTTACTTGTTAACATTATGTTCGAACGAGCTAAGTCTCTTAATTATATCCCAGCACATAACATCATTCAACGGCTGCAGCATGTATGGTTCATTGGTGCATATTTTCTTTGCGGTGTCTTCCTTCCGTGTGGTGACTATGACATCTATCATAGTACCGCCCTTCTGGTGCACATGAAGCATACATTTCAATTTCTCCAGCTCGGATGCCTTATCCTCCCATATGTCATCTAATACAATCAGAATCCTCTTGCCACGAAATAGATCATCAAGGCACAGGTTTATCACATGCAAAGTATCTGTATTTTGTTGGCCTCCTCCCATTTGTAGCTGGGAAATTATAAACCTTCCTATTTTCCTTAGGTCAAACACCTGGGACACATAAACCCATACCCTACTATCATACTTCTTGAATTGGATGTCATTATAAACAAGTTGTGCTAAGGTAGTCTTTCCGATGCCCCCAAGGCCATAGATAGGAACAATAATGGTTTTGTCATGATTTGCACGTAACATTCCTATAAGTGCCTGCTTTTCTGCATCCCTCCCTATGATTTCAGATTCATTCACATATGCCGTTGTTTCTCGTTGATCATAGGGCTGCTTCTCAACATGGGGGTTGGTGATATTTGTGAAACTGAAACTCTTATGTTCTGCTTCTATCTTCAAGAGATTCTCTCTCATTCTCTTCATCTTATTAGATTGGAGAATCCTTCTGATTGCAGCTGGAACGATTCCTGTCATCTGCAAAGAACGATCGATTTACTTCTCAGTTAAAAAAAATAAAGGATGTATCAAGTTTTGAAGCTGGTCTATGTATATATGGAATATAAGATCTTCCATGAAGGCTGTGTTAAAGTATATTTTTCTCTTTGTTCGTCCATGCCATGTGAGTCCATAAATTCTTCGTCGGTCAGCCTTTATCCCTTTGTGGCCAAATTTTGTTTGTTTGGTTAATCATATTAGTATCGTTTCTGGTGTCATACAACCTTTTAGGTCTTTATGTATCTTTTCTTGTCAACTTTGTTTGGCGGCTTGGCTATTCGTTTTGGATCTGGGGCATTTTGTTTGCTATCTTGATTTTTGTACATTGTTTGTTTGCGACATAGATCAAAGGCATTCTTTTGATGTCATTGTCACGGCTCCACACGTGTGCTTCGATTTGCGCCTCTTCGGCTTAACTTGACGAGTTACTAAGGCTCTACTCTACAACGGCTTCAAAGAGCTAGATTTTGGATGTACTTTATTTAAGTTTAGTGTTTAGTGCTCATTTTTTTTAAAACGCGATGCTATTGCATACGCTTGCATTTGAAGAAGGAAGGGGGAGGGGGGTGTTAACGGAGGAGGAGGAGGATAGGACTGTATAATTCAATAGAAGTGTTATTCATAGCATGCTTCCGCTAACACAAATCTTGCGCCATTGTGTTCCAGGCAACACTTCTTCTGATGTACCTAAAGTCATCATTGTGTTCTAGGCTCCACTGAGCAGCGGTCGTTCGGGCTCTATTTCAAAGACTCAATGTCACTAACTGACAATTTCGGTCGTAAAGTTGAGCGAGCTGAAGAAGTCCTAGTGGCAAATTGCAGCAATTCTAAGTAGCTTAGCTCGACGCGGTGTTTGCACGGCCTGCTGCCACGAGTGGAACCCATGTCAAACCACTCATGTGTGGAAACATGGAGTGAGTTCACTTTGCGAGACACATGTGCTAACCGTGTGCATGAGCGTGTGCGGCGATTAGCAAACACCATGAAATAGTTGACTCACTACCTGCTTGCGCTTAGAAGTGTGTTTGGTGGGACCTGCCGCGGGTAGTAGTTGGACCTGCTCAAGGCATGTAAGTTAATTTTTTAAAAAACTATTAAGAAAAAATAAAAATATTTGTCGTAAATTTCATTGAATTTTTTTTATAAAATTATGTCATAAGCTTTGAAAAATGTTTCAAGATAAATTTCGTAAAAGCATGAAAAAAGTTTATAAAAATAGAAAGATGGCAGAATAAAAAGATTTCAAAAGCGAAAAGTTACTTTTGAGACGCACACGAGTTGGACTACTAGTGCATGAGTGTGAATTAGCATGACCCATGGCTTGGTTGGGTAACCGCGCACCAGTGGAAGGTGCATGTTTCAAACCACTAGCAGGGCGAGCTCAAAGGCACTGGCTGCTTCCTCCGCATCTTGCAACTGGAGCCTCCGAAAAGGATTTGCAACAAGTTCCCACCGTTGCCCTTCAGAGACAACAGAGGATGGATGCCTATTTATTAGGTGTTAATTAATTAACAGACTGTTGAGTTGATTGTATTACTAAGCTTCATGTGTAGATTATATAGGAGTACATTGTTTAAAGAGAAAATAGACTCTGGTACAGATAAGTCAATTTGGACTCATGAAAGTAGTCAAGAACAAAATTTTGTTTATACTGTTCATTTCGATTTTTTTTGGAACCTCACCGAAAAAGGCGAAATGACATAGAAAAAGACGAAATGACAGATATTTTGGTGAAATTTTGTCGAAATTTTTTGTAAGGAAGCGACGCACACGGAGTTCCACCCCTCCTTGCCGTCAGACGTCTTGTACGCAAATCCTTTTCGGAGGCTCCAGTTGCATTTGCGTCATCTTCCCCGCATGACCGACGCCAGCCGCGACGGCTGCTTCATCAGCCCGTACCGAACCCGGGGCCCAGCGGGGTTCAACTGCTGCGCCCTGCCCCCATCGACGTTGATGCCGTCCAGGGTCCAGCATCGAACCCCAAGTATTCCTCAATCGACTTTGCCGTAGAGATTGGTAGAAGAAATTTAGATGTACAGTCATGCGTGCATCACGCTTACCAGCGGGCTGATTAAGTGATTAGCTTCACGTTGTAGACGAAGAACGGATTGCCTCGAAGAAAGTTCACGGGAAGAATGGTTAGTGTTTCCCTCATGCGGCGGGTGCGACCATGGAGTTTTTCTCAGCAATATGTCGAAAAGGAAAGACGAGACGAGACAGAAGAGACGGTGGATGAGGCCCACTGCAAGGGCAGAGGATCTTGATCCTGCTGCGCTCGTCCCCCGCCGCGACCAGAGAACGCGATGCCGCTCGCCGGTGGCCGGCTCAGCAGACGACAACAATGGGCCCACCTGCAGGCTGTGTGGGGGAGAGGCAAGGAGGAGCTGTAGGACTGGAGGCCCCAATTACAGTTGGACGTGACTAACCGGCGACAGAGCTGGCTATAACCATCTTCTTCCTCGCGCCAAATTCCACCTCCGCCGACCAAACCACCGCCCCAGCCGCTCTGCCACCTCCCGGCGTTGTCGTCGTCCGCCGGCCCTCCCTACCCTTACCCGAATCCTCCTCCGGCGGCACCGCCCCACCCGCCGCTAACCACTCCGGCGTGGCTCCCCCACCCTCCCTGCCCACCGCCCTCTTCTACAGCCCGCAACCCGCCGCTGGGTCGGCTTGCCGGCATTATATGTGGTCGGAGGAGAGAGTAGGGTTTTTGGGGAGGGGGGGGGGGGGGGGGGGGGGGGGGGGTACAAATCCCGTGCTTTTAGAGATTCTCAGGTTCCAGCACCTCCCGCCTCCACCACCGGTGGCCGGCGGCGCCATGCTGCCTTACCGCGCTGCCCGCACGCCCCCCGCGCCAGGCCTTCGAGTGTCGTGGTCGTTGGCTCGACCGAGCCAGCTACCAGTAGCTGGTTAGATTTTTTAACCTGTTTGTAGCTACAAATGAGAAGAGTTTAGAGAGAATGAAAATGTTAGGAGCGGTTTCTTTATCAAACTTTAGTTAATTTTTTCAGACAAAGTTTATAGGGCTCTCTTGAAGATACTTTTAAACAGAGTCAACCTGGCATGGTTGATGATTCACTTGTTTTTCTTGTCACTGTGGCGAGACCAGATGAGAGAGCGTAGGTGGGTCCTGGAGTGCCCTTTCAACCCATTTGGGGTAGTAAGAAATTGAGTATAAACTTATTCTTTTTTTATATATAGACAGATAAGAAAGAAAAAGAAACCGACCTGTAGTGTCCTGTATTTCGCGTCCATTTCTTCAGCTCGCACCAGATTTTCGCTCGGCCCAGCCCCGTTCATCGATTCTTCCGCTCGCGCCCAGCGTTATCTGGCCTCTCACGCGGCACCGAGAAATTTTGCGTTATGCGCTATCGATCGCCGGGGCGGAAACACGTCGCCGCGAGGAGCGCTGTCACGGGGGTCTCTCCTTTGTCCGGCCGTTTAGCCTGGCGGTGCGCAACAGGCTAGCAGCCCGCCAGCAGCATGGACGAGCTCCAGTTCGGCCGTTTAGCAAAGGATACGTTCCTTGTTTTTCGACGTGAAAAATGACCATATTCGCGTTTCTTTTTATCTCACGTTCTAATTTGTGAAAACGTCTTTGATTTTTGCGAAGAAAAAGGTCGTGTAGTCCATGTGGACCTTGAACATGTCTCAAGTTTTAGTTCATTTTTCACATAAAAAAATGAAAAAATAATCATGTTACAACAAATAACATGCGTATATTCTCCATTGCATGCAAAATCCTCACAACTTTGGAAACAATTCTTTCTATAATCATGGAAGGCATATTACCTCTTAGGAGGTGAGATCACCGATCTAGTTAAAACAGACGACTCCACAACTATTTCGAAGTGCCGTAAAAATTGCTTCCCATCTTCATGAATTGGCAGCGTTCTTGGCTTTCTCGGCTGCTTAGATATAACCGTCAGCAAAATTTAGGTACACCCCACACTAGACACACGATCATGTTTTATTCTATAGTCAAAACGCATGAGTCGTGTCTTGGTCATTTATTTGTTCTGCCCAGAAATGTACGTCTTTTTTAGTTTTTTTTTTTACGATTACACAGTACAACTCAGACACTCACAACGCAAGCACACTCACCCCTATGAACGCACATATGCAAACCCTACTTCTATGAGCATCTTTGAAGACTGAGCCGGCAAATCATCGAAATTGACGAAGTCACCACTGGCGTCTCGCTGTCGACGCTATGTCGCCTCCTACTGAAAGCACCACTACCATAGAAAGGGGATTTAGCGACGTGATATAGAATCGCGTCGCTAGAAATAGTGTAGGGAGGTTCAGCGACGTGTTTTCCAAAAACCGTCGCTAGAAGCCATATTTTTAGCGACGGGTTTCAGTTTCCAGCTTTAACCCGTCGCTAAAAGCCATATTTTTAGCATCGTGTTGAGCGACTGGTTTCAGTTAACCCCGTCGCTAAAGCTGGAAAATTGAAACCTGTCGCTAAAAATTTAGTATTATGGACGGGGATCAATTTACCGTCGCTGGAAGTTGTCTACTATTAGAGAATTTGCTCCCACAGGGAGTCGAACTCAGGACGTTAGGTGCTGCTGAGGCTCTTGTAACCATTAGGCTACAGGTTCTTTCGCGGGTTATTTATTTTTACATTCTAAGGAATGTTCTTTGTTCCGGCCTCTACGTCAGGGAAGACTCAGTCCTATTGTTTTGACAATTTGACTGAAATCAGAAACGTATTTCAAACCGGCCTAATTAAGTCATACTTTTTTCTCTGTTCAAAACTAGCACTCCTACTAACCTGTCCTGCTGCTGCTTGTGTACTTGCTTCGAAGTCGTCCAGCATGTCGGAGATGTCGTAAGTGGCGGCCTTGAGCCGCTTTAGCCAGAGCCGCACCGCCTCCTCCTTGATCGATCGCCTCTCCGCATCCTGCAGCACAGCCCCCATCGTCTCCAGCGTGACCTTCATGTCCTTCAGGTGTTTGTTGATGTTCCACATCGAACTAGCCTGCTCCATGATGGCGGAGCCCAGCCTATCGATAGCTATCTTCACGAGGGCCGAGGCGAGCAGCTCTCCAACTGCCACCATCGCTGCAGAGGCCTGAATCTCGCCCCGTCCTTCACGGTGGCCAATGGTACAAATACTCGAATGGTCAACAACAATAGAGGCCATGACATAAGCTGCCACTCTTAACGTCCACACCACCGATATTGTAAACTAACAATTGCTCTATCATTCTAGTTTGTCATCAACTAACGGGATGACAAGGATAAAAAGAAACTTGTTCATTTGGGTGGCTAGTGTCAACAATCTGTCTAAAAACTAAAAATAGTGATAAGTAAGTAATTTGTAAACTTGCATAGAGGTGTTTTGAGTTCAATAGTGGTACTTAATTGTGTTAATTTTATTTGTGAATTGTAAGGATAATGGTGGATGATTTATGAACACATATGGCTATATTTTGGGTGGGTCGCAACGGGAGGGTGGCACAAACAAGCCATGACAGCACTGTGCAGAATGGACCGTGGTGCACAGGCGAAGATGACACACTGGATTTTTTTCTTCTTAATTTTGATAGATCGATCTCTAGCGGGCTCGTCACTGTAGATTGAATTTCAGTTGCTGGACCCATCCGACACTGAAGATGTGTCATTTCCAGGGGTGGACCGGGTGCCTGACGCTGAGTTTTTTTTTTATGTGCCACTAAAGACTCTTTATAATTATAGCAGTGATGTTTTCTCTCTTCACCATTCTTCGATCTCCTCCGTCAATGTCGTCCTTAGTCATCCGGCCTAACTTTGCACTCATCCCTTCTGCTGTTGCATAGTCATAATCGAATGAAGAGGCAAACAATAGAATCAATATAGGCTGTTGGATGAGGAGGCTGCACCACGGAACTTATCTACGACATCGGATGCTGTGGGAACGAAATTAACCTTAAAGATTTTTAATATATTGATAGTGATTGATTGATATATAAACACGACCAGCCTCGGTCGTCAATCAAAAACTTCTATTATGGTGCGTTTGCCTGTGTCATTCATCTCATAATATTTATCGATAGTTACATGATAACAAAAATAAGTAGCTCCTTTCACAATACTGTCAGGCTTACGAGTGTGTGATCTTCTTAGTAGTTTCTTACTCGGCTACTGGCCCCAAGGACCAACAAGGACGAAAAGCCTACTTTGTGTGCCATCGTGAAAGCAACCAGGGCTCCAGAATATAAATTATCGTCAAAGAATTGATGTTATAACAACCATACCGGCCGTTTGATTAATTGCCAGTCACAAGAGCATGATGTTGTTTTAATTATGTTTTTGGCATGAACGTTGCGCATGGAATGTATTCCTTCTGCTTCTTAGAGTCCATTTGTAAGCGCCAATTGTAAACCTTGGTGATATAAAGAACATGATCTCTACCTCTGTTTCTCTTCCAGTCGTGGATAAACCCATGGCCGTGTATCTCAACACGGTACCGGAGTCAAATGGAATGGCAATGGTGCCGCCATTTCTGTCCGTCAGATGGTCGCTCAGCAACGAATGGCTTAATATATGAGAGCTCAACAAAGTCATATTTGGTCTTTCAGCCAATTGTAACCCAACCCAAGGACACACTGTGTGTGTGTGTGTGTGCGTGTGTGTGTGTGTGTGTGTGTGTGTGAGAGAGAGAGAGAGAGAGAGAGAGAGAGATTAGGGTTGTGCTGAAAATCCCTGTTCCAAGACACATACTTTATCAAGGAGCAGTCTTCGAAAAATGAATATTTGTGCGGGGTAGCTTGCAAGCAGTTGAAGATTCTAGAATGTTTTCCAAAGGACGGCAGAAGCTCTGCCGATTTTATATTTGAAAAAGACAGAGTGAATTTTATCCGCTTAACAGGTGACAACAAACCAGCAACAAGAAAAGAGGACGAGCCCACCCACTAGCCTCCTATCGTGAATGATAGAGGCCTCTATTTGCACGAAATCACCAGTACAAAATGACTCTGTGGTGACGTTAGCCATTTTACTATAGTTGCAGCCTGCCACCACAGTACATGAAAATGCGCGCCCCCTCCCCCCTCCCGAAGCCCGCAGCCATTGGAAGCCCCTCACCAATTTGGGCGGAGAGGATGTCATCACCCGAAATACATCAGTAGCGGACCTGGTGACATCATCCTTGTAACCTGTTTCCATAGCAGTGGCGGGTTTATGACAGCCCACCACCAGAAATCTATAGGCCCGTTTTAGCCCATGTCGACGATCCAATCATCTACTAAGTATATTAAAGACAAGCAAAACTAGTCGCATCCTACCTCTCTCTTTCACTTTGCTCCTTCCCCGCGGTGTCCCTCCCCCCCCCCCCCCCCCCCCCCCCCCCCCCCCCCCCCCCCCGAATGATCGGTGCGGCGGAGCCTTGGCTTGTCATATCCGTCTGAATTTCATATTTTCGGTGCCGTAGGTGTTGAACGATCTACTCTACACAGGTGTGGACTATCCTTTATTTAATAGTCTCTATGATTTTCGATGAATGAGCCTAATTCGGAACTCTTTTATATTTGAAAGCCATATTTCGACCCGGACGCGCGCTAGCGCGCCCCAAGACGTCAGTCCTTTTTCTGCTTGCTGGCCAGCTCTTTTATATATAGCGAAGACCTTCCATTTTCAACGTGAAGCTGAATGGCTTTTTTCGGTCCGCTGCCAAGCCCCAATGCAAATCCACCATGGACGGTGACGGCGCTACTGCCGGTGTTTCCCTGCCGGTGCTCACACGATGCTACTTTGCCCAATGGTCTCGACCCTCCTGCGAACGGCGGTGGTGGCGCTCTGGATGGTGATAGCAATGCTGCATCGTGTCACCAAAGATCCAACGCTCCCCACGCCTGGGCTCCGGCCCGTTGGCCTCGCCTGCATCGATGTCGACGTGGTGTCCGTGGCGGGGCAGGCTCATCTCTGTCGCAATAGGTGTGCCGCGCCAGGGTCACCTTGTTCTCCTTGCTCCATCGACTCTCTTCACGGCTTCATCTCTTCCCTGTCTATTTCATATCTCTATTTTACTCTCACACATTCGGGTGGCGACTTCACGACGACAGTGTAGCGGGCCCTTGTCCTCTTCCCGCGTGGATCTGGCAACTACCAACGAGGGCTGTACATTAGAACAAATATGGTCTTCTATGACGAATTTCTTATGACAACATATTGTTTCGTCATAAAGTCACTATCATTTATGACGTTTTTGAGAAAAGATCTAATTTTATGACGAAAATCAATATTCGTCACTAAATCCGATAATGAAATCGTCATAAATGATAGCGACGGCTTAGCAGTTTATGACAAAAAAAAAACAAGTGTCATAAAGATATATGGTGCCTTAGATTATCGTCATAAATTTATGATGAAAATCTAATAATCTTCATAGAAGATAATTAGCTACGCACAATATATGACGAATTTCTTAAGATTTATGACGTAAATAGCTCGTCATAGAATAACATAAATTGTTGGAGTGCGCGTTGTGGCAGAGGGTGGCGGAGCGGGAAGAAAGGGAGGGAGGGGAACTAGGTTTTTTTTTTTTTGGGGGGGGGGGGGGGGGGGGGGGGGCTGGGTAATGCTGACGAGTGACGAGTGAGCTCGGGCGGGGAGGAGTGGGGTGCTTATCAGTTCGCGACCGAGCGGGGAGAGGCCATGGGCGGCGTGGCGACGCCGTACATCGTGGGTCACGTGGCAGAATAGATCCTGGCACAGCGCGAACGTGGCGACGACAACGGACGCCGCGGCGCTGGTCCCGGGCTCAGCCCGTTTTTCTTTTATTTTTTGTGGAGGCTCTGTAGCGGCGGGCGAACTCTGCCTTTTTTTAAGTGGTGAGGGGGTAGTGGATGCCCGCCACTACATGCCTTATGGCTCACTATTAAAAGCCTATATTGTACTAATGATGTTTCACTTTGTAGATATCATCTCCAAAAGCTATCCATGGCTGGTCAACGTGGTCATTGTTTTTTTTTTCTTTAGCAAACGAGAGTATTTGCCAACAACTAACCACTACGCTAACAATGACAAAAACTAGATCAACTACTAGCAACAAGAAACAAGCGGTACCAACTGCCACCAACCGGCCAACACTACCGCAACACGGCGATAACCACTAATTTCTCCAGCACCACGATGCACCGCACCACCAAATGACATCGCTACTATGCAGCATGTCATTCTTTGTGTTTGCGCCGTAGTTTTGAGGACGACGCCCCGCTTCAAGATACCGTGCAGTTCTAGATGTCGCGTTCCGCTCCAAGCCATCTTGCCGACGCACCACATCGTTTCCCCTTGTATGCCATCTTTCGGTCTTTTCCAGCACAAGTATAGCCACTGCAATGCAGGATTAGGATCGCCTGCCTTCAGGCTTTTGAAGCCACGACGCGGGAGCGCACAGATGGAATGGAGTGAAAATGCCGTAGTAAATGCACGCTGGAGGTTTTCCTGCTCTGTTTTGGCTCCGGAACTGCAGAAATTCTTTCTCCTCCCTTTCATCCTCTTCCCTGTCTACCTCTACGCGGGATGCAGCAAGAAGAGATGGAAGAAGATCCCGACGAAAAGCACCACGAATGCAGCAGGTAACCAAATCGACCCACATGCTTGTTATTTCTGAAACTCAGATCGTTCATGGATCGTTCATCCTGGGGTACAATTTCGACTCTTGATTTTTCAGACAGAGCGTACTTCCTGTTAAAATACCTGAACTTGGCATTAAATTTCAGGATGAGATGGAGGCTTGGAAATTTTGGAATGCCTATGTAGTTAACTATAAAAGGAATATATCGTGTATAATGATGGCAAGTACATGATTTGGAAGGCAAGTCACATCGACCGGTATATACGAGAATACATGATTTGAAGGGCAAGCCACCTCCTTGGATACATATTGCAATCCGTGAATTACAATATCTAGGAAACCAAATATACTCTAACATCCCCCGCAGTTGAAGCGTCTTGGTGGTGGGATGCTGCGACTGGAGAGAAAATCCGCGAGTAGCTCATACGAATGATAGCCCTTTGTGCCAAGTGTCGAGGTAGCCGAAAGCACGGGCGTGTAGGCGTCATCGAGAAGTCGTGCATGAGGTAGGTCGATGAAGTTGATGTCGAGGTTATCGTTGTTGAGGAAGCCGCACATGAAGCGGCGAGCGTAGAGAGGCGCCATTGTGCGGGTGCACGAAGATGCGTCGAGAAGAAGACGGCGACGCGATCGAGATACCATAAGGAAGAAGGTCGATGCCGAAGTCGATTTGTCAAAACCACCACAGACGAGGCGTGCGCCAGGTCTGACAGGCACATGCCGGTGTTGCCAATACCGGGCGCACGAAAGAGAGGGATCATCACAAACATATACACCAGTGCCAGAAAGGGGACCAGCGGAGAAGGCCTCCACAAGAGTTGGGGCACGTAGAGCAGCCAGGAGAAGAATGCCTGTGCAACTCGCGGTTGTTGGAGTAGACGAAATAGTCAGAAAAGAGACAACGACTTTGACGACGTGGTAGTGCTGGACGAACACTGAAGACTTGGCTAAACCAGCGGTCAGAAGTGGCAATGCGGGTAGCCTGTAGATGCACGACGGCGGTGTTTGAAGTAGGCGAAGAAGTCAAACGGCGTGACGAAGACCATGCACGTAAACGATCAGGAGGTCGCTAGTGCACGAGGACATCGATGAAGAACGACGAGTGTCACAATCGACAGAGTCACGTCATGGAAGGCGCTTCTCAAGTCAGTGACAACCACAGGCGGCGCGCTACGACTCGATAAGGCGACGCAATGGCTGCCTGAGGCATAATACTCGGCCTCGACGATGCCGCATGCATGGTCGGCTTATCAGACCGATATACATACGGGATCACGAAGATGATGCACGGAGTGGACTTGGTGGCAGCAGTGTCAAGGACGTCCCAAAGAAGGTCCCTTGCGCACCAATGTCCAGCTGTGCCACATGTGTTGGTGACGAAGCACGAAGACGGTGTTGTCAATGTCGATGCCGGAGAAGAGGCGCGCGTGCTCGACGATGATAGGAAACGCAAAAAGAGAGGGTAAAATCGCAAATATCACCCCATAAGTGGCCTCCTTTCTCCTTTCTGATACCTACAACCCCCCCCCCCCCCCCCCCCCCCCCCCCCCCCCCCCCCCCCCCCGCCGGGAAGCCTATTGGTTGCATAAGCCCACCCGCCCAGCCCTTTAGAGTCTGATTTTCCACCACACTTGCCCCGCGTGTGTCGCCCGCCGCCGCTTGCCGTCCTCCTCCCCTCTGGCCTCCCGGCCGGTCCTCCTCCTCCCCTCCGGTCTCCCTACACGACGTCCTTCTCCCCTCGTCCTCCTTCCCTCCTTCACGCATTGTCGAGTGCGTCGCCACCGTCGAAGACCGCAGCGTGGCGGGGCGAGGACGCGAGCGCGCGGGGCAGTGGGGCAAGGCGAGAATGCGAGCTCGTGGGCGGGCAGGGCGCAGTGGCGCGGGCGGCTGGCCGGCGAGCGCGGGGCGCCACGGCACGCGGACGGCTGGGCATGGCGAGCCAACTCCTCACCTTCGCGATCGTGGGCGGGAGTCGTGCGACGGCGGCTCGCACCTCGTGGACCTCGGTTGCTAGCTCGAGCTCCAGCGGCCCGGCGGAGACGGCTGGTGGGCGGTCACCGAGCTCCCCAACGACGTGTCGATGCGGTCCTCTGGCAGGAGAGGGCAAGGACGACGGGATCATAGACTGCGACCTCGACGGAGGCCGCTGGCGACGTGGCGTGGGATGGGCAGAAAAACAAGAGCACGTGGGCAGCCGGGGGGAGAATCAAACTACACAGTGTTGGGTTGGTGTGTTTTTGCAACAAATAAGCTCATGGGGGAAAATATCAGAAAGGGAGACACTTATGGGATGGAATTTGCAATTTACCAAAAAAACAAGTACTTGCAGCAACAGATGAAAAATCATTCGCGTGTAGAACTTCGTGTGCTTGTAGCCTATCCTCATCATGTGGTTCCTGCCGTGGTCAACATGGCAGAAAAAAATCAGAGGGAGAGAGGCAACGCCCGACACGGCTACACGGGTGATGGCCAGGGATTGAAATCATGAAAAAACCAGAAAAACCAAAATCGATGAAACTGGATTGGTTACCGATAAAACCAACTTGCGATTATGCTACAGTATACAGGTTCGATTTTACCGAATACTGGACGTCCAACGAAACCGAGCCAGACCGGTAAGTTCGGTCAGCGTCCATAAAGAGAATCGTGGCTCGCGAGGAGACGCGGCCCTGCTGGCGACATCCTTGCCTGCAACTGGGATGGAAAAAAAGCTCGAGGCTCGCGACCCAGCTTGGTTCGATCTTAATTTTAGCTCGACTCGGCTCGGTGTTCTTAATGAACCAAGCCGAGCCTCCATCATAGCTCGTTTGTTGACCACGGCAGTTCGATTAGCTCGATAGGCTCAATTATATAGAAATATTAATTTTAATTCTCTAATAATATGGTAGTTTTATGTTAGATGAAGTTTAATTTATCATCCAAAAAATAAATCAAGTTCAGTATAGATAAAAATCATGCTAAATGTTGGACCATCTTTTTATTTTCATTTATTTTTCATCTTTGTTGACTTAGATTGATATGTTTTCTGCAATATTGCGTTATATTATGATTTTTGTGCTGTTGGCACATGCTAATATTTATAAACTGCTTAAATCAACTAAATTTTTGTCATAAAAGTTTTGACATACTTGGCTTGTGAGCCTAATGAACCAGCTCGATCTTTCTAAACGAACCGAACCGAGCCAGCTCGTTATCAGAATGAGCTTTAACTAGCTGAGTCTTAATGAGCCGAGCTGGCTCGTTATCCAGTCCTACCTGGAACGTGGCCTTCCAGGACCAGGAGGGTTGTCAAGAACGATGCGAGGACTCCAGCTTGATGGCCCAGGATGGGCCCGACGCGACGTCCTTATGCTGCGCCGTCCGGCACACAGCCTGACTGGCCCGGATCCCGACACCAAACAGAGGCACGACGTTCGCGAAGAATAGCGCTGATCAATATGATGGGCCACGAAACAGAGGCGCTGCCTCCGGGGAAGAAGAATCTCTTCGAGGGCGCGCGATGCGGAAGCGGCAGCTAGGGTTAGGTCACAAAATCGTAATTCTCTCGTGATACCATGTAAAAGAAATATATTGTGTACTAGCATTTTGCCCGTGCGTTGCTACGGAGTGATAATATAACTTCTTTATTCTAAGTACCTAAATGTTTGTCTCAAGAATATAATATTTTTGCTTTGGTCTATAAATAAAAATAGTGTTCTTGTAAAAATCATAAGGATTTATCAAACTTGAAGTATTTGAAGTAATTCAAACAATGGTTAACAACTACCTTTTTAGCTAAATTGTAATTCATAATTCGTGGTATATTTTTTCATTGTAATTTCAACCATCATATTCTTCACATGTCAAATTTGTAACTACACAAATTTTACATCAATGAAGAGTGATAGTCGATACAAAAAAAATCAAATAAGAAAAAAAACTGACGGAAGGTGGGATTCGAATTCTGGAATCCTGGATAGAAGGAATAGAAGTACCGCTGGACCTAATGCTTGTATGTGGCTGGATGTGATACGGTTACTAGTTTATTCAAGAAAAACTCCGATTTGAGTTGAACTTGAATTCAAATCGAATTCGGCACGAGTTTAAACGGGCAAAAGTCTGAAATCTGAAGCTGAAAATCTGGCTGACGACCTCTTTGAGACTTATTAAGTAGTAGAGATATTGATCGGTTATATTGCATTAACGATTTAGAGTACATAGCTTAAAAGGCAAAGCGCCTCCTCGAATACATATGGCAATTCGTGATATACAATATCTAGGCAACATGTACTCTCTCTTCGGGGGCAAGGCATCTTCAAAAGAAGCCCAAAATCTAACCCCTCAAAACTTATTTTTGAGCAGCCTAAAAATTATTACAGTCAAAATTTCTCTCTTCCTGCAACAGTCACCCCAAAAGTGAATCCTACTCCCTCTATCCCTTTATATAAAGGATTCAAGACATTCAAATTTGTCCATTTATATAAGGGATTCTAGAGATAGGACAAAATTTGAGCAATCAATTTGGTAGTGGATGGTTAGTGAGCTAGCCTAAAATGATGGGTAATATGGTAACTTTACTCTTTGACTATTTTGAAATTTGAATGCTTCAATCCTTATACGTATCTTTTTGAATTGAGCTAGATCAGCAGTCACGCGGTCCAGCAGCTCAGCGATCCATAGCAGGCGCTGGTCCGGCACCCCTCCCAACGCCGGCGTCAGTGCCACTTTTGCCGAGTTTCATTCCTCGAATGTTAATTTAACAATGTACACATGCAGGTCTCTTCCTAGCCGTCTGATTCGTTACCTCTCAGATCGAAGAGCTTGCAGCTGGACGGCACCACCACAAGCCATCGTGCTGCGAGCTGCATCCTGTTTGCGCACAGCGCCGAGCTGCGAGCTGCATTTTGTTTCATCCCCATCCACTACAACCCAAAAACTGAAGAAAACCTCGACTCCATGTTCCTCTGCGGAGAACGTTGTACCGTGGTAAAAATCCACCCAAGAGGTAAGTTAAAATGGTGCGCTCTCTCTCTCTCTCACACACACACACACACATCCTACACATTTCGAGATGATCAGTACGCCAATTCACGGTGTGACCACATGGATGAAGCCCGGCCATTTACTTCGACATATTTAACGTGCAAGCATACAAACGCGCAAGTTACTGAAGTACGGAGTACATCGCGAAGCGGCCCTCGGCGGTCGTCGCACGCTAAGGGGATCTCGAAGTCGCAGATGCGGCATATCATGCGCGGCTTCCCGTCCACCATGATCTGCTGCGCCTTCGGGTACTCCCGCAGGATCGCCGCATCGCCGCATCGTCCAGGCAGACGAGCCCGTTGAGTGGATGCTCGCCACGCCCACGTGGTCCACGATCTCGTCCACCGCATCGGCGGTAGTAGAGGAGTTCTTGCTGCTGTCTCGGCTGGAGAGGGGAGGTTGGTGCAATCTTGCCGGTCACGGAGTGGTCACGCGCGTCGTCCGTCGAGAAGATGCTCGCCAGGGAGAAGTCGATGGCGAGATGCTTCATGCTTGTGCTCGAGCATCCGGCGACGGATGAGCTCCCGGCACCTGAGCAGCAGCACAACCACATCAGCGCCACGGCAGCCTGCAGCCCGGCGACTGTGGGCACGGCCGCCCGTGGACGACGTCGGCGAGCTCGGGACACGGCCGCCGTTGCCGCAGTCACGGGGAAGGAGGGAGCCGTTGCAGCCTCGGAAGGAGCCGTAGCTAGAGGGAGTAGTAGGATTTGGGGCACCTAATTCCTTCCTTTTAGCTAGAAATGAGGGAAGTTTTCATCGCAAAAAAATGAGGGGAGTTGGAGAATTTTTTTTTGTTTAAACCTTAATATTTTGATTTAAGAAGAAGATTAATGAGGCTCTCTTGAAGATGTTCTAACAGGATAGGGAAAGCCCAAACGTATAGGTAAAGTAATTTCCATCCAAGATAAAAGAACTGATTCGGTCTCCCGTCACTAATTTCCAAATCATGTTGGAAAGTATGACCTGCTCCTCTTGCAGTCACATTTCGCTGTCCATGGAACGTTGTTTTTTTGTAGAGGCCTTTGGCCTAACTCACCATATAGTCTATCTCACTTAGCTTTTTTTTTTTTGAGATAAGTCTATCTCACTTAGCTAGCCGAGCACTCGTTGACTCGACAACTCCATCGTTTAATTGGGGCCGCATTGGATGCTGTATTTTTTGTGCAAAAGCCGCATTGGATGCTGTATTTTTTTGTGCAAAAGCCGCATTGGATGCTTTTGGGACACAGCACCTTACCATCAGAAAAATATGGCCCCTCGTTCATAAGAATAATGCGGACCAGGTAGACCCTCGGTGGTGCCGAATGCTTTATTCATTGGTGGGCCTTTATTGGAAAGTAGTGCGATGCTTTATCGGAGTACAGTATCATTTTGCTCCGTTCGGTGATACGGCTCTGAGCAACCAGTGCTTTTCATCTGCGAAGAATTTCAGCAAAAAAGAAACGAAATGTCAAGAAATACCTTCAGTTGCTGGATAAGTCCAAGTATGATCTTAAGTTGTACAACCAGTAATGGGATGTGGATGATTCGTGAGGGTTGTGGTTTTGTGGGAACGACTTTACCATATTGAAGCAGCGGAGGAACCGGTGATGCGGCACTTGTCGTTTGGCTTGCGAGCATCTGTTCGGCAGCAAGCTGTGAAGGCATATTATACAACAACGAGAATACAAAAGCAAGCACAACACTTAGTGAGCTGAGAGGGGCGACAGAAGCTAAGGTGGGAGGTGAAGGAGGTGCCCCTGCCACGATTTCTACAGCCGGCACGCCGGCGGCACCCGTGTCCCAGCTTCGACCCGCGGTATGCATGTTCCCTAACCCTGCTTGCTGTGTTATCTTACCTTCTCTAACCAAGCAAGCCATGGTGCTCGATCGGCTATATGTGAAGAGCACGCTAGCTTCTTAGATGTAAGTCTTACTAGTGGCGATGTCTGGGTTCCTTAGAATCAGCCCGTTCAGCTGAAGAGCTTCCGCCTTGGCGCGCGTGGAGCATCTACAGATGGATTTCAGACTTCTCCATAGTCCATAGTACGAGAGCCATATAGACCGAACCATCGGCCGCACTTGTTAGCAGGAGGTTTTGTGCCTCACATAGGGGAGCAGTACTACCCAAGAAAAAGAAGAAGAAGAAGAGCAGTTCGGAGCAGATGAAACCTGGATTAGTGGTCCAGCAACAACATGCTGGCGTTGACGCAAAGTTGCATGTCTAGATCTGTGGACATCGTAAGAGAGCGCCCGTGGTTGACCACAGCGACGCAGCACGCCGCTGCTGCCCATGCATGCAGCCAGTACGCGCAGGAGCATAGCGGCGTGCAAGAGTTCCAAAAAGGTTGGAGTTTTAGAGAGGTGAGTCCGCGAAGCTGCCCGTCTTGACGCGGACTGGTGCACGTCGGATGCTAGGGTGACCGGCGGTGGAAGGGTGCGCCGGAGACGGGCGGCAACCGACGGAGGGCTGTGCGTGAGATGGGGTTAGACGAGCAGCAACCAGCAAATCATCGCCACTATGCGAGGCAAGGGCGTGTCTCGCACATCTGCCTCTGACAGTGGGTCCAAGTACACTGTTCTTCCGCTTCCTTCATCACGTTGGTTGACAACCATGAGGGGAGGGGACGCCCAAAATCCAATATAGAGCGTGGATTTGTATCCCCAAACCTCAACGAACCTAGGAAGAGGTTGCGGCGGACAGGCAGAACTAGGAAGCGGGCACAGAGTTGTATCCCTGAACCTGATTTTCCTCTCGCCAGACCTAAATAAACGGATATAAAGGGTAGCCCAACGCTAGGAGGAAACTAAGTGTGGTCGAGGCCATAGGGGTTCCGCTGGCTGTAATCAGAGCTAAAACTCGAGCATCGAGTTAGGAGGCAGAGGGTTGGCGTCAGGCGACATGGTTTAGGAGGAGATGCTGCTTCGGCTGGGGCAGGAGAGAGTGATGGAACCCGCAGCAACCGACGGTAGCTCCTTTACTCCTTGGGCTGGGTTGTCGAGCCATTGGCTCTGAACAACTACTCCATTTCCACAAGACTATCCTAATAATGATACTCTGAGGCCATAGAACATTGCGAAAGGGAGAGTAGATTTACTGTTGGAAAAAGTTCTCAACCGCTAGGCGCAACTATGAACTCCATGATGCCTCTAACAGATGCATAATCGCCAAAAAAAAAAAACAGATGCAGGAAAAAAAAGGGTTATTTATAAGCTGTAATAACAGTTGAAACTGATAAGAAATAGCAGAAAAATTCTCAACAGTCAAATCTCTCCATGGGACAAAAATGTAGTTCCAGCATGTCTCGGACAGAGGCAATCCATCTTAGTTATTAGCCGCTGGCGAGGCTTGAAGCTCCATCACATCTACGGACGCCTCTGTAAGAAAAAGGTAATTTACATCTGTTAAAATGTATATATCGTGCGCACTATGCAGTAATAAGATATTGCAACAAAAGCACTATTCATATTAATACGCAAGGAGGATCATCTCACTGCTATTGAAACATCTGCTACAATTTAGTACAGGTACAGTATTCCATGTTATTATTGATAGTATTCTGGATAGTGTAGTGAATGCTGGGCCTGGGTTTTCAATTGGTTGATTATGGAAGGTAACCCCATACTCTGATCTGGGTAGACCCATCTCATCTCATATGGATTGTGTTGATGGAAATCATCATCGAGGAGCTACTAAGGTACATGATTTATATGTTGTTACTTCAGATTATTATATGCAGTTATCGTATCTAGCTATTTCGCGTCGCTTTCCAGCAGCTCAGATAGGTCTGTATTTTTTTTTAAAAAGAAAGAAGGTGGGAGTAATTAGGTCTGTATGTGTATGTGTTTGTTGACATGTTTAATAATAAGTTTGTATATGTTAGCAACAGTTGATAGATTGTATGTGTGCTGATTCATTCAACATGTTTGGAAGTCTTTTTGCACACTCAGCTGAATGGGACTCCACTCGGATTAAGAAATGAAGAAGGAAATGGGTGTCAAAAATTCATTCAGTCCGACGTGCCAATAAGAACTGTGACAGGGGAATCAATCAAAGATCAAATGGACCTGTTGATATGGTAGCTGAAATCTAGCATAGGTCCATACAGACCAAAGGCAAGAATAATATTTGAAAGTTGCTCTTGGGGATTGAACTGAGGAGAGTATTAGTATGTTTCTGAGCTATGCTTTCATCTTAGTAACTTCACCAAGCACAAAAGGAACACAAGAGCCAAGGCTGTTCTTGAATTCTCAAGTCAGGAATCGGAAGGGAATGTTTCTGGTCCTATTAGGAAGAACATTGCCATAGCAACCAGGAAACTGAGACATCACTAATAGAAAATAATGACCATGTGGAAGGTGATACAGGTGTTTGAGAGAAAGAAATATGGTGGCGCAACCAACTCAAGAAAGGCACACGAAGACGGAAGCATAGCTCAGAAACTGAAGAGCAAAGGAAGGAGGAACAGGCGAAAACAACTAAACAGCAGAGTCCAAGCAATGTGGTGAACCCTGAGCATAAGAAGATGTGCCATACTTCAGGGCCAGAATGGCAAAAGTTCAGATTAAAGCTTCAAACATGGCTATGATAAAGAACCCAGAAGGTACAAACCTAAATTCTCATAATCCTTTGTTTTTCTTGATGATTGTGCTCTAATTCAAAGATCTGACCAGATAGGAATTACTGTTTGTGTTAATAAGTTGGAAAATTTTGATATTATTAAAGAAAACAACACTATTTAAGGTGGTTGTCAAACAGAGGGAGTATAGATTACTTGGGATGTAGTCGCATATAATGAGATAACAGTAATAATTGCTTAAAAAACACAAGGATCTATTTCAAAGAATAGCTCCACTTATCATTGAAACTGATAAGAAACTAGCTGAAAATTTAACAACAATACATGTCTCTACTGTCTGATAAGCAATCAAACTTATTAACAATCGTGAGGCTTGGAAGGTACATCACAGCATAGGATGCATCTGGAAGAAAAAAAAGTAACTTACTCATGTGTTGCTATACAGTAATAACATATATTGCAATAAAAGCACTATTCGGTGTTGATTTTGAGTGATATAGGCAAACACTGCTATTAAACTATCTATTAAAATTCAGTGAAGTATCCAGTGTTAAATGTTGATATGATGGATAGTGTAGTGAATGCTGGTCTTGGGTTTTCATATGGTTGAATATGGAAGGTAACCCATATTCTGATCTGATCAGTGAGCCATCTCATCTGGATTGTGTTGCTGTAATTCAGCATGGAGGAGCTAGAAGCTGTAGGATTTATATGTTGTTACTTCAGATTATTATACGGCATACGCAGCTATCTATCTAGCTATTTTGCTTCATTTTCCAGCAGATGAGGAGATCAGATATGTCTGTATTTTCTGGGGCAGGGAGGAAAAAGGTCTGTATATGCTAGCAACTGTTGACATGTTTTCAAATAAGTTTTTATATGTTAGTAACAACTGATAGGAGTGTATGTGTGCAACTTCATCTTACATGTTTGGAAGTCTTTTTGGTGGACACTCAACTGAATGACTCGGAATGCATCGGATTAGGAAATGAAGAAGGAAATAGTTGTGAAAAATCTATGCTGTCAGTCATGCCAACAAGAACTGTGACTGGGAAAATCAAAGCAATAGATCAAGATAAAATAGTCCTGTTGAGAATGATAGCTGAGGAGTTCGTCAAAAAAAAAGAATGATAGCTGAGGTCTAACAAAGGGCCAGCCATACCAAATACAAGAATAATATTTGAAACTTGATCTTGGGGATTGAACCGATGAGAGTAAGGCCCCGTTCGGATGAGAATAATAGGGGGCGATTATTACTGTAGATGTCACATCAATACTTCCGGCACGATTTATGTGTACTAAACAAAGTCAAATCACAAAACTAAGTCCAGGACCCCCCCTCTATTTCGCGAGACGAACGTAATGAGGGTAATTAAGCGGCGATTAGACGATGGTTACTGTAGCATCACTGTGTCAAAACATTGATTTCTTTGGCTCGTTAGATTCGTCTCGAAAAATAACGCCCGTCTGCAGAAAGGTTTTGCAATTAAATTTTATTTAGTACCCCTAAATAGTAAGATTCTTTTTTACTTTAGAGGGTAGAAGTTTAGAGGGTGAAATAGAGGGGTATCCAAACGCCCCCTAAGAACTATTAACATGTTTTTGAGCTGTGTGTTCATCTCAGTGAGGGACTTTGCTAAGCCCAAGGTCACAAAAAAAAAAAAAAAACCTTAACTTGTAAGCTCAAAAGGAACAAAAGAGCCATAGTTGTTCTTGAATTGTGGAAATCAGAGGAAATTGGAGGAAGAATAAACAGTTTAGTGGTAGTAAATATGTATCAAACGGTTAATACCTATCAGTTTTTATTAGGGATTGAACTATGTACTTTCTGGAATCTGCATTAACTTTCTGTTGAACCGTTTAAATTATGTCGAATAACTCTGCTTACTTGCTAGAAATTGCAGGGTTTTATGCAAAAAGGCTACTCCTTACAAAGCGAAAAAGTTACAACTGAACTCCACACAAAAAGCAGATGGTGACCGCTAAATTAGTCAATTGTATCTATACTCAACACTACTGAAGCAATGGGAAAGAGACCCCCGAGAAACCTAGCCGCCGCATACATGGATTCTCATCTTAGAGCTGAGGAGATGGGTGGATTGGAAAGCTCAGAAATCCAACTAACAGAATTAAACAACATAATATCAACAAAAAATAAGGAGGAAAAGATGGAGAACCTGTCGAATCATCATTCAGCCGCAGCTGTGAGAAGTCTGCTCGGAAGGCCTCACCGCTTCACCACAGTTGGGGCAAGTATCGTCCCCCTCCATTGGAAGTCGGTAGCGGCGGCGGCGGACGCGGAGGTGACGGTGGAGGCGGCGGCGGGGCGTGGCGGCGCGGGAGAGAGGGCGATAGCGAGACGAGACGAATAGGGCTCGACAATGAGACGTGGGGCCTGAACACAGTGTCCAAATTCCAGGACTCGTGGTTCCGGGGCCCGCTGTCAGTGAGTGAATAACTAGGGTTTAAGGTTTAGCCCAGGTCCCATCTGTGGGCCCACCTGAGCAAAAGAAAACGCACCGGCACGCCGGCGCACGGCCCGCACGTCGCTGACGCCATCGACCGGCCTTCTCCTCCGCCCGCAGCATTGCGGCCCTCGACGCCGGCGGCGGTTCAGTACCGCGCCGCCGAGGACATGCGGTGGAGAGGACATGTCGGTGACCCAAACTGTTTGGGCTGAAGCCTGCCTGAGAGGTGTGGGGCTGGACCGCGCGTGCGCGGTCGAGCATGACTGCATGAGCGCAGCAGGCATTGAACTCAGAATTCGAGCAGCCCGTTATCAAATAAATCACAAGCCCATGAACTAGGCTGCATTTTTTTATGACTTTATATTTTGCTTCTCCTAAAAAAATGACTTTATATTTTGTGAGGCTTCATTACAAAATCGAAGTTCGTTTAACAATTTGGAAATAAATACTTCAATAATTTTAATGTTAATGTTGAAACATTATACTTGAAATGTTAAATCTTTAAAACATATCAAAATATTCTTATTCGATCTCAGTTTGTAGATTCGCATGGTGTAAACAGTTTGAAAATAGGGTGCACGGTACAGGATTAAAGCGCATTTTAAGATTGCAAAGCAAGTGGCATCACTACCAATGAAAGAGTACCGTGAGTCATCTCATCGCGGTCGTTCGTCATTCCCCTCTACAAGCCTCAAAGCGAGTGCTTGAAGGTAAATAGCGCCCAATTATTAAATAGGAATTACCAACAAGAGCAGAGCAGTGGGCCTCTTTGGTGGTGAAAAAAATTCTTTGTGGACCATCCGCAAATCGCTGCTTTTGCGGCCCCGCTTTAGATGCAAAGCAGCGTGGACGCCTCAAGCCATCCGATCCGACGCAGGCAATTGCTTGGCTTCCACGCCTGCCTCGCAGCGCTCGGTTCACAGATGACGCCAACGGCTCGGCCGATTGCACATCGCGTCCGCTCGGCTCAGAATTAGGCTCCAGGCGAACAAGAGACCACCTCCCTCGTTCAACAACGCCTATCCGCATCCTTCTTTGGGTGCGGCGGGCTCAGATCCTTCAGGTGTTCAACAGCTACTTGCTGCGCGTTGCCTAGAATGAATCCCTACGAGGCGGCGGCGACGTGGTCCTGTGTGTGGTATAGCGGCAGTCTCGACGGTTGAGTTGGCCTGGGACGGCGGTGTGGTCCTGCTGCGTCGTAGTGATTGCCTCGAGGTTGATGTGTGACGATGGTGTGGTCCTGCTGCGCAGATGCTGGGGCCTCGCCGGTTGAGTTGCCTCTGCGGCAGCCTCACAACTTAGTCCTGACTTGATTTTCTCAATGACATATGGGGAATTTGTTTCTCTTTTTATTTTTGCGAAAAGAATTTGTTGCTTCTTGCCCTCATGCCAAAGCATTTGGTTCGTTAATCAAGTATAATCATTGTTCAATTACTATCATGAAGTAGGAAGAGGCGACGAGTGAGAGGAGCGAGGCGTAGAGCAGCGGGAGGACAGGACGTCCATTTGCTACCAATGGGGGAATTGCTTCTTCCAATCTAGATTATTGGATTTGGTGAGCGCAAGGCGGCGCAGAGAAGAGCGTCATGGAGACATCGGAGGCACCCGAAGTGGAGCTATGTGTGCGGCTTAGAAGGCCCCTCGTAATAATGTTCTTTGGAAACTGACCTGCTTAAAGTATGCTTGTGGTATTTGAACAGGGGCATAGTTCTGATCGGACGACGAGGGGCATAGTCGGGATGAAGGCCGCCCGGCGGCGGCAGCGGCGGACTCAATCTGATCGGACGACGAGGGCGGCCGCCTCCGATCGTTTGGAAGCCGGAGTACAAGGAGGAGATGGGATTTGAATGCTTTTCCTGGGCCGAGGGGAGGAGAGCGGACCGTCTGCTTAGATTGGCTCAGGCCGTTCGAAACTCCGAATTCTACAAGAAGGGCAGGCCGTCCGTCTGCTTCTGAGTCGTTGAACCACACCTGATGGGCCGGCCCTAGGTTTCTGTGAAAGCCCAATCAGATAATTATTTTATTTTTTGGGGGATATTTTACAAGAAAGGAAGTCCAATAAGATCATTCTTTGGTCTAATGTACTAGCGTCATCCAGCTCCAACCAAGCTTCACCGCTGGGACTAGCGCTATGTTCATCAACATGTTCCCTCTCCAGTGCTACTGGAATGCTGCGTTGCAATAGCCTCTGCACAAACCAAGCAACAGCAGCAGGGCTAGGCCTGGGACTTCGGTTAATTCGGTTTGTTCGGTTCGGTCAAATCGGTTAGAGACGAGTTCGGTTATGCAAAAATGACACCCGAAATTGTAACAACAAAAGCAATAACCGACTATTTCGGTTGCGGTTAATTGTTCGGTTATTCGGTTAATCCCCGAACAAACCAAAATTAAGCAAATCCACAAAGAAAATTCCAAATCGAGCTTGAAGAAGAAGGCCGGGGCAGCCGGTTGCTCACCACCGTCATGGCCATGGCCACCTGCCCGCCATCGAGAGAGCTAGAGAGAAGATTGAAGAGGAAAGAGCGAAGACGATGCACCGTGCCGATTGCCGAAGTTGACGCGAAGCGGGAGGCGGAGTGGAGGCGTCGTCGCCGCGTCGGCGCGTCGTGTGGAGGCGGCGTCGCCGCGCTGGCGCCTGGCGGTGAGGCGTCGGCGCGTGGCGTAGAGGCGGCGTCGCCGCGCCGGCGCCTGGCGGGGGGTGGGGGTGGGGGTGGCGGACTGGCGGGCCTGGCGGCTGGCCGGGAGGGATGGAGGAGCGATCTGTTAGGTTTGGGAAGGGAAGAGAATGACGGGATGAGGTCGGGGACGATGGGCTTCAGCTGGGCCTTCACTCGTTTGGGCCGGCCGGCGCTGAGAAATTCGGTTGTTCGGCCAGATCGGTTAACAGAAGGTCAAAACCGAACCGAAAACCGACCACCGAACAAGCAGAAAATGACAACCGAACCGAAAACCGATCACCGAATTAACCGAAAAATTCGGTCAATTCGGTTCGGTTCGGTTGGGTTAACCGATTCTCGGTTAACCGATTAATCCAGACGAAACCCCGCCGCCACCAGACTCGAACGGTTTGGAGCAGTGACCCCCACTTCCCTGCAACTTTTTCTGGCCAGAGAACACAAGGATGCACGAACAGAACAGAAAAGATCAATCTTCGCAGCCAGCTCTCCCTGTTTCTTTCGCAAAACGTAAAAGATTAATCCAGTCCAGTCAAACCAAGCGCTTGGACTTTGTGTTTAACAAAGATCACGCTGCACAACGACGAGGCATTTACAGCTAATGCATGCACACCGATATATATACTACAGCCATCACAGACTGTAAAGGGGCCGCTTGCCCTTTAGTAAACTGCACTTGAACATGGGCTGATGAGCGTTGCATGTGACAAGGGAAGAAAGGTGAATACCACTATACCTCAGATATTACTACCCACTTGATTTACGAGTAACACTAACACGCCATTGATCCATGCCGTCAGTGTCATCTCCTCGTGTCAACCTATTTATGTAAGTCCTTTGCCCTCACTCCATCTACTATTATAGCCTAAACATGTCTTGTGGCGTTTAAGCTTTGCAACACGTACTGTACCGGCGAAAGAAGTGCTGGGGGTAATTCGGAACGCAGGAATTTTACAAGAATCGCACAAGAATTTCACAAGAAACAGTTCAATTTCACAGGAAAAATTTTCCTCCAATCCAAACGAACTCTTAATGTCCAACATGAATGTGTTCTTGGTACCAAAGTACTAGGGGTGGATAACGAGCCAGCTCGGCTCATTAAGGCTCAGCTCGTTAAAGCTCGTTCTGATAACGAGCTGGTTTGGCTCGGCTCATTAACATAACAAGCTAAAATAAGAGCTCGGCTCGACTCATTTAAAATATCGAGCTGGCTCGTTAGGCTCACGAGCCAAGTATGTTTAAACTTTTATGACAAAAATTTAGGTGATTTTAAGCATTTTTTAAATATTAGCATGTGCCAACAACACAAAAATCATAATATAACACAATATTGCAGAAAAAATTTCAATCTAAGTCAACAAAAATGATAAATAAATGGTAATAAAAAAATGATCCAACATTTAACATGATTTTTATCTACACTGAACTTGGTTTATTTTTTGGATGACAAATTGAGCTTTACCTAACATAAAAACTACCATTTTATTAGAGAACTAAAGCTGATATTTCTATATAATCGAGCCTATCGAGCTAATCGAACTGTTCGTGAGCGGCTCACGAGCTGGCTCGTTAACAAACGAGCTGTGATGAAGACTCGGCTTGGTTCATTAAGAAGACCGAGCCGAGCCGAGCCGAGCCAAGCCAAAATTAAGATCGAGCCGAGCTGGCTCGCGAGCCTCGAGCTTTTTTTCCAGTCCTACAAAGTATTGTAGTATTAAAGTGGTATGCTAACAGGCACTCAAAAAGGAGCACATTAAACCAAAGCATCCAGCTCACCAGTTCGATGGGAACATGTAGATGAAAAATAATTTCGCAAAGGTAAAGTTACATGGGTAAGTTACCGGCAAACTAACCAAAGACCCATGGAATTCCCAGTTCCGATCCAACAGCCCAAAACATGCGACCACCACAATACCTTGTACCCACATGTATATACAGTTGAAATAGGGTTATAAATTCAGTAACCAGTTTAACACACACAACAGCATTGCATGCTTAAGAAATTTCAAAGACAGAAAACGTCCTGCACACAAAAACATAACAGAACCCAACACTAGGATAAGGCAAGCACAAGTAACAATGCAAAAAGCACAACTAGCAATAACAATCCAGTTAATACAACACCCAGAAACAAGCTTCTAAGGCTATCTCCAACCGTGGGAAGGACCCAAACCATCGAAAGGGTCGGAGAGAGTCAAAATAGGAGTCCAAAACATGTGCATCTCCAACCGAATACCCATCTCCAAACCGCAAATCCCGTGGCCACCTCTCCGCCGCCGCTCGTCGCCGTGCCCCACCCCCTCCGCCTGCGCCGCCTCCCTCTCAACCACCTCCTCCGGCACCCTGAAGCTGGAGAAGAGCCGCCTCGCGCGCCGGAGTCGAGGAGGTGGAGGACGTGGCCGGAGTCGAGGAAGACGACGCGGTACGCGGCGAGCTCGGAGATGTGGAGGACCGTGGCGTCCAGGGCCGGGCGGGCGCGATCGAACGGTGAGATGCTGCAGAAGTCCTCCGCGGCGCGCCGCCCGTCCACCCGCCGGGGCTCCGCGCCCTCGGCGGGGCTCCGCACCTCCGCACCCTCGCCGGGGACCGTGCCTCCGCGCCTCCGCGCCTCCGCGCCCTCGCGGCGGTCGGGATGGGAGGGATCGGGGGGATGGGCGGGATCGAGGGCACGGGGATGTCGGAGGCGAGGTGCTTGATCTGGCCGGCGAGGAGGTCGGCGTGCTTGGTGGCCTCGGCGGCGATCTCCCAGATCAGCGCGGAGGAGCGCTTGGCCGCCTCGGCAGATAGCTCCTGCGACCGCTTGGCCGCCTCGCCGGCGAAGTCCCGGGCCCTCTCCCAGAGATCCGTTGGAGGAGGACGCAGCCGGGCGCGCTCCTCCGGGCGCGGAACCATGGTGGCCTGCGCGTGAGGGAGGAAGACGAACAGAAAGAAAAAACGATTCGAGCGGTGGGTCGCGGGAAGATGAATCCCATTTGTGGGTGAGGAGGCAGCCGGCTCCGAAAATGGGTACGTTGTTTGGGTATTCCGTTGGAGATAGCTTTTGTATGTTTTACGACCCATTTCGTGTGTAATGCCCAAAATGGGACATCCGTTGGAGACAGTCTAAGACTCACTCCAACCGAAGACCCATAGGGTCCCTTATACCTAAAATGGGTGCTAAAAAGGCAAAAAGAGCTCTCCAACCAGTGACCCAGTAGGAACACCCATTCTTCGTTGACCACGCCGCGCTACCCACAATTGCATCACGCCAGAGCGCGACCCAAGCGCTCGCGGCCTCCTTTCCCTTCCTCGTCCTCCTCTCCAGTCGTCGCTCCGCCTCCCTCCGCCACGCGAGGCCCCGCTCCGCCCCACGCCCTCACAGGCGCGTCGCCGCGCATAGACCTCCCTACCCCGCGTGAGGCACCACCGCACCCAGGTCGCAGGCGGATCTACGCCGAGTTACCCCCCCCCCCCCCCCTCCCCGGCCCGACGACCGAGCTCGCGGCGCGGGAAGAGGCGGCGCGCGAAGGTCGAGGCAGGCCGGTGGCAGTGGAGACGGGGGTCGCGCCTGCTCCCTTCTTCCCCGTCGTGCCAGCTCCCTTCGCGTCTCTCTCCCCGCCGCGAAGCCGCCCCGTCAACTCCCCTTCTCTACCCGTAGCGCAAGGCCGCCCTGCTTGATCCCCTCCTCTCCTCGCTGCACAAGGCCGCCAGCTCCCCTCCACCGCCGCGCAAGGCCGCTCCGCCCCGCCCCATCCTGTCCGCCGCTCTTGGTCACCGCCTCCGCCGTGCCAGCTCCCCTCCTCCTGCCGCGCCGCCAGTTCCTCCCCTTCAGCCACGCCGCCAGCTCGCCTCCGCCGTGCCAGCTCAAGCGAGAGGAAGAAGTGGAAAAAGGTCTTGTGTTGGGTCTTCCATTGGAGATAACACATTTTTTGGTCTTGTATGTTAGACTCCATCAACACCCAATATAGGTTTGGGTATGCTCCACCGTTGGAGTCAGTCTAAAAGCTAAATTGCCAAGCACTGTTCCTCATCATCTTCGCTAATAAAATCAGTCATCACTCCTCACTCGCCAGGGTCTCGAGCTCGAGCACACGTTTGACGCCTGCTGCAATCCTCGTCACCAACCTCAGGCTCAGTACCCCACACACATCAATGCAGATGAGCACATCCGCGCAGCAAAAGCAAAGCTCCCGCACAAAGGCAAGCTTGCAAGTACAATGCGAGATTGCACGCGGCCACCGCGCTACACAACAAAACAGAGCTCCACACAGCGCTCACTCTCACTCGCTGGGGAGTGTAGGACTAGAGCTAGTCAAAGCACAAGCCAACAGCCGCTGCAGAAGCTAGTGATTAGCAAGCCAACAGCACGATTAACACAGGCCAGCACGATTAACACAGGCCCTGTCACCATCACAGTTTAGCATCACGTATGAGTCAATGCACTTACTAAAACCTTAAATCAACATCATTAACATCATCCAACATCCACTAATTGTACACATCCACATTAATTAGCACAATTAGCAATGAACTCCGCAGCTCGACGATCCCTAGCTTAGCTTACAACACACACCAGCAACAGTGAAGAACACAGGCACATCTCAACCCTCCTAATTACTCTCCATAAATCAAATAAGCGAAGCCTAGATTAACAGCAGCAGCAGCAGCGACGAAGCGCAGGAAGAAGAAGCCTAAGATTAACACGAAGCGCGGAGCCGAAAGAAACGAATTTTGTTGCTCATCACTACGGCCTAACCCCCACCACCCCTCACGGCGGAGCAAACGGAGCGGCGGTCAGGCCGCCGCCGTCTCGCTGGGCGCGGCGGGGCGTACCTTGGGCGGCCTGCCGCGGCCGCGCTTGACGGGGGCGCTGCCGTCGCCAGCGGGAGCGGCGGCCGGAGCCGGAGCAGGAGCAGGGGCGTCGGTCTTGGCCTTCTTGGGAGGGCGGCCGCGCGGCCTGGGCATGCCGGCGGTGGCCTGCTCGACGGCGGCGTCGAGCGGGTCCTGCGGCGCCTTGGCCTTCGGCGGGCGGCCGCGCGGGCGCGGGGAGGACGGCTTGGGGGGCGGCGGCGGCGCGTTGGGGTCCCGCTGCTTGGGCGGGCGGCCGCGGCCGCGCTTGGGCGGCGCGTCGGGCGCGTCGGCGCGGAAGTAGTTGTTCTTGAGGAAGATGAGCTCGCCGGATTCCTTCATGCGCGCCAGGTGCGCCGTCAGCAGCGACGCGTGCGCCGGCGGCAGCTCGCCGTACTTGCCCTCGATGTGCTTGGAGATCGCCGACTTGTTCGACCCGTTCTTGTCGTTCAGCGCATCGATCGCCGCCAGGATCATCTGCACCAACAAACGCGCACCACCGTCAACAAGCAATCTCGTCGCACCATGGCCTCCCCAAAAACAAAAAATCAACTTTTTTTTTCGCCAGCAAAAAAAAGAAACAACGTTAAAGCTCCTAAAAGACCACACGCACGGCACAAATCCAGCCCCATCCGAGCACAAGAACAAATTCTTCCAAAAACTAACACGAAGAACACGGCAAAGAAAAACGGAAAAACAAACAAAAACCGCAAGAAACGGGCGTGTGGAAGGTTACCTCCGGGTAGGGCGGGAGCGGGGACGACTTGGCGGCTTCCTCGGCGGCCATGGCGACGGCGCAGCGGCGGCGGCGGCGGCGAGGGAGGGCAGAGCCGAGATGCGGTGGGGAAATTTTTCCCTCGGAGGAGGATATAAGAAGCGAGGAGGATTTGGATCAGGATAGATAAGAAACGAGGTGGATGGGCTCGCTCCGTTTCTTTACTATTTTCCTCCCTCTTTTTTTTTCTCGGTTGTGTTTGAGTGTGTGTCCGTGTGTGAACGGAGAGTGAGCGATTGGATCAGATGGGGATGCGAGCCGGTGAACGGCTAAGATTGTTCCACGTCGATGGATCCGGCGGTGCCGAAGCGGGGTGCACGCGGATCGGTGACGTGGCGGGGAGGAGGGAGTGTTTGCGCAAGCTCGAGGGCCCGCTTTCTCGCTTTGATTTTTGTTTGCTTTTGTCCAGGCCTGCGGTGGCTTTAGGTTTGGGAGGAAATGACGGGCTTGACCTCCGGGTTTGGCGTTTTGGAATTTTGAAGCAGGTGGGGCTGGCTGGAATTTGGTGGATCCTCCTGTTGATATTTTTGGGAAAATTGTGCTATGGTACGAGAGGCCTAAAGTTGTTTTATGGATTGCTATGTTTGGTACTAATATAAGATTAGTATATGTACTTTAAAGTCTAAAACATGTACCACAAAGAACGAACCGAGATTTACTTGGAGATTTGGTTCTCATTAGCACCATAAATTAGTAAATAACGTGTCTTTTTATATTAACAAACAACTTGCATGTTCTATAGTTTCATTGCTGAAAAGCTTTTGTGTCACAAGAACTTAAAAGCTCATATAGTCTAGCTAAAGCTTTTCCACCTAAGAAAAGAAAGGTGATTCTTGTAATCACTCAATGTCATGGTCATCTTTAAACATATAGTAGAAAACGATGTGAAAATGAATCTTCAGATAGCAGAAATCATGAAAAAAATAGAACTTACACATTAGTTTTAAATTTTTGTGGCAATTGAATTTCCACATGGATAAGTAACTCCTTGAGTGGAGTACGAATTTGACATCAGGATAAGCATATTGAAGTGAAAGAATTATTGGTTTTACCCATCGCGAACCGTAGCAAATACTCCTATTTACGAATGTTCTCTCTCTTGTCATTGGGGTTTCTTTTTGCGAGGACTTGTCAATGGTTTTTTTTTTCCGAGGACTTGTCATTGGTTTTCCTAATGACAAGGAAGCTTTAGGTAGCGTTCGGATAGGCCTCTAAAGTGCCCTCTAAAGTTTATACCCTCTAAAGTAAAAAAGAATCTTACTATTTAGGGGTACTATATAAAATTTTTTTGCAAAACCTTTCTGTAGACGGGTGTTATTTTTCGAGACGAATCTAACGAGCCTAATTAATCAATGTTTTGACACAGTGATGCTACAGTAACCATCGTCTAATCGCCGCTTAATTACCCTCATTACGTTCGTCTCGCGAAATAGAGGGGGGTCCTAGACTTAGTTTTGTAATTTGATTTTGTTTAGTACACATAAATCGTGCCGACATCTTTGATGTGACTGCTACAGCACCCTCTAAAATGAAACGAACGCTACCTTACCATGTTTTGCGGCAGGCCTAACCTCCTGTGAAATTCCAAAAGCCTTGTGGCGTTTGGGGCCTGACGACGAAGCGAAACGCGGTCAAGCAAGCAACGGACACACAAAGGCGTTACTGATTCAGTCATGATGACGAGGGCAGAAGCGTCATTGCGGGCATCCTCGGCCTCGAAATTTGAAATGCTGGAGGGAGGGAGGGCCTGTGCTGAGCTGTGCTCCGAGAGGCAACCGAGAAAGAAAACACTCCTTTGGCTTTTCCAGTTCAGTTCCAGGCTCTCTCTCTCTCTCCCTACGGCCACTTATTTCGGGTCCGGTCGCTGGGCGGCCGCATTTGCTTCACCCAAACACCACCTGGCTGGGGCTGGGGGGCGGGCACAGACATGACGTGGGTCCCTGCGAGTCAGTGACCGAAACGGCGTGCTCGCAACGCACGCCACGTGCGCGTAGAGCCGTGGCCTCGGGAGCCGGACGCGAGCTGGTCGCTTGGTCCGGTGTGTGAATTGCTTCAGACAGCAGCCGAATGCGAAAGGCACTGCACGGCCGACACGCGGATACGCTGACTACTGGGCCCCGGTATGAATCGGACCCGCGTGTCGGGAGGACGGACGGGTCGGGCGACAGGTGTCGGGCGCCGGCGGGCTGCGGCCTGCGGGAGGCCAGCTTTTACGAGCTTCTTTCGGGCACGGGAGTTAAAGCGGGCGGGCGGGCGCGCGCTCCTGCCTCGGTGACCGGTCCCCCACAAGCGCACTGACTTTGTCCTGGGGTCAGCTGTCCGTCCACGCTCCGGCGCTCTGCAGCAGCAGCCAGGGACATTGATGTGAGGATTCCGGTGATCTTGTCACCGGCTCAAAAGGCGGCAAATTTCCGGGTCCAGGCAGGCTTGCTCTGTTTTGGTGAATTGTGAGTTTTGAAGGATATATCTAATGCTTCGAAGTTTTTTCTACAAAAGTTATCTAAGAACAAGGGGCAATTGCATATCAACCAAACTTTTGAAGCCCAATTGTGAAATAACCATCGATTTTCGGATTGTACCATAGGTTTTCAAAAAGCTATGATGATTTTTGCAAAACAATTTTGCGATATTACCACAGAATTTCAAAAATCTGTGGTGATCTTGCAAAATCTCAAAATCGATGGCTGTTTCACAATTGAAGTTCTAAACTGTGGTCGAAACGATATTGTCCCTTCGAACAAATTAAGGAATGCACATGCTAGATTCTTGTGGAATTCCTATCAAATGGTTTGTATGTGGAGGATTCTTAACATGGGGTATAATAATACGAGTTTTTCTTTGTGCCTATTATGTGTTTGGGCATTCTAAAGGAGGCTTTACTCGAAAACTTATGCACTTTTTTTTCTGCAATATAAAAATCATATAAAAGTTTCACGCTAAATAGTTTGATTTTGTAGAGAAAAAACAAGTGATTTATTTTTTATCGCAATCCAAATGAAGCCGTCAAGGAATCGTTGCCAAGCAAATGGACCTGAAATGAGAACATGCTGTACATTTTGACCTCGCTGTTTGTTAGGTATATACAAAGCCTAATTTACCGGCCTGGAAAGACATTTTCACTCTACCGTTTGATCTGTTCCGTAATGTGTGCTGGTGGCGGTGCCGCTGGAAATTTCACACTCGTTGTTTTAAGAAAGTGATCGAGACTCGAGAGCATAGGCATGTCTGCATCGGCCCAACACTAGAGCTAGCCCATGTCCAGGGTGCACACAAAGTTACGCTCAACAACTGGGCTTCAAAGCTTGATTTTTTTTTTATTTCGAAATTCTACTCGTGAGCTTGATAGAGAGCGAGCATTAGGAAGCATGCAGCTGGCAGGCTGGCACACATGTTGCAGGATGATGGCTCCACCGTATATTTTACGGCAGGATCTTATGCCCACCTTACCTTATGGCTTGTGCTCACATGCTCTTGTCGATATTATTGAGCCGAAAAAGAAAAAGAGTATTTTGTATTCAAAGCGCAGTTTTGTTGAAAAGCTCGAGCAGACGCATGGAGTAGTTACCAGATGAGTTTTCAGCAAGCCTATCAGAATGTTTTAGCCCAGCAAACGTCCGGTAAAGAAACGAGAACAGCCAGCAAGTCAGGAGTCAAGATGTATGCTTTTGTTAAGCTAAAGAACTTCAAGATGTATATTTTGTCAAGCTCTTGTTTATACGACGTCATAGGATGGGAAACCACAAAAGACAAATATTATATATAACTTTTATAGTATCTTGTTACCAACGCAATAAAAGTTCAGGCAATCTTCAAAGGAGTTGCCGTAGTTTCCTTCCAAAATATTTATCCTTGGCCTTCAATAAACCAAGCAAAAAACGTTAGCCCACATTAGTTGGCCAAATACAAGAGAAAGAAGCCCATACTACCCCTGATGCATCTCGCAGTCTCGCAGAAACCATTTGCTATTTGCTCATTTAATTTTTGATGCAAAATTCAGTATGTAGCATTTATTCGTGCTAAGACAATTTTCCACTTAACAATGAAACTTGATTCTACAAAAGCATAAAAAGTACCAGGTTAAGAGTTAAGGAATCCATTCCGATTCATGTACACTATTTATCTCTTGTAACACAAAGCGCTATTTATAGTCTCAACATGTTAGTAGCTATAAGAAATATATCTTCTGATTATTACAGCCAATTAAAAACTATTAAGAACGTACCATATTTGTTTAAACATAAAGCCAAACTAAGGCTAGATGTGAAGTCACTTGTAGAGAGGTTCCCACAAACTTGATGCAGTCGTATGTGATGCATGCTGCACCATACCTGACCTTGTCAAACATACAGTCCCTCGGCGTGATCCTCAACTTCGTTGCCAATTCGACCTCCTCGTTATTTAATGATTATATAGCACTATTTTGTTTCCCCCACGTCCTTTCCATATAAGAAATTAAAAACCCAACCTTTTCTTCTATGCTCTATTGTAAAAAAATCCCTATATATTTTCATAAAAAATACAATGAAGCATGCTAGATAGTATATACCGATAAGAATAGTAAGTATGCTAGAATTCATATCTCTTGCAGAAAATGATCAAACTTCCACAAGAAAAATTATACTGTAACATATTATTAAGGCCTGTATGGTTGTCATGGTGTCCAAATTAAAAACCACATTGTGAAGAAACTACGGTTTTGAAAACTACAACTATGCAATACCACAAGTTAGGGGGGAAAATGTCTAGACTGAAGTTTCCAAAAACTCCAACAACAAAGAAACCCCCACATTTTGAGGATGCACACGTCTTATTTATCGAACAAAGCTTCATGAGGCCTGAAAATGTTACAATGAGCCTACAATTTAGCTACTAGTTATAACAAAATCATAGCCTTTTGCTTCATGATACGGGCGCCCAGGTATTGGATTAGTTATTGCTTAGCTAGTGTTCACTGCCACATGCTTTGACATTTCCTCATTATTAATTCATTAATCTGTTTCAAAAGGCCTTAACAAACATAGCTAGGCTGAAGAACCGAAACTAGAGATACTTCCAACCTTTTCAAACAACAAATGGTTTGTTACAAGGGATTTCTTTTGGTCACAGTGCAGGCTTACATCCTAATAATTAAATCCCCCAAAAATTCAGAGAATAAGTTTCTGCATTATGTTTCAACTCCACATGGGTTGTCGTCAGGTTTGCTGTCCTTTTCGACCAGCATTTGTTTTTCTATACAAGTGTATATTTGAAAGCAAATTCTTATTCTTTCATGCAACATGGACTATGGCTACGTGGACATGGGCTTTGTTTTCCTTCATCTTCCGTCGTCGATCCATTCATTATCTCGGCTTAGCTCGAAATTTATGGTAGGAGTTAGTAAGATTCCCTGGATCTGGATGCATGCGAGGTCGAACAGACAACGAATGTGAGGCCGAAACGCCAAGGACTGTTTACCTGACAAAGAGCAAGGCATGGAGCACATCACCGAAAGACACACACTCCAAATACTAATCTGAAAATACACATGCGTCAGCAGACTTGGTATCTGCATCCATGAACAGCACCTGCATGAATGGCAAACACACAAATGGTGATCAGATCAGATCAGATCAGGCACAGCTAGCAAGAAGCACTGCGACATGCTACACTGATAGAATGCACTGCCATGCATACATACATGGCCGTTCCATTCGCCCTCCACTTAAAATACTGATGTTAGAACAGGGGAACTAACCCCTTGTCCAAATGTCAACATTTCTCAAACGGAAGAAGTATATAATATGTATATATTTTTGTCATGAGTAAATAAACAAATCTACACTGATTAAATTTGGTCAGAACACGCACGAACATATTCAAGACTTGCAAATAGACGTATCATAAAAAAAGACTTGCAAATAGACGTATCATGAAGTCAGAGGATTACCTGACGAAGACCCAACAGTGGACATACTGGACGCAAGATTATGTGCAAGATTACTTTTGTTATGAATAAATAAACGAAGCTGCATTTTATAGGCCGTCGCACCGACGGCCTGACTTGAAGGGCACACCGAGTTAATTCCACAGCCACAGGGGCATCTAGCGATTTCGTGTTTGACTTGTGGGTACAACGAGCGGGAGGCTTACGCACGTGACCCTACCGCGCGTTCGGAGCTTGCCGCTAGTACCAACCCCTCTCTACCTCTCTGCATGATGCATTGTGGTAGCGGCCACTTAAATTTCCTCCATATTCGATAACAGTACTGGTCTTTTTTTGGTACTAGTACTATCGTGGATTAAACTGAGACGTCGTTGTTTAATTTGGTGGATCGATCGGCCAGTGGTTTAGATCCTGGAGAGTGGAGAAATTTCCATCTCGGATTCTTTCAGACTGAAAAGTGTGTAGCTTACTACAAAGTGGTTAAGCATCGCTTTTTTAGTCTGAAATGGGTAGTAAGCAGCACACGTCTTATAAGTTCCGTGTTCCTGAAACTGTACACATTTGCAGTAGTACCTCCAGTTGAGGTTAATTGATGTCCATGACAGTCACACATAACTGTCATTCAAGGACAGAAAAACACAAACTATTTTCTGTTGTGAAATCACGTTACTTGTTTATTTGTCAAGCAAGTTGCACGCAGATTGAAATAACCATCTACCATACGTAGTTTTCAACCAGAATACTGCTGCTGGAGGAACACTGCTGAAAAGTGATCGCGCCGTTGATGACAGGAGCAAGTATATATGGTACTAACTATACATATCCAGGACTGCAATGAGTCGATGCTTGTGTCCATAGTTCACCGTTCGAGTCTAATCCGAGGTTTGGTTAACAGGAGACCTAACCATGACCACCTTCTACACCTGAAAAACTGCGCTCCATGGCGCTGTAATGGCAGGATTCCTGCAATGAGTACAAGAGAACTAATACTTGTGATCGACCTCGCATGTAGTTAAACACGGTACTGGCTACCAAGTATAGTTGAACAATGCCTTACCTACCAGCATCTCTTTATAATGCAGGGTGGGGCTCAACAAAATATTTCGCACTGTCAACAAATTCTCTTTCAACTATGTTGGTAATGTACATGGACAAATCCTCTATCTATGGCTGGACACTGCATTGGCCATACCTATGTCCCACTACAGATGTTACAAGTGGGTACAAAATGAATCGACTAACAATTGAAGACTAGGCACAGAAAGAATGGACTGCTAATCTTACACGACCTTAACTCAATGCTAAACTACGGTTACATTAAACAACCGATGTGTTAGTTGTCAAGACGACCACTGGTCAGGGACGGTGAGGAAGTACTTGGACATGGCTTTCCTGAATCTCTTCTTGTACTGCATTGGAGATATAACGGTTGGAGATTCATTCTTAGGGCCACCGAGAATTCCTGAGGCCTTCACCCAAGTCTCTAGCTGTTTGTCCCAGGTGTATTGACGCAAGTAATCGATGATGCCAATGACAAGCTCTTTCTTCTCCTCATCGATTCCGACAAGAAGGGAGTAGTCCATGACATCAGCTAACTGCAACACAGAGTAGACCGAATTACAACAGATATTTTATTTACCGGGAAAAGACACCTTATGAATGACACTGAATGCCACTTCAGCCTTAACATGGCTTGTAGCATGATCACCAAGAAGTGTATGTAGTGTAAATATGGTATGGAATAGGTATAAGTGGAGGCAAGAAATGAGATGATTAACATCATCATTCAAAATGGACTATGTCAACCGAACATGGGATAATTGAGCAAAATGACAGATATTACAATATCTGACAATCTGAGAAAGCATCTCATGGCATTGGTACTTATTACAGGAGTCCCAAAATAAAAAAATAAGGTATCAAGCTCATGGACGACAAGTATCACATAAAACATTAAAGGAGTGTTTATGTGCCCAGAAACAATCATGTATCACCTATATAAAGTAAATTATTATAGAACAGCCAGTGCTAATGTAAAAACCTTTTTTTTTAAAAAAAAAAACTGTACCTAACATAGCACCTCGACAATTTGATTGTATATTCAAAAATATTGATTGTTATGCACAACACTTACCGCAAGAAATGCAGTATCATTCCACACAGCCCTTTCCAATCTTCGCTTTGCCTTACTCCCCAAAAATATAGGCTTGGTATGCAATGCCTCGATGAGGTTCGAATCCAACAGGACTTTGCTGTCCCCGGACGTATAGCGTGAGCGTAATGAACCCTTCAGGTCATACACCCTTGATATCCTCCTTTCAAAGAAAAGATTTTCCATCACCATCAGATCCATCTTTACTTCCCTCCCAGCTTTCAAGCTCTTGACAGTAACCTGAACTCAAGCAAAAGGGAAAAAATATATCAGTGTGATGTTTTACACTATACAGTTAAATATACTTTGGTGTAACAATGAGGAAAAACCAAACCTGATATAATCCTACTATTTTGGCTAAACAAGTTGGGCTGCCTGAATTCAAGGATTCCATCAAATATTTAAAGTACCGTGGAGCAAATTCAACAAAGATTCCAACTCTGTCCTAGTGACTTGTTTGATTATAAACCTTTCATCCATCGTCTTTGCAAAGTAAACATTGCTTTTTCCACCTTGCGCACTCCATCTCTTGCAGCGACTTAGTGAACGTATGTAATCAATATCCTTGGGACAACATTTCTTTCTGAGGGCAGCAAAATGCTTCTCAAAATAACAAATCACTGAGAATTTTGCTTTATCTGGAGAAATTGGTGATTCATCATCGAAAGAAAACTTAAAATGAGTTCCCTTTGAATCCAAATGATCTTGCTGTGTGGGTAAGGCTCCCTCAAGCCCATGGCTGCTGAACTCAGAAGTTTTCGAAAGATGTGAAAAGCTCAAACTTGAATTCAGTCTGCGGGTGACATGCTGCACATATTCTTCTGAAGTCATGGCATATGATACAATGCTGGTGGGCTCATCATCATAGACTGCAATGACAACATCATTTTCATATCCAATCTGGGGCAACAGCAGCCGTGCTCCATCATCAATCATGTTTTTAGCGGATGGGACATATGTGGGTGTCCGAGTAAGAACAACATTTAATTTCTCTGTTACACCAGGAGATCTTTGAGAACAGGCCCTCCGCATATTTGGCACTGGATCTTTCAGCATGCTTGCCGTATCTCTGCAGTAATCAGCAGATTTGAATGATGACAGATGCAAAGAAGTCGGAGCTAATCCAGTTCGTTCTCGTTGACGCAACCCCAGTGTAGAATTAAAAGAGTGAATTCTAACAGGGGTCACACAATTCCTATGATTTGGACTGTTTAACAAATTGAAGGATCCATTTTCATCAATTTTGGTAAAAGCTGGTGGAAGATCATACTGTAAATCACTAGAACCAGTCCATGCCAAATCAATCTTATCAGAAAAGATGGATGCAAGCGAGGGCAACCTCTCAACAGGTTCTATATTACTGGCAGGTTCAGTAACAGGCCACTCTTTCTCTCCATTGAATTTGCTGTAGACTTTATCAAGATCCTCTGTGTCATCCATATGATGCAAATTTGTATCAGACAAGCATTCAGTATCACTCAAGTGGCCCTCTCTCGATAACATAGATTTTCTAGGACTTCCTAAAGATTTTCCAACCTCAACATCCCCGTGAAGCAAATCAGCTTTCCATTCCTTCAGTTTGGCCACTAGGAGAATATCAAGATTATCTGAACTCGTCTTGGAAACACGACCATGTGCTTTAAGAAGTGAGTCTACATGACATAGCCTTCGATCCCAAATGTAAGCATCGAGAACAAGACCACGCCTCAGGCGGTTGAGCTCCAGAACATCAATTGATGCCAGCACGGGGTGATTGCTATCCCTTATAACCGGTAAAAGCAATATCTGCAAAGAGGGACAATAAATTAACATACAGAAGTAATAGCCCTGCATAATGTCAAGGATGCGGAAAACAATCTGATGTATTACCTCATATTCATTTCTTTCCATTTTAAGCAAATCCTTCATCTCAATAATCTGTCTTTGAACAACTTCTTTCACTGGTTCATCCTCAGTTACGATGTTCTTTTCAGTACGGTGAAGAAAATCGGATACCTCCACATGGAACAACTCCATTTTGCCAAATATCTATAGAAACGAATACATGAGCACAATATTGTTTGTCGGGCTAGAGCTGATGTGTAGAATGCAGAAGATAAACATGGTTTCAACAAATTAGATAAAATAGTATACCTCAATTGCCATGCTCTTCAGCCACTCCTGCGGAGTGCGACAACTGAAATCCAGTACTGATGGGGGGAGGTTAACGGATAGAATGTCAACAGGAGAATATCTGAAGAAAGCAACCATATTTCCATACCTGGATTTTTAAATCACATTGTTAAAATCTCATTGGAGGACAGAACATTGTGAATTTTCAAAGGATATAGAAGTTACATACCCATAGAAGCGAAGGCAGTCCCTCTGGAGAGAGTGTCCACAGCTTGCAACTCGGTTAGCAGTAGCATGATTCGAAAAACTTAGCTCCAAGAATTTCCCAAATGACAGACCCCAGGCAGCATCTGACATAACTATCCTTCGTGTTGCAGGTGGAACACCATCCTTAGGTTCACACTTCAGGCACCTGTGCCACATCCATATCCTACCATCACGTTCACCAGGCAACTTTCGAGATAGAAGCCTCCTAACACTAATGGTTAGGCTCCCATGCTGGTGAGTGTAGCACCTGATATGTGACTCGGTCGGTTCTTTGCATGACTGGCAGCGATATGCCTGATGAAAGGCATCAAAATCACATATCATTAGTTTTTTTTTCTACATAAATAATATAAACCGATGACGAGAAGGTCCAACATGACTGTCTACATACGCATAAGATGAACATAGGACATACCTGATCAAATAAGTCTTCCCGAAGGTATCTCCCAAGTGGTTTATCAAAGCTACCATAAAACTTGATGCGGAAAAGCTGAGAACGTTCACAGACCAAGCCTTTTGGTACACATGTACTTGACAGTGACACTAAGATGCTCTGATGATTGTCAGTACTAGGAAAATATTCACCACCTAATTCATTCTGGTGATGTTGGTCTTCTGAGTGAGAGTCATCACGTGGTTTGTCATCCCAGTGGTTTACTTCCTGGTATTTCCTTGCTGAAACCTCATTCTGTTGAGCATATTTTGCAAGCTTTTCAGAGTTATTATGTGAATGTTGATATTGCATCTTCGAATCATAATCCAATGGAGATGTTTCATGCCTATTGCATGGACCAGTTGCACTGGATACACAAAGTTCACAACTGTTCAGATGATCAACAGAATATTCAGATTCTCTATGCTCGCAGTCATCCATAAAACCCTCGGCCTCCTCATTTGATGGTAATGAATTAGGCGACACAGAGATGTTTTCAAAAATCCTGTTGACCACAGTAGTCTGTGAGAGCCTGTCCTGTTCAGGTCCACGAGAAACACCGACAGGAGGAGATCCAGCAAAATAATTATCTGCACAATTTCTCGTATCTGATTCCATTAGCCCAGGTCTCAAAGGAAATTTAGGAAGTGTTGCACCTTCATCTGCAAAGAATGATGTTTCAAGGGAAAGGTGATAAGCGGCAAATACTGCAAGTTGTACAGCACGCTTAATTCTCTTTAATTCCTCTCGACAAGACCCTCTCAGTAGGACCTACAGAAAATTAAGGTAATTATTAGATATGTATAAACTTTCAAATGTAAAAAGTAGAAATTGAATCTCAACTAAGTGCAGACATAGGGCTAGCAATTCTACATAATCGATTTAATGATCATGTTTTATATGCTGATTGTGCCATGAGCTCAGAATTCCAGTGAAATGATATCGGAATAGCAATGGGTCATTACCGTGCAACCCAGACGCCTTGGACAGCCTTCAAAGAACATCAGCGTCTTGGTCAACCTCCTAGCGGTCTCTTTTAGAGATGAGAACTCCAGAACTTTTTGTATCTTGAATATATCACAGTGTCCTAGCTTTGCCGAAGCAATGCTGTCAACTGATGAGGCAATTTGTGCCCCAGTGCACCTTGATATCCTATCCAAAAGGGGCCTCTTAACATTCAAAACTAATGATATATCTTTTGCCAAGATCTCTTGAGCATAAGATGAGACGCTTTTCTCAACTAGCAGCACATTAGGTCGCCTGGACTCGATCTTTCCAACAATTTTTCTCAGGTGTTCCTTCTCCTGTATTAAGGAATTCTTTATGTAAGAGAAGAAAAGTCAGAAACACATATCCAGCAGCAAAAATATGAATAGCTATAAACCTGTTCAAGTATGGTGCCAATGGATGCCAGTTTGTTTGGAACCCTGTGATACTCAAGTGAGCCCCCTAGAATGAGCAATTTTGCACTCCTATGCTCAGAGACCATGCGCTTGTGTTTCACATTCTTAGAGCAAACAACTCCCCTCACAAAATTACTGTATTAAAGAAATTACTTGTCAGTTCTGCACAGTCGTGAGAATAAACATTACTGTACTGAACTAAAAAGAAAAAAAGAACATACCTATCACTTGGATCACCTGATGCTATGCATTTGACCTTCACATAATCAGTAGGATCCATGCTGCCACCTTTCTTCGTATCTGGTCTCACATAGCAAGCTGCTTGCCAAGCCAAGGATGATACAATATCAAGCCAATTTTTGGATCCATCATCAGTTCCCAGATTGATGCCTTCTGCCTTCAGTAGCTGAGCCACCAGAGCTTGGAAATGACCAAGTACAGCATTCCTCAAACCTGTTTTCTGAGCAGTGCTTGTGACCTCCTCAGCACCAGCTATTTTGTTAGCGCTAAAGCTAGCAGGAACAAGAAGCCTGCTTGAGTCCCCGACCTCATCATCCTCGTCATCAAATCCAAATAAACTTGATTCGATGTCATCTCCCTCGTCTTCTGGTGGTGGCGGGCACCAAATATTGGCGCCAAAATCGACAGGATACTGAGGTATGTTTCCTTCTCCACCTCTGGCAGTGACACGCTCATCTATCTGTACCAGTGCACCATCAGATTGCACGGTTGTCTTTGTACCATATCCAGGAGAATCCGGACTAAAACGACCATTCTTCCTGAATGTCGGTGAGCCGCCATCACCCCTCATCCAGGATGGGCTCTCCAAGGGGCTTGGGCTCAAGGACCGGTTGATCTCGTTAGGTGTACTAACACTAATGGAGTCTGTGTCTGAAAAGTAGAAGTCATTCCCTGGGGTGAAAAACTGAACCCCGGGCTGGTAGTTATCCTCGTCGTCTGCTTGCCTGCATCCATGAAAACTAATTCAACAGAAATTCAGCAAAACGAGTTGACTAACTGTAAGAAAACGGGGTGACAAGCATATACTTTCGTCTTTCTCCCAATACCAATTAAATACCGATCACAAGTTTTCATATTGTCTTCTTCAAACCCAAGTTTCAGCTAATTTCATCATAAAAAATCTTAACTCCAAGCAATATCAATCTCACTTTCCTTTCAGGCTAAATAAAAAGAAATCGCCTTATCCCTTTTCCTCTATAGCAAGTCAAAATGGAAACTTGAAACTTAAGTATACATAGCTTTTTTACAGGGAGAAGGGAACGGAGGCGTAGCGCAGTACCTGACAGAGGGGCAGCGGAGCAGCTGCGGCGAGGAGATCTGTCGGCGCAAGGCGATGGCGCGCCTGTCCCCGGATCTCGCCGCAACGGGCGGCGGCGATTCCGCGGGGGACGCGCTCCCGCTGCGGGACCGCGGCATAGCAGGCGGCCGCCCGTCCGCATCGGCCTCAGCCGAAGTGGGGCCGGCGATGAAGGATGTGACCTTCTTCACCGCGCCCAGCACCGAGAAGTCCACCACTCCCATCGCCGGCACGCAGCGAGAAATCACACCAAATTAATAAAAAAAGAAAACTATGAAAAAAGAAGAAAAAACAGGCCTTTGAGGTTAAAACTCCTCTCCGGCGACGAGGCGGCGGCGCCGGTGGAGGCCCGTTCCAAGGGGCGGTGGTTACTCCCCCACCTCTCTCCAACCTCCAGCAGCGGCGCGCGCGTGTGTATGTACGTCCGTATCTACAGGCGGCGGCTAATTAGCGGCAGGAGGCATTTGGGGGTCAGCCAATGCCCGACTGGTCGGAGGGCATAGGTCGGCGTCTCCTCGCCGGCCGGCTGTCGGTCGGCGCTACGCGTCTGTCGCGGTGGGGTTGGAGACCGAGGGGGAGTAGAGCATGGCCGGCGGAGACGAGTTGGTGAGGGGAGGGCGCCGGCGAGAGCTACGAGAGAGAGGTGAAGCAATGGCGGAATGGAAGAGGTGGGAGGAGGGGTGGGGCGGGGTTTTTAATTGCCGGGAGAGAATTGGAATGCTGGTGATGGAGGAGCAGTATCCTTCAGACAAAATGGAAAGAATTGTGCGGAATTAATTGGCGCGTACGCGTATGGATACCAAATACGGGGGCTGTATACTATACGTCTGGAGATTTCGTTGGTGGAGGATTGACGACAGTGTTTATTGATCGGAGATACGTAATAAATCAAAATATGCATTTATGTGGCTATAAAATCTGTGGGGCAGAGGTGAATGGCACTGGAAGATTTTTTATGAAACCTAATTTTTTTTACAATAGTTCATAAATTTATATATCAATTTGAAGAAAAGAAAAAAGGATCCTTTGGTTTGGTAAAGACAGAGTCTGCATCATGAACGACAAGTATATCAGACTGGCGGCAACGAGTCTCATGTAGGTTTCTTAGTGGCAGTGCGTATTTTTTGAGGGGACTAGTTATGCAATCCTTATATTTCTCAAACAAATTGTTACAAGGAAATCGTTATTTATGTGATACATGTGGCTACTTGATTTGCTGTTTCCTAAAGGCGCTGGTATGCCCTCAAAAGCGGGGGCGGCTCCACCTATGCTAACATCTTGAATGAGAGTGATAGATACCTTCAAAAAGGATTGTATACGTGGTAGGAGCAAATTCAATAATACGAGTGGTTGATGCATATGCCATCAGATATATGCTAGCATTTCAACCTATGACAGTTGGGACATACAGTTTCTTAGTCCCCACAAGTCGGTGTCACATGGCAAAAATATTGTGGTATATTCAATCATGAGAAATTTCAGATCCACTAGAATATTCAGAATACCGAAAGCGGAGGCACTGTGTCATGGTCGGGTACATTGACAACCATATCAATGTCGTATGCGGCATATCTCAGAGGTTATTAGAATAGTTGTGCGGTTTTTAAAAACTATTACTGGTTATTTTTGATGTCATGCCTCTTATGAAATTATCCTGCACAATGATCTCAACACACCAGGACAAAATTTGCTCCACCGCAAGCTGAAAACTGGGGACATCTCAAGGGTGCGACAGTCGAAAGAGCAAGCATCTTACAAGGAAGCCAGCATTTGAGGTTCCTCATACCCTGAGAATTGTGCTTTTCTCTTGCTGTATTTTGAGGTTTTCCATGATATTCCTATGTCACTATATACAAAACAAGGAAACAAATACAAAGGACATAAACGTTAGATCAGGAAAAAGAAGACCCAGCTGATTCGTCAGTCGATAAGCACCGTACATACCCCCTCTACCTCCTTGACTAGATGATGCGTAGTAACCCCTACGCGCGAGTAACCATACTGATACTAGGCTGTAAGACGCGATCCGCCACGTCCACATAATTTAATTAAGAATAATGGGCAAAAATGAATTTTTGCATTGGATAAACATATATTTAAACTCTTCTTCGTCACATAGCAACAATCTAAGAAGGTTTACCACAAAATGGTCAATGAACGAGCGCTACTCGGTTCGTTTTGCATGGCTGTTGTATTACTACTTGACACTCTCATGCTGAATTTCTGGCTTCGCCCTTGGCAGTCCTAATTTCTTTCTGCTAGTAGTTGATTTTCAAGTCATACGGATGATTAATTTCCAAATCATATGGATGATCCATTGATCACTGTACGGTTATTCTCTGCTCCTTTTCGGTTTCGTATGTGTATTAATTTTTCTTACTTACAAATTGAAAACACTCACTTCTACATTTTTTTAGGTTTGATGTGTGAGGATTATATATATTTGTATTGGAATTTGCTTTTGTAATTGTAATAACAAAAGCTTCGTGTTCCTGTAATAAATAAGGCTATATATATATGTGCGGAAACACATAGCTGAAAACTATTTTCATTTTGTAAAAATAAAATAGAAACATGGCACGTCCTGTGGAAGCGAGCGATCAGCACCAGCGGTTGGCACTCGATATGAACTGGTCGGGCGACCTAGCCGTATATACAACGTTTCTGGAAGAATAACAACAATTTTTGTCTTATATGAAAACAAAAAAAATACCAGTAATGCAATTTTGGTTTGGGACCACTTAGATATTTGAATGTTAACTTTGAGGTTGATCTATGCAGTACAAATTGTCGAATGTACTTCCTCCGTTCAAAATTATAAGACGTTTTTGACTTTTAGACATCATGTTTGACAATTCCTCTTATTTAAAATATTTATGTAAATATTATTTATTTTATTATACTCTGTTTCATCATTAGAGATATTTTGACCATGTCTTATTTGTTTTTATATTTGCATTAATTTTTTAAATAGACGAGCAGTCAAACATGATCTGAAAGTCAAAAGCGTCTTATAATTTGGAACGGAAGGAGCAACTATGATGAAATGGATATGCTATTTATATCTACCTCGGCAGCTGCGCTTTCAAATTGCCTGATTCGAGGGTAAACAGCTGTCTTTGTACATCCAAGATGTGAAAGTTTGCAGATTGAATTTTGTTTACACCAGCTCGTCGCACATCCCGATCCATTTTTATCTCCCTCCAATGCAGCACAGAGGCATTTCCCCGGATCTCTAGATGATCCTCCCGTGTTTCATGATGCGCGCACATGAGTTCATGGAACCCCGCCCTAGCTTTCCTGAATTCAGTGCCACTGCCACCAGCCTCACGTTTTGGAAAATTCAGAAGGGACTGCCACCTGAAGAAACTGGGGGTTTCCTCTTCTCTGATAATCTTGCATTGGTTGCCGAGTTACATCAAAACTGCTGCCACAAGCAATTGCATCTCAGCCCCACGCAGACACAATCCAACGTATGAGAGGGTCGGAACCAAAGAAGCCTTTAATTTGTTCTTGGTGTATAATTCACCAAAGTCTATTTGTACAGTCTACAGATCAGTTTTGCATCATTGTGAGCGGAGGGGGAAAGTCAAATCAGCAAAGTCACTTCGTAACCGCAGAAAAAAATGTCTAGAAACTTTCATAAGAGGCGTTGGTACATCAATTAATTTAGTGAAAGATAGTTATACAAGACTTGTGTACGCGGAAACTAGTACGGCGTGGTCACTTGATCGCAGAAGAAGTCCTCGTGTTTGATCGAAGTATATATATTGGCTTAGATACCGTTGTACATACTTTTTCTTTGCGAGGACATACTTTTTTATTCTTTGCGTCTCATAAATCTCCTCTATGTTTCAACCTACCATTGTTGCGCTGCTCTTTTATTTTATTTTTTATTAGGTTTTGACTCTGATTTCTCAATAGTCAATCCTTGGTCTGGACGTGATCTGGAATAGATGGCCACGAAGATCAAGAATTTTCTTTCTTTCTGACCCTAAAACATATGAAAATTAAGCTAGCATATTCCTCAAAATTTTAACTATATTTTATCCTTTGAAAACGACTGTAGGGCCTTTTCAAATTGACCTCTACAAGCTGCTTGAGCCACCTACGCAGCACAACTAGAACATTTCATGTCCTCGTAAGCCACATTCCACATTACTAAACAATATTTATCTAACCTGGTCCTAGTATGATCACTCATCATTTTGGTCAAACATCAAATGTGTCTTGCATGCATCAAGCCATGTCAGCTGTACCTTGCTAGCTGTTGCGTGCTGCTAGAGAAGAACAAACGGAGGTGCCCGCTTGAAGCAAATGCGAATAGATTGATCGAGTGTTGAGCCATCCAAATCGCACCAGTTATTGGTTCTTTGACGAGAAAATAACTTTATCCAAATTTAGGTTGCAGCTGTGTCTCGCATGCGTGATGCCAAGTCAGCTGTACCAATATATGAGAGATAGTGTACATTTTTTCACGTAATATCGTGAGTAACCCATGAACTATCGAATGCATCCAAATCACATAATTTGTAGTTCTTTGACGAGTATATGTCGTGTCAAATTTTGTTGCTGTTTTTGGATACATGTTGGATAAGGTCATCACTTTTTGCGCCTAGTGGCACCCACGTCATCACCAGAACTTAAAAATATCAAGCCAGGAATTTTCTAACTAACCATGTGGCTATGATCAATGTGCAAGGGAGCATTGCACAAACGGATCGGTGGTACAAAAGAATAATTGAAATATTTTGGAGGATAACTGATGATCTATGATTGATTGTTTGAATTAGGTACACATACGAGCACGCCAAGAGACCCGACTAGTTAGCATGTGAAACCGCAGGCTTTTCGCATGCTTTAGCCGCAAATGGTTTTTGTTTGAGATCAAGCAAAGATCCCTACCCCCTAAAAAAATATGGCTATCAGCCAGGAGAGAAGAGGAGATCAATGGGACTGAATTCAGAAATGATTAACGTTGAGGTGGTAGCATGAGCAATGTGTGTCCACCGGTTAAGACAGGCCAATGCACATCCATTGTCATAGAGAGAAATATAGGGCATCTAATTGTGTTCAGTAGGGTATTATGATCAATTTATGTTTACCTAATTTTCATCACTCTTCTTTCTGTTACTATGTGATATGTCTCATTTTCAGTGCAGTTTTGAATATATTCTTACTATTACAACGTTTTTGTTGGGCTCAACATTTTCATCTTCTCGAATTATTATTATCTCGTTGCTTCATTTCATATAGATTTTTCTCCCAGTGCGTTTATTCCCACTGTTCCTTGTTGTTTGTTACATTTTACCTCAATCATCAAGTGATCACTTCAATTTTCTAGCAATAGTAGTGTGGAATTTATTAGTGCTAGATTGATTTTTCCTAATTTCATTCATTGGTACCTGGTAGGCATAAGTAGCCACAATTACCTTTTATCCTCGAGGAGTTTTACGATGCACCTGTCATTTTTATCGTATACGTCTACTTTCCATTGCACTGCTACCCACCCAACTCCATGCGACATTACTCCCTTTTCCCACAAACTCACCCTGTTGTCACCGATTTCCCCTATGACGCCACTGTTTTCACGCCAGTATTTTTTTCTCCTGAAATGCTCTAGTTTTATTGGTATTACTCAAGAATTCTGGTGGTACTAAAAGAGAACTAATTTAGATCATCGGATTCTAAATATCACTAGTATATATTGGTGACATTGTGCACATGTAAAACTTTTCTTCTTAACCGTGTAATTAATACAAACTATCACTTCAGAACACCTTTTCCGAGTGCCTCCAAACGCATTTCATCCTGAAGTCCCGGACATCAATATCGCCTAAAAACTGGGCCTTGTATATGCTAATGTGCTCCTACAGTTTCATTCACTTGGGTTTTAAGAGAACACACACACCCCAAAAAAAAAAGGAAAAGGAAGAGCTTGTGTGCATGGGACGGCCGAAGGCATCAGACGGTCGGTGGAAGCGGACAAGTTTGCTTTCATGGAAAGCGCGATACCGCCCCGCATCCAGGGCCCCTGCTTGCGTTGTTGATCCTTCGGCGGCTTTCGATGCTGTGGGCGGCGGCAATCAACGCCAGCAACCAATCCAAGTGATCGAGAGGCCTCATGCTTCAGAAGATTTATATCGTCGTCGCACCCAGTTCAGTTGTGTTGTACTCGTGCGCAGATTTATATGGTTGCACTGAATACGATTTGTTATACTGAACAACGTCGAACTATGCAAGCAAAGATTTGTGAGATTAGATAACCAGAATGATTTTCACTTACAAAAGAATGACTAGCTAACTTTTTAACGAGGAATCACTTGGTGCTTCTGAATTCCTAAGATGATCTCTGACTGACACGGCATAGCTTAGTCAGCACCTTACACCTGTTGCCTGAAACTCACATGGGGAGCATGATCTTTTTTGACTGTTCTTGCTGCAATCTCCACAGATCACAATCCACAATCTCCTCCGGACAGGGCAAGCACCAAGCTGGGTCCATCATCAGCTCTTGATCCAGATCCTTCCCAGCAACAGGAGGACCCCCAAAAGCCTTCAAGTCAGATCACCAATTAACACCTCACACTGAAAGCGAAAGCCTTTCCATGCCACACAGACTGCATGACTGGGCCTCTCTCTCTCTCTCTCTCTCTCTCTCTATCTCTCTCTCTCTCTCTCTCTCTCTCTCTAGTGCTTCTTATCTGTTGCATGATGCTCGCAAATGGATTGGCATTTGTTTCCAGAAAACGCAAAATGGATAAGTTATCCGGTATCGCGATTATCGCCGCATACATGTATACATGACACATGGCATCACTGTCCAAGTTGCTGTTACAAGTTTCATGAGTTGCAGGAAACCAAATGAAACCATGCACTGGACTTCAGCTTCTTTATGGTTTGATAGCAATTAGTCGCAAGCAGTTGTATGATTGGCATTGTTTGAGAGCTCTGCATGGCCATTGTTGCTGGATCATGGGTGGTGCTCAACTGGTGATATTAACTTTTGCCCTAGGTGTAGGGTTACACACTGGATTATCTGAACCAAGATTCAGCAGGTTCCCTGGGTCGTCAGGATCATCTAGGGCCATGCACAGCTCGCCTTTGCTCTGTTCACACCTCAGCCAGCCCCAGTTGGCCATGTCAGGGTCACCGGCTGGAGACAATTTGTTGCATTATCAGGGACTGGAATATTATCACTCCGGGACTAGACAACGGATAACTGTTTGATTTGTCATTTTCGTTGAGTTCATGGCACGATCTTTCTGTTACAAATTCCTTTTTGCGACTGTTTTTATGTTCAACACCACGAAAATGATTTTGCACGCGCGTTCGGGCATTGAAAATCTGACTTTCTGTGGTCGTCTGCGAGCACAGTTTTGTACCACGCTGATGCCTGAGATTCAAATCCAGAGTAAAATGATGCATTCTGCAATTTGCAGGGCTAGAATAATGTTTGAGGCCAGCAAAGGATGCGGCATGTGTGTGAGGGCATAAAAGAGTGTGAATTTGATCTGCAACCAGTACAGCAAGTTGGTGCTGGATTTCAGTCTCGCTACAAGTGGGGCAGTAGATTTTTGAATTGCAAAGTGATATGTAACTCCCAATTGCGATCTTTCAAAGAAAAAGTCCGATTTGTAAATACTGACTAGTGACTATACACACCACGAGTCCAAGAAAGGAAAAATACGTTTAAACACTGGGTTTACATGACTAATAATAAGCGCGTATTAGCTTGGAAGCTGTTTGTTTTATGCATGTATATCCGCACGAAGTTAAGTAGAAGTAGTTTCTTACTTTCTTTAACTTGCTGGGCATAAGAAAACTAGCTAATTCGAAGTTAGAGAAATGCAAATGAAAGGAATCAACTGAATTTGTTTTAAATATGGGATAAAGCAAAGAAACTCCATATGTATCTTGCACCTCAATTCGCAGACAAAAAAAAAAACACAAGTCACAATCAATTTCTCTACAACATGACCATAAAAAAAAATCTCTCTACAATATGGTGTGCAATATATCTAGTTTTTCAATAGAGAAGTTAGGCAGAAATACTGTATCTGAGATAATAATGTTATATATGTGATGTTTGAACAAGAAACAAAATGCCAAGGGCAAGAGGGCAGGGCAGAAAGGTGAGCAAGCTATGCAAGATAGCCATTCAGATATGCTTGGGCCAAAAACAAGAGGAGACATAAGTACACCACCCCACCTGCTAGCTTTTAACAAAACAACAAGACCCTCATTAAACAACGACGTGCATAGACGATGGATCGACAGTGTTGTGGTCTCACCTTTTTAAAGGGAAAAAAGTTAGATCCTTGTCATATCACAAGTGTCACTAGAATAAGCCATTTCAGGTTTAGGTCATATGTAATGTTCAGAAGCATAATGTCACACGAATATACACCTAGTTTCTGCAGAACCTGAAAAATTTTCCTACTTGATCGATCATAGTGTGGAGAGTTTAAAGACTCTACGAACTGAGTTGTAACTTTGGAAAGAGGCTGGGAGACAATGGTTGGCCGCTCTTTTTCAGCCATTGTCAAAGATTTAGGTCACACTAGTTTGTTCCGGAGAAGAAAGAAAGAAAGAAAGCTCTATGTTTCACGCGAATGAGATAATGAGTCGCCATCGTAAGGAGCCTAGTAGGACTGGAAACCTACAAGTCATCACTAATGATGGATTAAAGGAATCTTTCTCGATGTGCAATGACATGTGATTCGGAAAAAGTGGTAGAAGATGCTACGTTTATTGCTGTCTTATTGATGATTAGCTTTCTCTGCTCGATGGTCCAGCCATGAGCTGGTTATCTAGGTTTCTTTTTAAGAAGGTTATCTAGGTTTGTGCTTTACTGGTACATGTCAATCCTAAGTCGCAAGGGTCCTCAGCTTCCTTAATGACCAAGACACTTCAGGTTTAGTAAAGCATGGAAGCCTTTTCTGTAAGGTTTCTTGGAATCTTGGCAAGAACTTTCTTGAGAACCGTGAGTAGTGTTGCTTGAGAGTACTAGCTCTGTTCAGGTATGCGCCTAAACCTTACAGGAATTAGTCAATGGTTTTGTTGGCGCTGTACGAAAGAAGGGCAAGTTTTGGGTTATCTTGCTCACTAGCTTTTCCCGGCAAGGTTGCCTGACCTAAGCTTGCTTTGCCTGACCTAACCTTGCCAGGAAAGGCTTTGTTGGCGCTGTACATATATGCTGTTGCGGCTCTTACTATTGGATTACAGAAATAACATTTCATTCAAATCAAAGAACCAAAACCATATCCGATAAACCAACAAATTATTCTACCTCAGACTTCTTTGCTTTTGGGTGTTGCCATTTGTTAGAATTTCAGACAAGTAACAAGTTGAAGCAAATGTAAACTCAAAAACAAAAAGACAGAGAGAATAGCACCGCTGCATTGGTTTGATAAGCTAGCGGGCCTTACAATGTACGATATATAACGTACAATTAGGCCTGTATATAGGGGGACATTGGGCCATGTCACCTAAGTTTGTTTGCCTATGTTTGCTGGCTGCTAAATGGGCTAAAAAGAGACCAGCAGATTTCTTTGTCTCAAGCATTGAGAGCTAGCTACAGAGGGCAACATGGGCCCGGAAAATGGGTTGTCATGCGGAACGCAAAATTTGGCCTGGCATAAGCACAGCCCCGTTACATCGTGTTGTGTGCCTGGGCCGTCACTCCCGTCGGTCTGCGGTACAAGCACATCCTATATGAGATTATGAGTGCATGTATCATGTGTTACCGCGAGCTCTCGTGTTATCAGTCGTTGTACCATGTCAAAATATGCATATAATTTCAAAAAAAATACAAATAGGCAGCTACTACAACGCAAAATTTAGGATGCAACTGAGACATGTGAATGAAGAAACAAAAAGAGAAATCTATTCTACTATGCTAGCTAGCAACAGGGGCGGGCCTACCTTGTGTCATGGGTATTCAGTTGAATACCCATTATTTTTGACAAAACAATTTATATATATAGTGTATTCTATCTATATGCTTTGCAAACATAAAAAACAACACATACCAAGTTAAAAAACAGTTACGAAGGCTCAATTTCAAACCTAGATCAATTTTGCACTTGCCTTTGATATATTTTTTACACAACTTGTCTTACATTTAGGCTAGCATAAAGTTTTTCTTAGCCTTAGAAATTTTTGAATACCCATACTTCAAAACCTGGGCCCGCCACTGGCTAGCAAGGCTTCTCTGTTGCCTGCTAAGACTGGGCAACTAATTTGAGGCTCTATTCTACTAATTTGTAACTCATGCAGTGGAAGCATTACCAGCCTCTTAGCTCTTTCAATCAGTGGCTGAGAAATGCTCTGCTCCCGCAGCTGAAGTGCCGACCTCGTCACGAGCTGGTCCCGCGCTTGTTGAAATCGACATGGTACCAAACTCAGCTTCCATGTTCTAGTTTGAGTCTTGAGTGCTTGTTATTCAACAACCCACAACCTAATTGCGTGCATGGCCCGTGGGAAAGCGACTTCTATCATCCCAAATCAAGTTGCTGATGCAATTTCAAATATTAGGTAGTTAGGATCTTGATCCTGTCAGGTACGCGCGATAGTGGCAGTGATGATGCATATTGGTACGTCGATCGGTGGGGGCATGGCTGATGGTTCCCCTTATAGAAGCCATGATTGTCTAAGAGCTCCAAATCTTGAAATTCATGGATTGTTCAACCTAATCTAATAAGTTTTCCATGAGTTCATTTGTTATTATTTTGGACAAATATAAATCTAAAATATTTCATTTTAGCTTATAAACTTAAAATCCAGCAAGGTTCTCAGAGCTGGAGCTGCATGTTTATGTGTTAACAAGTTCATCCGAAAGTGCAAATCACGAAGTAGAGATTAACAAAATCTACTCAAGGAAAGAGTCTGGCCTCGGAGGACTCGAAGATCAGCACATTGTCTCTTCCTTATCGATTGGCGAAGTAGAATTGAAGCTGCGAAAACGAAATAAGCGTAAAAATATCTAGAAGCATTTTTTTTCCCGACACCTAAAAATCCAGAAAGACACTCTTCTTGGGACAGAGGTGGTAAAAACTACTGGTTGTCCAACATCCCATTTTATGTCACACAATTGAGATCACCCTTCACCCATGATGGTACCTTTTCCAAGTTCCAACCAGGTCACTGCAGCAGAACTGGCAAATTCCACACTTTGCTTTTCATAGCGATAGGGTCGAAGTTGTCATGAAAGGAGCAGGATGCGCACTAGAAAAAGGAGATGAGAAAAGGTGTGCTTCGCACTAATAAGCATCAACCAAATATGTACCATGAGTGAGTGTATGACAATGTTGACAGCGCCCACACACACACACACACACCAAAATGCTACAGATTAATGTAGCCAGGGAGACAGGAAGGCATTCACATGCAGCTTCTCATGTTCCCAGCTAAAATTTAACCCTGATCTTGTTTGCAGAAATACGATCCCGACCATCCTGCACGCATGGCGATACAAATCTTCGAGTCTCATTTGCGTCAGGTTTCAGATCAGGCTGTAAACTCGACGAGTTTCGACTGGCCGGAGCCGTGGCCTCAGTTTCAGGTCAGAACCCGATGATCTCGTCAGGCACCGTCACGAACCTCGCCCTCTTCTGAAAAGAAACAAGATACACAACCTGTTAGACCTGCTCTAAGTAAAAGGAATGCATAAAACTCAGTAGCTCAGCCAGACAAACAAAATATCATGCTGAAATCAGCCGTTGCGTGATGATCGATCCCTGGATCTTTTTCGGTTAGCACAAATAGGAAAAGGAACCGGAAAGGGTTCGTGTGCTTGTGCTGCTGCCGATTGTGCGGTTTTGACTTTAACCAAAAATCTGCTTTATTATGTGCACTATCCATATATAGTGTCGGTAATTGGCAGCTTTAGCAGTTCGCTTGAAGCAGAAGCGATCCACCACCAGTATGGATTGGGTTGGGTTGGGTCATGCAGCGCGTTCTTCTTTCTTTCCGACCGAAAGGGGAATTCCATGATTGTCCGGCCTGCCGGCATAGCTAACTGATCGATAAAGGCAGCCGTTGATTCCGGTACGAGCACAAGGAGGTTCATATTTGCCCGTCCTTCGTGCACTGAAATGCTAAGCTAGCTTGATGTGAATGGAACAATGCTGAGCTCTTATGGATGTTAATCTACGAGGCTAACCAAAAGATCTCCGGTAAGTGTGGATATGTGAGAACGCACTAGAAGTACGCAGAGAATTGATTCAAAGCAATGGTCCAATGGAGTTGAGTGATGCACTCCTACTGTTGTATACTTTCTCCTAGGTGACATGATCTAGGAGACAAAGCTGCTGAGTTACCCTGACACCGGTAATTAACTAGAGAGCTGAGTTCCACCAGCTCCAGAAAAGACGCGTGTTGACCAACATCTTCCTCATGAAGCATGCTGCGTCACGCATGGATGCCACCGAAGCTTGTTTGCAGCAAGTCCACGCTTGAGCTGCACGGGCCGTCTCGATCTGTACGTGCCAACCTTAACTACGGGCGCGTTTTAGAATCAAATCACGTGGACGTCGTCGTCGTTGTTGGTGCTAGTACCCCCCTACATTAGGTTGTACTACTCTGGTTTGATCTCTGGTACATGCACATGCTAATTCAAAGATACTTAAACTATTGAATTAAGCTGTTGACCTGCTAGCTCTTAACTTAAGGTGTAGTAGGTCGGAGATCAACACCAAAGGGAAAAAAAAATCAACTATACTGTGCATCATTAAGTGCTGAAACTAGAGTAGTAGTAGCAGTGAGCCATCGATCAGTAAGTAGCTACCTGTCCCCTTCCGCCTATGCTAACCTGTTCCCTTCGTCACATGCATGGCCACATCGCCCCAACTGTTCTTGGGCACCATGCACGCACATGCCGCCGCTTTCCCTTTCCTTCTTCGCGTCTCCCTGAGCGCGCATGCCGCGGCTAAACTCGCCACCGAACCAACCAGCCAGCACTGTGCGTGCGAGCACGGCGACGTGGCATGGACGAGGATTTTTTTTATTAGTTTCCTGTTTGTTCTTTTCCCGGCCTCCCCTTTTGTTTGCGAGCAGGATGCTGGATGCTAGTACTACTAGTACGTGTTAGCTTGAGACAGGCAGGGATATGGTTAGCGTGACGCGTGCTAATCATCGTGGCTTTCTACTGATTGCTTTGTCTGCTTGGAGTTATCCCCCAATCAAACGGTGTCGTTGTACAGCTCAATCACGTGTTATAGTGGTATGAAACTCGCATTTTTCGCAAGAACTACTAGTATACGAGAGGAAAAGTGTCGAACAGTACGTTCTGCTAGAATTATGAATCGTAGCGGGAAAACAGAGTAAATATATGTGGGAGAATGGCGTCGTGCGCGCGCACCTCTTTCTTGGCACCGCCGGCGTTGCCGGTCTTCTTGTGCGACGACGCGATGGCCGGCGCCGGCGCGGGCGGCAGCCGCAGGACGGGCGTGGCAGGCGCCGATGACCCGCTCCGCCGGTGGTGGTGGTCCCGGTCGACGCAGAGCTGCATGATCTTCTCGGCGGCGTCGGCAGCGTCGCGGCTCTCCTTGACGAGCCTTGCCACCTCGGCCTTGGGCAGCCGCACCCGCAGCCGCACCGCGCCGTCCTCGCCGGCCTCCACCGACGACGCCGGCGACGCCGCCGCGGCCGCTCCCACGGCCGCCATGGCCTTCACCGTGGCGGCCACGTCCGACGCCGACCGCCGTGCGAGCATCAGGCTCTCCAGCCGCTCGCCCGCGCCTGAGGCGCCGGAGCAGCCGCCGCCGTAGGTGAGCGCGCCGGACCAGGTGCGGCGCGGGGCCCGAGCCGCGGCGGCGAGGCGCGGCAGCTCGACGAGGAAGTAGAGCTTGCCGGGCTTGAGCGGCGCGTCGGGTTCCAGCGGCCGCGCGCGGACGCCGAGGCGCCGCACCTCCTCCGACTCCAGCAGCTGGTGGCGGCCCGCGTGGTGGTGGTCGCGCAGCGCGTCCCCGGCCACCGCCGGCGGCCGGTACTTGCGCGTCGCGCCGTCCACCGTCATCACCCGCGCCGTTCGCCGCTTCCCGGCAATGGCGTTCCCCATGGTGATGAATCGACGATCGATGATACCAGCTAGTCTCTCTCTCTGTCTTCTCTGTCCTCAACCAACCAGCAGGTGGACGAAACGAAGAAAGAAAATGGCTGCACGTAGTAGCAAACGGGGCTGGCTAGCTAGCTATCTATGGCGATTAGTTAAGGGACGTGGGAGGGACAGACAGCGAGATATAAAGGGCGCCATGTGATGCGATCGAGCAAGTCAAATCTTATGTACACTTTGTTTAATCAGTTTTTTTTTTTTGCGGTGGCACTTTGTTTACTCAGTTGGTACTAATTAATCCTGCTGATAACAAAAGATCAATGATTTTTTTTTATATAATCGTAGTGATGCGGTAGCTAGCGTGACATGTTCCTACGTGGGGGTTGCGAATAATTATTGCGCTCGCCATCAGCGAATAGTGGTGATAGTGAAATGGTGATGAAGATGAAGAAGAAGCTATCAAGGCCATGTGAAGCAGGCCGATCTTATCGGCCGTGCATGTGTTGTGGTGTGCGAGCCTAGCTTCTGGGTGATGTCTTTGCTGAGCGGAGCCCCAAATTTTCTTTTGTTATGATAAATTCAGAGAGCTTGATTAGTTAATATGGCATACATATGTTTGTGGATGGGTGATTAGGACGTCACTACCAATGGCTACAGATGAAGTAGGCAAGGAGCGGGGGAGGCCGACTGCCACAGAGAGCCACATGAGAAAGAAATCACGGGCGTGTGTTGGCTGCCGGGCACGCTCGCGGCCATACCGGCGCGGCGTCCGTAGCAGACGGCGTCGCTTTCTCGACGGACGCCGGCGACGATCTCGCGGCATCCGGGGGGCTTGTCTTGTCCCGGCGCGGAGAAATCAATTATTGTGATGCTCGATCGGTTGGAAGCTTCGTTCATCCATTCGCAGGCACCCGATCTTGTATCGGTCCGCAACACGAATCGATGGAGTTGAAACGTCGTGGAGTTGAAACGAGGGTGTTCGGTTGGAGGATGCAGCTGCAGTTGCAGTTTTTTGTGAGAGGGAACACTGTTGCGAAGGATTCGCGTACTGTAGCAGACAAGTAGACTGTAACAGCAGCAGCAGGAGGAGGAATTTCCTCTAGCCGAACACCCTCACAAACAAACAAACAGGACGGGATCGGGTACTCGTTTCGTCAGCATCTATCAGCAGTATGCGTTCGCTGTTGGATAGATGCTGAAGGCTGTTCAAGGGGAAGTGCGGTCAAATACATGCACCGGTAGCCTGGTAGTAACACTGTGTGTTACTGTAGAGAAGGGTGTGTGCGCAAGAAAGAGGTAACATGTCGCTGATGCATGGCCGACGTCCTCCCCGTGCATGTGCGTACGTCTCTCTGAAGCACGAGCTCTGCTCACCGGCTGCATGCGCGCATCTGAGTCCAAGCTCGGCGAGTGGCGGCGGTGCCAGCACAGCAGAGAGTCGGACGAGAAACGAACTGCGTCGTGGGCCTCTGACGATCACCAATTCTGCAAGTAGTATGTCGCAACTAGTACCGGTGTGCGGCATGAATTGAAGTCGCTGGCAACATGGCCAAGGGTCGACTGTCGACATACAAGTGGACGGCGGGGCCTACGTACCCTTCCGTATTTAGGCGCTGATCGATCCTACTCAGGTCATACCCATCCGTAATTGTGATGATGATATAGGACCACTCCACACCACAGGTGACAGGGCCGGACCGCCGCCTACCCGTCCGTCTCTCGATGGATGGATTGATGGCCAGCAGCTAAGCTTGCGCGCACGTAACGCTGACGCACATGTGACGGCTGACGATGACAACACTGATGCTGGTTATCCTCCAGGCGAGGAGGCTTCTTCGGATACTGCTGCTACTCGCCTGGAGGCCTTGCTGAAGAAACAATTGATTTTGTCCGGCCTCCGGCGAGCCGAAGCAGAGGAGGAGAAAAACAGAGGAAGGCACGCACCAAGGGAAGCAGAGCTGCCGCATGCATCCCGGTCGGTCGATCTGCTGCTACTCGTCCGGGCGACGCGCGCACGCCACCTGTCGAAAGGCGCGGTGGTTGTTGCACAGGCCATTTTTGTCAGCATGTACTAGTACGCGCCGCCCGCGCGTGGCTGATCGGCCGGTGGCTTTGCCCTTGCCGGCCTGTCTGTCTGTCTGCTGCTGCCGTGGCGGTGGTGGGAGCTCGACAGCAAGGCCGTGCGCCCCGGTTTGGATCGAAGCTGTATAGACAGTATCCGCGGGCGAGCCACCGACCGATGACCGGCAAATGATCGAGCTAGCTTCTCATGATAAACCTCGCTGCTGCTAGTATGTCGATCGACGAAGCGGATCTACTAACAGATGGCGATGCGCCTGCATCTGCACGTCGTGGATCGATATCCCCGGGTCGGCAGCATCCCCCCGGGCGCATGTTCGTTTTATTCACCGGCCGGCCGCCACGTGGAACAGCGCGCGCGGCGCGGACATTACTACTGGTTCGCAGCTGCACGTCGTAGGGGCGGCGCGGGGATCTCGGACCGGCCGGTGCAGGCACGCTGCACGTCTGCCGTGTTGAGTGCATGTTGACAGACGCGTAACATGCTCTTTGTTGTTGGGGTTGCTGACGATGATCATCTCTTCTACTCCAGTTCTTTCCTCGCGCAACCGTTTCCCGGCGCAGCATTATTGTATTGTACGTTCTGCAAATTCAGATCCTGCCCTCTGCGTGATTAACTGGTCTGAACGAATCCCATACGATCGATGGGCGTGCTACAAGCATGCATGGCGGCGCGGGCGCCGCTGTATCTACAAGTCACAAGCACATAATTGAGGTGAGGAGGGACGCTAGTACATTCACTCACTGACTAGACATTGCCTCCTTCTGTATGCAGGCAATGCAGCTACGGCCGACATCACACCCACTGATCAGTTGGCACACGGACGCGTACGTACCTAACGCTGACGCACGAGTGACGATCGGTCGAATACCCACAACGCAGCTAAGCTCTAACGACAGATGTCCTTTGTTTGTCCTGTTCAGCTACATCACCATCGGAGTACGTGCGGGATGCGATTATACTTTAATACATGAGACGAGAGAGTGATCATGAGATCGAGGCAGCATCTATCCCTCCCCTCCTGATGATCGACCGGTCGATGCGGACACGTAGCTTGACGCCGCGAGTCACGCACGGGGCCGCCAGCCCGTGAGCGACGACCGGTCGGCCGGGACGATCGAAGACGAACGACGAGGAAGAAGAGACCAGGTAGCTTCCATGAGCCTTGTCGTGTGGCAGTCGGTACGGGCGCGCCACCTGTCGGACAAAAATATACTCCTCCTGTACGCAGCGCGCGTCTGTCTCCTTGGACCTTTATGGTGTTATGCCAAGAATCTGATACCCAAAGTGATAGAGTTCGTCTGTCAGCAGCTGGTAGCAAGATCTGCCTGCCTGCCGCCGTGGGCAAACAAGATCAGGATCTGGCGCCGCGCGCGCGCGCGGTTGGATGGATGCGATCGATGCCGCGCGCAAGCCGGCCGGCGACGCGAATCTCTCTACCGTGCGGCGGATATCGCAGACGCGCGCACGGTACGGGGAATCGACCGATGAAGCAGCAGCTTCGTGGTCTCTTCCCTCCCCGATTGTCCGGTTGCGGCACGGAGGGACGTGCGCGCCGCTACCAATCGTCTCCACTTAACAACTGCATGCATGCTGGCAGACCGGCCGGTGGCTGTGCCCGTTAGGCGAAGCTGATGGGAGGAGACGATGCATGCAGCTGCCGGTCCGGTGCACGTACGTGCGTGCGTGCTACCGGCCGGCCTCCGATCAAGCTTTGCACCGATCGGGTTACGCTTTTTACTTGATTGTTAACTTTTGGAGCTAGCATCTGTTAGATGCCAATGCATGCGTGTCAATCGTCGACGAAGCCGGCATATATACGCACCACCACGTACTAGTTTAGGGCCTCCTATATAGAGGACGTCCTATGGTTAACGTAAAATAGATCGGCCCAATAGCCCATCAAATCTGAGCAGCCCAGTCCAAGCCAGAGCGTCAACATTTTAAAACAGAAGAGTCAACATTTTTATAGTTCTATTTCAACATTTTTGTCAAAAATGTTGACATAGTATATAAAAAATGTTGACACATTGCAAATAAAATGTTGATTTAGTACATTCAAAATGTTGACAAAAAATTCGAAATTCAAAAAATTCAAAAAATATTCATATTGGATCTCATTTTGTAGCATTAATTCTAAACAACACGATGGTTCAAATGGATTCGAAAACGACTTACGATTTGGGAGAAAAATTTGTTTAAAGTTTGAAAACCGTTTCTTTTTCCTCCTCCTCCCACCCGCACCAACCAGAAGCTGACACGTGGCGGCACCTCAGCCGTTCCTTCTCCACCTGCGCGAGTCTGAACCGTTGCACGAATCTCAAACACTGTTCTATCAAAGCTTAACCATAACTCGCCCTACATATAGGATCCACCACTAGTTTATGCCTCGCGGCCTGCTTCGTTCGACCCATCGTTTCGGCCTTTTAGTGGTGAGCGAGCTGCGCGCCGGCGAGCGGCCCTGCAGCGTTCTGGGCCGGTCGAGCAACCGGGGATGGGCTGCACCTGGGTTTTATGGGATTCTCAAAAAAAAAAAAAAAAACTGGGTTTTATGTTATCCATACGCCTCTCTCTTTCTCGGATTTCCTATACAGCACTCGAGTGCTAGCAGCCCGTGTGGGTGACACCCACTTTAAGATTCGTGCACAAATGAAATTGTACGGATGCCTTTATTTTTCTTCTTCCTTCCATCGCCTGTCGCCCAAGCCACCCGTCACCGACGCGGCTCCGCTCGCGCCCGGTGCCGCTGTCGGCGTGGCCTCGCCCGCACCCCGGGCTGGCTGCGCGACCCGCCGCCGCCTCTGCCATGCGGAACATTTGTTCCGCTCGTGCCGAACATTTGGTCCAATGATCTGGAACATTTGTTCCAGTAGTGCGGAACATCTGTTCCAATAGTGTGAAACATTTTCTTTAGACAACTGTTCCAATCGAGATTTGCTGAGCCTGCATTGGTTTCGTGGGCTGGGTGCCCGAGCGGCTATAGAGCACCTAATTAAGTGCTGTATAGGGAGTTCCTCTCTCTCTTGTCCTCAAAAAAACGCCTCTCTCTCTCTCTCTCAGAAAGATAATGTCACGTAAAAAATTCTCTCTAGCTAAATACAGCACAACGTAAAGATGCCTTCATGTTGCCCTAAAACACACATCATTCAGTTTTCTTAACTCCTTTTCGATAATGCATCGGGGGGGGGGGGGGGGGGGGGGGGTAATGCCCCTCCTAGCCTCGCTTCGGTTCCGCCACTAAATGACGTTGTCACTGTGACATGGAAGTGGTGTTGCTAGATTTTTGTAGCTCCTGAAGATTACATCGTTGTTACCGACTTTTATTTTTGTTTGTGAAAAGTTATTACTGAGTTTGATGTCGGCGCGTTATGTTATACTGTAGACAGCGCAGACCCAATCCTCAAAAAATACAAGCTGATCCAAAGTTTGAATATTCGATACGTAGCAAATTAAGCTCAAAATGGCAAATAAATGAAGTTTTGCTTAAAAAAGAAACCTGCCAAATGAATTGAAACCGAGAGATTGATCGGTCTTCAGTACAGGCGCAAAATGTTCCTTTGATAATGCCAAATATTCCTCTTTTATGCAGGCTGTTTTCAGAGGAATGTACTGGAACTTTATTTTTAGCCTCATTAATTTTGAAAGAACCACATTCTAGAACTTTATTTTTAATCTTCATGAGACCTTTCCAGAAATGTGAATCATTTCTTTTAGCCTCTACTTGGGAGAGAGTTTTTGAGCTGAGATATTCGTTTCTAAGCAGAGATTGCCAAGACACTGTATGTTACTGTAGAGAAGTGTGTGTGTGCGCAAGAGTTAAGCAGTCGTTGATGATGGCCGATCGACGTCCTCCCTGTGCATGTGCGTCTGCTGCAGTGCTGTTGTCGTGGCGGTGGTGGGAGCTCTACACCAAGGCCGTTCGTACGAAGCTGCGGGCGAGCCACCGACCGATCACCGGCAAGTGATGGAGCGAGCTTCTGATGATGATAAACCTCGCTCGCTGCTAGTATGTCGATCGACGACGCCGATATAGATGCATACGCCTGCATCTGCACGTCGTGGACGGTGGATCGATCAAAGTCGATTGGCAACAGCCCCGGGCGGCGCACGTACGGCACGTCCGCTTATTCAAGGATTCACCGGTGAAGTCCGGCCGTGCGCCACGTGGAAGAACAGAGCCGACATTACTACCGGTTCGCTGCACGTACTACTAGTAGGTAGGGGCGCACGAGCAGAGCATGCCTGCCTCCCCAGCTCTGGGATCCTGATCAGACCGGCCGGCCGGTGCATGCATGCACGCTGCGCACGTGTGCCGTGTGGACAGACAGACGCGCACGTCACGTACGTACGTACGTAAGTAGTTGTTTCCTCGCGCAACAGTGTATGTACGTTCTGTATACGCCTCCATATTACTCGTACGCAGCTACGGCCGACATCCCCAGTTCCCCACCCACACTCAGTCACTCTGTCTTGATGCCCCGCCGCGCGCCGCGTGTGTCCAACAGTTGGCACACGGACGCGTACCTAACGCTGACGCACAAGTGACGATCGATCGACGAACCCTGATCGATGGAACACGACGACACAAAACTCTAACGACAGATCGATGTCCTTTGTTAATTTGTCTTGTTCAGGCACATCGCCATCGGTGTACGTACGCATGCTCTGCGAATAGTTTAATTACTTGTGAGAGACGATCGATCGATCCATTGATGATGAGGCAGCATAGATACATCTATCCCTGATCGATCGGTGGATGCGGACACGTACGCACAGGGCCGCCCGCCGGGACGATTGATCGATCGAAGCTGGCGACGACGAGGAACAAGAGACCTGCAGGTAGCTTCCGTGAGACCACGAGCCCTGTCGTATAGCAGTCGGTACGGGCGCGCCACCTATCGTCGGACAAAGTATATGCAGTCTTGTTGGACGATTGTGGTCGTTACGCTAAGAATCTGATATGGAGTTCGTCTGTCAGCTGGTGCGTACCAATATCTGCCGGCCTGGCCTGCCGCCGTGGCAATGTTTTGGTGGGCAAACTAAAAGGCGAGATCAGCTTCGATCTGGCGCCGCGCGTGCGGTTGGATGGATGCGATACGATGCCGCGCGCGACCCCGCCGGCCGGCGAGTCGAATCTCTCTCTCTCTCTCTCCCTCTCTCTCTCTCTCTACCGTGCGGCGGATATCGTAGGTACACGCGCGCACGGGGAATCGACGAAGCAGCAGCTTTTGTTGTCTCTGCCTCCTTCCCTCCTCGATTTGTCCGGTTGCAGTACGGAGGGACGGACGTGCGCACCACTAACACTCGTCTCCACTTACCAACTGCATGCATGCTGGCAGACCGGTCGGTGGCTATGCCCGTTAGGCGAAGCTAGCTGATCGGAGGAGGAGACGATGCAGCTGCCGGTTCGGTGCGCGCGCGTGCGTGCGACCCACCCACCGACCGACCGGCCTACGATCAAAGCTTGCACCGATCGGATTACTCTTTTTACTTGATTGTTAACTTTTTGGAGCATCTATTATATGCCAATGCATGCGTGTCGATCGTCGACGAAGCGGCCGGAATATATACGCACCACGTGCTGGTTTGGCGCTTGATCAGGGGTTTGTCACGTACGTCGTACGCGCGTGGCAGGGAGCTGCATCTCTGCAGCAGCAGCTGCGAGTGTGCCGGGCCTGCCGGCCTAGCTGCTGCTGAAACGCGTTCCGACCTTGCGTGGGCTAAACTCTGTTTTTTCGACGTAGCCTCGTGTTTGGGTTGGGCCGCCGCATGCTATTTTCCTGCCGCATCGGGAGCGACCTTGTAGTAGAGCCTTGGATGCCTCGCGGCCTGCTTCGACCCATCGTTTCGGCCTTGCTGGTGAGCGAGCTGCTGCGCCGGCGGCCGCCCTGCAGTGTTCCGGGCCGCTCGAGCAACTGGGGATTGCTGAACCTTATTTTTTGTCTTTTTTGACAAAAGACGTCCGATTTTTGACAAAAGACGTCCGAAAGAATTTTATACTTGACTTATATTAAACAAAAAACAAAATGCGATACAGAGAAGATAAAGGCGAAAAAGAAAATTTCAAGCCTTTCATCAGTGCCGCCAACCGTCGACGTAACCATATTTCTCACAAGCCCTTCATCAGTCCCGGATGAAACACTGCTGAGGCGAAGAGAGGGCCGAAGAATTATTATTCTAAATAGGACCGTCATCACCTTCAACTAGACGACGACACTATGGACACCAAACACATAACCCATCGCATCCTCATGGAGGAAACCGCAAAAACGAGATGAATAGAGAACTAACACCAGACAATTTGTCATACCCACCTCGATTGTGGAAGAAGAAAGACAAAAACTACACTCAAACTACTAGATCTACTTGAGGGGGTGGATCCCCCACTCCCTCTTCTCACCGGTTGGCTGACCGAAGAGGAAGAGGGAGGGGATCAGATAGCGGCGGCGGCTAGGGCTTTCTTTGAGGCGGTTGCCACTTCGGCTCTATTTGAACTTGTGGGTGGGGATCGTTGAACCTGGGTTTCATGTTTTCCATACGAGGTGATTCAACCGCCTCTCTCTCTCTCCAACCGCCTCTCTCTCTCTCTCAGAAAGATAATATCACATAGAAATTTCTCCAGAACAAAATACAACGTAAAGATACCTTCATGTCGCCTTAAAACACACATCATTCGGGTTTTTAACTCCTTTTCGATATAGCATCTATCAATGATGAATCTTCAAATAGACTAAGGGCATGTTTGTTTCAGCTTTTCAGCTGGCTTTTCCAGTTGAAAAGCTGGCTAGCTGAAAAGCTGAAACAAACAGCAAACTTCTGACCTGACTTTTGGAGTGCCGAAAAGCTGACTTATGATGAAATGAAATAAAAGCTGAAAAGCTTGCTGAGAGCTGTTTTTCTGACTTTTGACATGCTGAGAAACTTAATATATATTACAAAAGTCAACATTAAAAATCTAACAGCCAGCTTTTCAGCTACTCAAACAGCTAACTTTTTCAAAAGCTCAAAAACAACAGCTTAAACAAACAGGCCCTAAATAGCAACAAATATTCATCAATACAACTAAGCAAAGATTTTATAATATATTTAGTTGGTATAGAAAATGAGAGTGGACAAAGCTCGAGGGGGGGCGGGGGATATGCCCCTCGCAGCCTCCCTTCGGTTCCGCCACTAAACAATTTTGCCACTGTGACATGGAAATGGTGTTAATAAATTTTTCTAGCTCAAGAAGATTACATCGTAGTTGCTAAATTTTTTTTTTCGTTTGTGAAAATATGTAACTATGTTTACTACCAGTGTGTTCATTAGAGGCAGACCCAATCCCTAAAAAATAAAGCTGATCCAAAGTTTGAATGTTCGATACGCTACCAAAGCTCAAAATGGCAAATGAATCAAGTTTTTCTCAAAAGAAAAACAAAACTGGCAAATGAATTGAAACCGAGGGATTGATCGGGTCTTAGTACAGGCACAAATAACAACCAATGTATGGAACTCCAGCCTCTAGGTATCACTCATCGTGCTTGCTCGGCTCACACGCACTCACATGCTTTTTGTTGTTGGGGTTGCCGATGATCTTCTAAGTTGTTTCCTCGCGTGACCGTTTGCCGGCGCAGCATATTGTATTGTACGTTCTGCAAGTCAGAAGCACGTAATTGAGCTGAGGAGGGGGATGCTAGCTAGTACACTCACTCACTGACGTACTGACTGCTCCATGCCTCCCTCGTATGCAGGCAATGCTGCTACGGCCGACATCACACCCACTCTCTCTTCAACCCGGCCCCGTTGTGCGTGTGCGTGCGCTGTTGAGCACGTACAGGTGGCACACGGACCAGCAGCCCGTGAACGACGGCCGGTCGGCCGGGACGATCGAAGGCGACGATGAAGACGAAGAGACCACAGGTAGCAGCTTAATTCCGTGAGACCATGATCGAGCCATGCATGTCGTATAGCAGTCGGTACGGACGCGCCACCTGTCGGACAAGACTACGCGTCTGTCTCCTTTGGACGTTTGTGGTGTCGTTATGCTAAGATTAATCTGATACTACTAATTAAAGTGATATAGAATTCGTCTGGCGGTCATGCTGGTAGCAATATCTGATCTGCTTACGTGGCAATGTTTTGGTGGGCAAACAAAAAGGCGAGATTCGATCAGCTTCGATCTCTGGCGCCGCGCGTGCGCGCGGTTGGATCTTGGATGGATGCGATATATGGTATGCCGCGCGCGAGCCGGCCGGCGACGCCGAGGCGAATCTCTATACGTAGACGCACGGAGAATCTCGATGAAGCAGTAGCAGCACCTTCGTGGTCCCTGCCTCCCTCCTCGATTGTCCGGTTGCTGCGCACCACTACTAACACACACTCGTCTCCACTTACCAACTGCATGCTGGCTGGCTGTGCCTGTCCTGACGTTAGGCGAAGCTAGGCTAGCTGATCGCGCGGACGTAGAGACGATGCAGCTGCCGGTCCGGTGCTGCGAGTGCGTGCGTGCGACCCACCAGCCGACAGACCGGCCGGCCGGCCTCCGATGAAAGCTTGCACCGTTCGGGTTACGCTTTTTGCTTGATTATTAACTTTTGGAGCATTCTGGCGTTGATGCCAATCAAAATGCATGTCGGTCGTCGATGAAGCCGTCATGTATACGCGCCCACCACGTACTGGTTTGGCGCTTTTTCACGTACGCGCGCGCTCGCGTGGCGGGGAGCATCAGGGGACCGACCACCCGGTGCGCTGCGCTTGACGGAGGATATGTCATCTGTGGTGTGGGCACGACGCGCGCCGGCGAGCTTCATCTCTGCAGCTGCTGCGACGGCGAGTGTTGCTGCTGAAACGCTATTTTTGGTGGGTTGGGTCGCCGCATGCTATTTTTCCTGCCCCTCCGCGGTGGATGGCCCGGCCCCAAAGCGCGAGCAGCGACTTGTAGAGCCTTGTATGCCTTGCGGCCTGCTTCGACCCATCGTTTCGGCCTTGGTGGTTGCACCGGCGGCGGCCCAGCAGTATTCTGGGCCGGTTGAGCAACCGGGGATTGCTGAACCTGGGTTTCATGTTTTCCTAAAACACACAGCATAATTTTAAAAAGGGACTAAATTTCCTAAAAAAAGGGACTAAATAGCAACAAATATTCATCAATAGAAGTATAGTTTAGGATATATTTAGATGGTTAATTCTCGTGAAGAAATGAGAGTGGACAGAGCTTCTTTTTTGGGGGGGGCGCAATGGCCCTCCCAGCCTCCCTTCGGTTCCGCCGCTAAACGAAGATGTCACTGTGACATGGAAATAGTGTTATTAATAGATTTTTCTAGCTCAAAAAGATTACATCATTGTTACTGGCTTTCTTCTTTGTTTGTGAAAATATGTAACTGCATTAGCCTCCAGTGCCACCAGTACGCCCACTACAAGAAATTTGAAGATTCATGGCGCCACCAAAGCTCAAATGGCAAATGAATGACGTTTTGCTATATATAAAAAAAATGGCAAATGAATTGAAACCGAGGGATCGATCGATAAATTAAAGTCTTCAGTACAGGCGCAAATTGAGAACGACCAATGTATGGAACTCCAGCCTCTAGGTATCACTCATCGTGCTTGCTCGTCTCACACGCACTCACAAATAAACAACGTGGAATGCACGGGAAATATCTGCACTCGTGCAGCACGGCGATCGACGACGCCGTGGCCGCCCCTCGCTAGTACGGTCGCAACGGCCTCCGAATTGAAAACCTGCCCTCTGCGAGCTCTCGGGCCAATGGCATCGTCGATACCTGCACACGCGCGCGTGTAACTCTGCACGTCGGAGCCGCCCGGTTGGGTCCGCCGCCGTCTGCCGGCCGCGCCGCCCTACGCACGCCGCCGCACCTGCGTGTGCTGGTTAGTTCCAGCTGATAAGCATCTCGATCTATCTATGGATCGATCGGTCTGGGTTCACCACTTGGGCCGTTTCTTTTGCAGATTAATTCTCTCTCGCTTTCGCCTTTCTTCTTCCGCATGATGGGTAGTCGACCACCTTTAATGTTTTTTCCACTTTGAGCACGTTGGTATTTCGTATGCGCGAGTGTGGAACGTGTATGAATTGGAATGGGAAAACATCTGCAACATCACCATTTTTTTGTTTTGTAAAACAAGCCCAAAATCAGGACCATCAATTTGGTGGCCAAGCCCCAAGCATTTGGACAACATTGGCCTCCAAAATTAACTAGGTGGCCAAATAAGAGGGGATGGAAAGCCATATAGTATTGACATCCAACCAAGTGAAGGCCGAATTTGGCCAAAAAGTAGCCAAGTTTTGTCTAGCCAGCCTTGGGCACAAGAGGGCAGCAAACCAATCACTGTGAGTTGTGATGACTCATCTGTCACTCCGAGAAATCAAGCATATTTATTCAGATCCAGTCGCATGACTATGCTACTTAATTTCTCAAGTTTTACTGAACTGCACTTTACACCAGTTAATATTCTGCACGTACGACGTGCACGCTCAACTGAAAGACGCTACGGCCGGGCATGCAGGAGTCTGTGGACTCGTCACTAGCTTGTACCTGTGGCACGGCCTATAGCTTCTCTTATTTTACTGTCATGAAAGAACCTTCATGTCTATCCGGCTAAATGGCCGGTAGATGCCTTTCTTTACTACCTTTCTGGTGAAAATGACTTGCATGCCCATAATTTAGAAGATATGCCTGCATGCAGGCACATCAGTGGCCGGTCACGCTGATCCAAATGAGTCCCGTCGCTGTCAAGCAAAATCTTTGCACTTGTTTCATTAGTAGGCGGCCGAAATGCAGCAGATACGTAACAAAGAGATCGATCATGACCTTCATCTGCGCTGAGAGCAAAGTGGCTGGTCACGCTGATCCAAATGCAGTCGTGATGAGAACAAAGTGCCGCCATTGCCTTCATCTATACTTACTGGTTAATTCGACTTCATGACACATTTTTTCATAGGTCATTTCTTATGCGCTAACAAAAATAGTTAGTGAAACGTATCAATAGATTCAATTTACAATACAAATAGATTTGTGAGATAGGCCAAGGCTGGGATGTTTCCCATCATCTAAAAAAAAATTTGTGAGATAACCAAAACTTTTTTTTTTTGGCCAAAGAGAGATAACCACAACTGTTCAAGATTCAAAAGCTAGTTTGCTGCAAACATTTGCCACAAATCTAGTCAAAGTCTGCAACATGAAATTTTTTTCTAAGATGATGCATTTTCACTACAAGTATACCCCATCTTATTTTCTCCCACAACAAATGTATTACAGCCAATTTGTCGGGTCAAGCTAGCCAATTTGTGAAAAGCTAATCTGGTGCATACACCATGCATAGCTTTAAGCGACAGGAAGTCGTAATTAAAGGGCATTATTTCTCATTTATTTGGCTTATATTAAAGCATATTATCACAAGTAATGATGGGTATGAAGGTCATTTCTCTCCATTCTTAATCTGTCTGAAATTTCATAGGATGCCATTTGTTGTGGGACGGAGAAGTAGTAGCATTTAGCACCACTGCAGGAGGAGCTAGAGAGGAGGATCAATGAGGATCATTGGATGGCCATATGACAAGGCAAAAACCATTCTTTATTTCACTTTCCTAGCTAGAGTAGTAAAACCCATATGCGTGTCATAATTAGTTACATCACCAACCAAAATGCATCATCAACACAATCATTTCCAACGGGAAAGATTTCTTCCCACCGTACATAGAAGTGGATATATTCCAACTAACATGCAGAATTTCAACAAAGGTCAGTAGGATAAGAGACAAAATGGAAACCTAGAGATATGATTAAACGGCATCAATTCATGTGCATGCATGTTTGGATTCTCGGATATTTGGTAGACATGAAATCAGAAGCTGCGATTCCACCGAGAGATATATATTGGATATGGCGACCTATGTCGTAACAATTTGACGATCAGGTCACCGCCGGCCGATCTCCATCGAGGAACGGCAAAATAAGGATGATAGTATACACGTACGACAGAATTATTCGCTTGGCCGGAATAGCAAATATTGTCATGCTGGTTCTCCCTTTCTTTTCTGGATATATCGGGGTGCGCCCAAGCCCATTTGCAAATATTTTGCTGGCCGCCTGAGATATTGTATTTTTCAGAATGGGCTCCACCTTGAAGAAGGAATTGAAATAGTTCCATGCCTACTCCTGTTTAGCCTTGTTTACAGTTGAAGTTTATTATTTGGGAGACTTTTTGGGAATATCACTCTACTCAATTAATCAGATTGTTAGTGGAGGGCTACGCGTACAACAAAAACAAGAATAGTGCGCGAAGCATCCTGATGGGGTTTGTTACTTTCTGGGCTACCCACTATATCACCCACTCGTGCACTCTCCAAAAGCAGTGGTGTGTGCAGGGAAAATAGAAAAGAAATCAGCATGCCAACTTTGGCTACTAGGCATTCTCTCTGCAGGGTTAATTAGGCGAGAACTGCTAACAATTTTTTAGTAAGATAATATCAATTCCGTACATGGATAGAGCTGATAATCAGTTGGTGGAAACTCAGCAAATTAGTTGTATGGCTCAATCTAAACCATGTATATTTACTCTGTCTATCTAATATAGTGTTATTATTCTGCAAAACTAGATTGATCAGAACTGAGAATTGTGGGAACATCAAGGATGCTCTACTAGATTGAGAATAAGTCAAGGGTTTTTAACCTGCGAATAAAAATATTAATTTCCATCAAAAGGTTGCTAAATTTATAGCTTTTCCGAAGGGTGATAAATGAATTTTATAACTTTGTACTACCAGGTGGCAAACGGTGCGATGTAGTTACCTGTTCAATGGGTCAATAAACATGTCAGCCACATGAGAAAAGCTACAAGTTAATGACGATAGAGGAAGATCGCTAATCTCTTACACAGTGTTTGCTTTTATCATGCACATAATAACGAGCAAAAATCAGACAGTAAATTGTTCATATTACACACAGTTAATATTAACCATATGAATCTGGGGAAATGGCACCTTGAATTTTATTCATATGGCTTGTCCCTTTGCCAAAATATAGTGGACCTTATGGGTCCCTAAGATGCATGACCATGCAACTTTATATATTTTTCCATGCTTCGCGAGCTTTTTTTTAATTTAAACCTTTTTAAACTAATATTTTAATAATAGCACGTGCGAAAATATATTTCCAAGATCTAGACCGTTTGGTCACGCCAATTAAAATGCCGTGACAAATACTTGAGTCACGCCAACTACAATGGAGTGACTCATTGACACGTCAGCATGCCTTTCCACGTAGGCAAGGCGTGGACCAGCGCTGACCTCCGGTCGGTCACGCCGATCAGATGGGCGTGACTCAGTCACACCAAATGGATTGGCGTGACTCACCGGAGACTTACCGTCCCCGCATCCTGCCTTACCAATCACCTTTCTTCCTCCTCCCCACCCGAAGCGCTGCGCTCCATTTGCTTAGAGGCAACGTCGTCGCCCTCGCTCCCCCCTTGAATCCATCAACGAAACGAGGTCCAACCCGGCCTATTTTGGGAGGTCTTCGTCCCCTAAGGTTTGTACCTTATTTCCTCCAATTAGTTTTCTGTGGAAAGGGCATTTCAATGATAGTTAAGGTGACGCTAGGGTTTAGTGGTTTGGGTTGGTTTTGTGGAAAGGATGACGAGGTGGTGTAGCATTATTGGGTTGTTAGTTATGACAGTTTTTTTTGGTTGGTTGTAGGATTGGGAGAACGAGGGTAAACAATTATCCCGATGAAAGTTGTTGGGATGCCTCGGTGCCGTCGCCATATCCAATACCGAAGTGTGATTGTAACATTACGGCCGTGGTGCAACAATCGAGACATCCGTTATCGGCGGCTCGTGCATACTTTTGTTGTGCTCGAAATGTAAGTATCATTAGATTGTTGAATACGTGGGAAGCATTGAAAAAATAGAACATGATGAGTATTTTTTGAATTGTAGGTTGTGGATGGATGCGAGTTCTTCCAATGGATAGATGGTCCGGAAAAATATGACGAGATGATTCTCTTGGTCCCATGGACAGGAAAGACGGCACCTTACGAGAAGTTTCAAAGATGGGTGGCTCCTCCACCAAATCCGCCCAGAATGAGTAGGGAAGAGAAGTTGGCAAAAGCAGCGGAGCGTAAGCTTAACCCTTCGGCGTGCAAATGTGGTTATCGGGCTGAGGTAGAGAGCAGGGACGGTAAGTCTCCAGTGAGTCACGCCAATCCATTTGGCGTGACTCAGTCACGCCCATCTGATCGGCGTGACCGACCGGAGGTCAGCGCTGGTCCACGCCTTGCCTACGTGGAAAGGCATGCTGACGTGTCAATGAGTCACTCCATTCTAGTTGGCGTGACTCAAGTATTTGTCACGGCATTTTAATTGGCGTGACCAAATGGTCTAGATCTTGGAAATATATTTTCGCACGTGCTATTATTAAAATATTAGTTTAAACAGGTTTAAATTAAAAAAAAAAAAGCTCATGCTTCGCATGATTGGAACTAGGTCCCTAGAATGCAATCTAACAATAGCTAGCCAACAACAAGCAAAGTGGCTTCCTTATTCTTAGAAAATTTTCCTTTTTCGATATCTCTTCAGGAGATAGTCATATAGAGTATAAATGTGCCGACAATAATCCAGTGAGATCTCTTCTCTTATTGATTCTCAAATTAATTAGTACTCATCGTTTCTCTTTCGCTTGGTTTATTTGTGAGTTCTACTATATTGAATTTGTTCAATTTTTGGATGTAATAACTAATTAGTATTCCTACATGTCCATGAGTGACATGAGTTAGTAATGGAAAAGAAAAGGCGGTACAGTCATGAGTGTTAAAGCTGTACCAGTCTTGACATGTGTTAGTGCATGAAAAGCCTAAGCCACCTCCAATCTTGTTTCATCCTCTATTCGATATTTCAGGGACTAGGACATTTAGCTGATCTATTTTGTCCGTTCCATGCACTCTAAGAAATCTTGGCAAACTTATAAAATTTTTTAGGTGAATGATCGATGGTAAAAAAAAACTTTATCATTGGCAAAGTAACTAGTACAATATAGAAATAGTTAGACCAAATTCTAGAACACAGTATTCTTCTGGCAAGTACAAAAGATAACCCCTATATTAGCATTAAATTATTGTTTATGATTTTGTAGAATATTCTAAATGATCATAGTCATAGAGATAGAAATAGTCTTTGAAGGTTTAGAAATTAAGTTTCATCACACTCAATGGTTCCAGAGGATCACTGACTCAAAGGTGAGTATGCACTTTCCATGCACGCATGGTGTTTAGTTGGGCTGTGGCTGTGAGAAAAAGCTGTTGTGGGCTATGGCTGTGAAAAAAGCTGCCGTGGGCTGTGAGCTGTTGAGAAAAGCTGAAAGCCGTTTGGTGAAACTGCTGTGGCTGTGGAAAAACTGTGCAAATATCTGTAATGCCCCTAAATGGTCTGAGAAACTATTTATATGGAAATTGATCGTAAAAGAGTGTACTATTCAAAGATTTAACATGTAAACGATCATTTGAGAAAGAAAATCTTAATTTTTTTAAATGTTACTTACACCATTAATATTTGCACATAAATACAACAATAGCATTATACAAAAGATATCTAGTTCATAATAATTTGCTCTGTGAACATAATTATCTTCCTCTCGCACTAAACAAAGCATCAGCTATCCTAGCATGAATGATATTCATGGTCTCCTCGTTCTCCCCATCTGCATTCTCATCTCCTTGCGTGTGTCGTGGCACGTGCATCTTCACTTGAACTCCATAAACCATGTATATTCTTGGCCTCGCACCAACCTGCCTTATCAGCCATTCTAATGAAGCAAAAAAACAGAGCAATTTAATTTGGTTCAGTTATCACTACAAAATGACTAACAATTTTTGGTCTGATCTAGATATGGTCAATCACTAACAAGAACAGGCATAATGTCAACATATATAGCAGATCATTGAAGTACCCAGGAGAAAGCCACTCTCTTTGGTTGGACTTTTGACTTTTTTTAGTAGCAAAAGCAGCAAAAAGCTCAACCAAACACAGTCTGAACCTGCTTTGGCTTCACCCAGAAGAAACCCTATGACGTCGTGCATGTGCTAAGAGGTTCGGTCCCCACCATGTTCTTGGTAGCTAGCTAGCCTTCAGCCGGCATGAACAATCAAGATCGGTTCACACATGAAATCAATCAACTATTCAATTGATGGATTCTATATGCTGCAAGCATATATAGGTCCCATGACCAAGGCCAAACATCTAACCCGATGATGGTAAAGAAAATGAGGAAGTTGAGCTCGCAAAACGTGATGACACCGTTTAGTTGAATGGACTGAAAAAATAGAGAAGTTTTGTAGGAATTTAATTTCTATTGGGATTTTTTCTGTGAGGGTTTTTAGAACACTATTCCTGCATATTTCTATGGAAGGATGTCTTCAATAGGAATTCTGAAGAAACTAATCATGGGGCCCAACCTTTTGGAAACTTTCATTTGACTCTTTCTTATCTTCAAATATTTTGCTGTTAGTGTTGCATCCAAACACTACTACAAATAGGGCTGGATAATCATCCCGGCTTACTTTGGCTTGGTTCAGCTCATTTGCCTAACAAGCTGGCTCAACTTGGCTCGCTAATTAACAAGCTATAAAACCTAACTTGGATTGGCTCGGCTAGTTAGGCTTACGAGCTAGCTTGTTTTGACTTTCGAGATGGACACTAAAATAATTAACATAAAAGTAGAGATGCTATGCCTAAATCTCTAGTTGTGCTTTACATATAGATTAGTGTTGCACCTTAGTAATTAGGATTTTGAGACAATAGTCTTGAGTGCCAAGATATTGAAAAAAAAAAGACTTGCTACTTGACATAGCTTGGCTCATTAGCCTCACGAGCACCACACGAGCTGGCTCGTTAGCAAAACACGAGCTAAATAGCCTGCCTTGCTAAACTTTACAAGCCGAGCAAGCTTGTGAGCTACGAGTTTTCCATCTAGTCCTAATTAGAAACATCCCCTGCATTGTGACATCATGTAGGATTGCAAATGCCAGCAAGGCTAAAGTCCTGCGATTTTCTTTTTTATCGCCTTTCTCGAATCCTTCATTAGAGGAGCGTAACAGATCATCAACAGAGAGAAAAAGGATATCTCAGTGTACGAATACAATAAAAGCTGCCGGCATCTGAATTCTGTTGCCGTAATCATTTTCTGGGATTGCCCACCATGCAAAGGGGATTCTGGCATCAGTCCATGCTCGTATAAATTCGTCTGACATGAAATGTGATGGATGTGATGCACTGATGTATCTGGATATTGGGTTTGACGCGCAAGAATCCAAGGACGACCATGCATTTTGTGTCAGGTCGCCATTGATCGGCGGCGTCGAGTAGAAACGGCATCGTACGATGACAGTACGTCTTAGCTCTGCCGGTGGCAAGCACTATCAACGCATTTGTCTGGCTTTCTGTGTTGGACGACATATCTACTCCATCCGACAGCTGGGTCTGGATGCTCGATATACTTGGCCATTTGCAAATGCTTTGTCCGGAAGCAAATCACACGTTTATACACTGTCACATCCCCAGATTTTTCTTCATATCGTAAGGACCAAAACATAAGGATCGTTTGTGAACATAAAATTATTTTGCGGTGTCATTATCTCCGGCCAAGGCCCTAAATCAACTGAATTGTTAGTGGAGAGCTACGCGTAAAAAGAAATAAAAATTGCACAATGCGCCAAGCATCATCGATAGGTTCGTTATATGTGGCCTGCCCATACCACATAACCCCATATACAGTATAGTATTCAATAAAATTGAATGATTGTTCGTACTAAAAACAGAGTTAGGAAATTAGCACACACTATATATACCTACTTGCTATTGGTTAATGTGCATCCAATGTTAACAGAGCACTACTCACTAATAAAAGTTTGGGTTGAGATAACACCACTTTATGCTTTTTTGTCTGCAGCAAAAGTGAACTAGGAAAAAACTGATCTTTGAGAATTGGAGTCAGCGCCAAAGGACTTGTGGCCGGTTGGCTAGGAGCTCCAGCGGCACCTCCTCAGGTCTCGAGTTCGATTCCTGGTGGGAGCGAATTTCGGACTGAGATTAAAAAAATTCCCTCGCCTCTCCCAATTCCCAAAGCATGGTTGGAAACCCAGCCCAGATGGGCTACGGTGCTTTGCCCCAGCCCAGTCTCACCTGGGAAGCGGGTCCTGTGTAAGAGTGGGAGGGGGGTTTGGGGATTTTCTCGGCCGGTGTGAGAAGGCTTTCTTCTTCTTAACACAATACTGCGGGCGGAAGTCAATCCCCCTGGCCGAGTTTTGAGAATTGGAGTCAGCTTTTCTCAAAAAAAAAAGATTGACTTAATCGGTTTTAAAAAAATTAGAAGCACATTTCATGGCAAAAATCATATTATCTACTCTTTCTTTATAAGTGCAAGTGCAACCCACTAAGAGTCCTTGACTCCTATTTCTCTCAACTCTCAGCAAGCCACATCATCTGAAATGTTTCGTCCGTCGGATCATAGTGTAGAACGCATCCTATCCATCCTTCTAATCCACACCATATAGAGTCAGTTATCTTCCAGCGCACGTGTTCCTTTACCGCCACCGTTTCTCCAGTAGTAATTACTTTAACACTCAGAAACACTATTTGAGCGAGCGTTGGTCGTATTAATGTCTGCAAAATGTTAGCGAGCGTTCAAGACCGCCGTCATCAACACCCATTAATGCCTTTTATTTCCTGTTAACCGGTGATGGAAGTTGAGCAATCGCTTGCTAGCAGTCCATCGGCTGACCTTCCTGTCCTTTTATTCACTGCTGTGGTAGGCCTCCATGGCCTTATTGATCTTCGCTGCCTCCTCATGTGTTATTGCAAACATGATCCGCGCAGACGTCAAGCTAGGCATCCCCTCTCTTCACATCATTTTCGGCCTGTCACCTATGTGCACCTTCTATCGCCCGTTCAGCAAGCCAGTTGGATGGGGCACGAGATGTGCTCCTAGGAGTAAGCCGCACTGCTATATATATCTCCCTATTCCTCCTATTATTTTTGCTGTTTTCAGGTTCTACCTTCTTTGCTAATCCATATAATCAGGTACGTACATTCTGTAATATTCTTCAACAGGTCGGCATTAGTTTGGAGCTGCCACACAACCACATTATGATTTTAACTACTTAAATATGCTTCACCTCTGTGTGCCGTGCTATTACCTATCCGTAGGGCATTTCTTACAACTAGCATCGGCAAAGAGAAAGAGTTTTGACCTGACAAGATTTCACTCGAAGTTTTAATACCAGACATTGACATGTTTTTGACCTCGATGCTGGCTCTATTAAGAAGAAAACTCCCTGTAGTTACATGTATATTAAGGTATGTGCTTAGCTGAAATTTTGATGATATACTTTGTGCTGTGTACCAACAAAACAGACCGATGTAATAAGCATCACAGCGTTATTCCCTACAATATATACAAATTCCTTTGCAAAAATATATATGTACAATTTTTTTCATGTGTACCAGTGAAATTTAGCATAACTCTACTTTCCATGTCTGTTAGGATGGAAAAAGGAACAATTGAAACAATCATCCAGATATTAAATTATTTTTACAGGATGAGCTGCTAATTTGATTTTGAAATTGCCAGCAATTTTTTCCCAATTATTGGAATACATGTTCATCGATTCTTATGGCACATGCTAATATCCCGCGGCAACGGCGGGTAAGTTACCTAGTTTCTATTAAAGATGCATACAGTTAATTGATGAATCGGCCCAGTTGTATGTATCATATTCTTCTGTGTGAAGTAGAACCCAAGTTTGTTGTTCCATTCCTTATCAAGTAGAACTACAAATTTGATTCATCATTTTAGATTAACTCAAAAGACTAGTACGTGCATTTATTCTACTTAATTTTCATGATTAATCTCAAGGAAATGACACTTTAAAACTTGACCCATTGGACCATCCCTTTGTCAAAATATATTGAACGCTGCATGTTCTAACATGGCCCATGCAAATTCCGTTTATGCTCATACTTTGAATGGTTAGAAACTGAAGTTTTGAGTGCAACAAGTTGATTCCTTTTTTCTTTTCCATCTTAACTCTATATCTCTTTGGGCCTTTTGGGGGTGGACGGTGGAGGCACTCTGTTCCTTGGCGTGTATATATTTGCCTTGCAGTGCATAGGAACCCCTCATGACACCACCAATGTGCAATGAGGTTCCCGTGCTCACCTCATGCATGTTCTTGTTGTGAGCCTTGTATGTTACGTGTGTGCATCCCAAATATCTGGCCGTGTGATCGGAACCGACCGCTGGTGTTTTGCAGGTCTAAAGGCATCGTATCGATGCACGACACTTTTTCGATCAGTCGACATAACCAAAGTACCGGCAAGCAGTCAATTGATGATGAATTGTCGATATATGCTTCGCCCACATGGAACAAAGCCAAAGAGGGTGCCTCCCTTTCTTGTCAGAAATATAGGCCTCCAACGGACAAGCTAAAAGTGGATAACTGTCGAACACCTAGCTAGCATTTAGCGTAAACACAAGTTAAGTGTAGAGCATTGTGAATGATCACACATTCTTGAATAAAAGAGCAATGTGAGCTACACCCTCTGGGTGACGTTGAAACATGATCGTTTCACAATACTAACGTCAACATTTTCATCAGTAACAAGGTTAAGGGCTATCGGCAATACGATGGCTTTTCACATGTGTTTATTTAATTATTTATAATTTCCTATGCAGTTACTAATAATTGAAAGTATCCTAGAGGTACCACAACTTGCTTTTTCGAGCTAATGATCGAGCCATGATGCTTTGGGGGCACATAGAATGGCGACGTTCCAATAGCCTAAAAGGCAAGAGGTGATGTGGATTGAATATTAGTGCCTTGGGCATAACACGGAAAGGATTGGTGGCTCACTATAATGCCGTACAACTGGAGCATATTACTCCCTCTACGTCAATAAAGGAAGTGCACCAAATAGAATTGTTTGGAGAAATGACATGAGCCATCGCCCATCATTTTGTTTAGAGGGTGAAACGAACAAAGTGAATTGTTCAGAGGAGTAAAATGGATTTTTTTAATAAAAAGTTAAGCTAAAGGATTCCATATGCAAATCATTAGACCAGGGCAGTCGGCCTGGTGGCAAGACGCCCCGTTGGCGGCTTGCTGGTCGGGGTTCGATCCCGGCCCCGCAAAGCACTGTAGCACGCGTACTGTAGCGCACAGTGCGTGGCACTGTTGCTGTAGTTGGTACTGTTGCGCGCACAGTGTTAAAAAAATCCCCTCGCCCTCCCCAGGTTAAAGCACATGGTTAAGACTCGCGTCGAAGCTCACAACGGCCAGCTGAGTCCCTGTGTAAGATCGGGGAAGTGGTTCGGGAGGTTTTCTCGGCCTGCGTGAGAGGCTCTTCTCCTTAGCAAATGCCGTCGGGGGCGGTCTTGGCAGGTCGAGTTTTTTTTATATGCAAATCATTAATTTAAGACCCTACACGGGTATTTGTGGCACAAAATTAAATTGATTTCACCAGGTGGGATAGCCAGTGCCAATGCTGGACCAAATACATTGGCAATGTGTTAATAATCATCGTTGGGACAACCCTTGAATGTTGGCGGTAAGCAAACTGAGATGGGTTACATTCTGCGTTGCCGTCACTAAATACCAATATCCATTCATATTATTTCTCACCGACAAAATATTGTCAACAAAATGTTGACTCGAAATATATACGTTACTTATACATGTCAGACCATCCGCCGTGGAACCAAGCACAAAATTTTCTACCTCTACTATTCAAGCAAAAAAAAAAGTTCCCAAAATTGTGAGCAAGAACTCCAGGAGCGGTCGTTCAGCGCAGCGGCAGCAGGCGCACGGGCACGCCGTGGCGCGGGCGGAGCGTGAGCACGTTGACCGGCGCGTGTCGGTACTCGTCGGAGATGCCGAACCGGAAGCTTGAGAGTATGACGGCGAGGACGACCTTGGCCTCGGCCATGGCGTACGCCTGGCCGACGCAGTTGCGCGGGCCCGACGCGAAGGGCAGGAAGAAGCACGGCGGCCGGCGCGCGCGCCCCGGCGCGAACCGGTCCGGCCTGAACTCGTGCGCGTCGGCGCCCCACGCGGCCTCGTCGTGGTGGATCGCTAGCACCGGGATCCACACCGACGCGCCCTTCGGCACGCGCAGCCCCTCGCCGGCGCCGCCGCCGGAGCCGGAGCCGAGCGTGATGTCCTCGAACGCCATCCGCGGCAGCAGCGTCGCCGGTGGGTACAGCCTCAGCGTCTCGTTGATCACCATTTGCAGCTGCATATATATATACATACGCACGCGTCAGTTAGTGTCCGTCCGGTTGAAGGGCGAGAAGGATGGGAAGCATCGGTCGCCGTCGCCGGAGAAGGTGGATTAATTACATACCACGGTGAGCTTGGGGAGGTGGTCGGCGGTGGGCGCGGCGCCGCCGCAGACGGCGGCGACCTCGGCGCGGGCCTTCTCCTGCCACGACGGGTTGGTGGCGAGCAGCATGATGGCCCAGGTGAGGAGCAGCGCCGACGTCTCGTGGCCGGCGAAGAAGAAGGTCTTGCACTCGTCGACCATCATCTGGGCGTCGTACCCCAGATCGGACTTGTTGTTCTTCTTCTTCTTGTCCAGCTCGGCCAGGAGCATCCCGAGGAGGCCCATGCCGCACGCCGACGACGGCGTGCGGCCCTCGTCGGCGATCTCGCGGCTGCGCTGGATGGACTCCTGGAGCAGCCGCTCCAGCTCCCCGTTCAGCCGCTTTATCTCCCGCTTGTATTTGCTCGGGAAATACCTGGAATGTATGGAAAGTTAATGGTTTAAAATCACACGTGACAAAATGCGTCTTCAAACGCTCTACCATCATTTCCTGTGCGGAAAGGTGGGCCCACATGTCAGCTAACTGAATCCTCTGTTTTTTTGTGCATGCTCTGTTTTGTACACGGAGCAGAGTAGTAGAGCAGAGGAGCGACAGTGCAAAACGGTCGGGTTGAGTGACTCACTGGCTGCCCGGGACCCAGAGGTAGCGGCTGGATCGCGCGGTGAGGCGCTGCAGCTGGTCGATGAGGTGGAAGATGCGCTTGCCGACGTCGTAGCTGGTGTCGAACTCGGTGCGGGCGATGATGTCGCCGGCGAGCCTCGCCATATGCACGCCCACCTCCACCTCGTTCCCGCCCTTCGCCACCGCCTCCCGCAGCGCGCGCACCGTCTGCCGGGTGCACTCCACCATGTGCCCCACCCTGCCCTGCCACGCGTACGCCATGGTAAACCTTGAGCTCATTCGAGAAAACCGCGTGACACGCCGGCCGGCCGTGCCGACCCGCGCTGCTCAGCAAGCGGCTACCACGTACTACTACGTACCTTGAGCCTGTCGGCCATGAAGGCCGGCGCGACGACGTGGCGCTGGTGTGACCAGGCGGCGCCGTTGGCCATGATCAGGCCCCCGCCGATGAAGTGCCTCGCGCCCTGCCGCTGCATCCACGACCTGCCGGTGGCGTGCGCGTGCCGCGACGACAGCAGCTCGCGCACCATCCCGGCGTCCGTCACGCACACCCGCGGCTCGCTCCCGTACCAGTACACGAACAGCTTCCCTGCACGCACTCCTCCGGTCAGCTCTCTCCGGCGATCACGGCCGTCTCACCTCCGGCAAATGCGACTCGAGATACCATTACTAACTAACTCACCGTAGGCCTTGGACCAGCGGACGTAATGAGGCAGCAGCCGGCCGACGATGTCGTGGCTGAGCGAGCGCATGTCGCCGGCGGTGGCCTCGGCGACGAGGGCGGACACGTCGCGGAGGTTGCCGACGAGGATCCGCGGCGGCGGGCCGCGGACGCCCTGCGCCGCCAGGGCCCGCTGGATCCGCATCGGCGTCAGGCAGTAGCAGGAGACGGCGACCCACGCGGCCCGTGTCAGCAGCAGCAGCAACAAGAGTGGCAATGCGAGCGCGAGGACGGCCGCGCACAATGCCATCTTGGACGAAGCGATTCTTCTCGGCCGCCTTGTTTTGTCTGTTCGCGACTGCCACTGGCATCTTGTTCCACTCACTAGGCACGCTGCCTATATATACAAAGAGCACCAGGAAGGGGCGCACGGGCATCCCAATTCCCAATGAGTAACGAACAACGCCTACGCATTTTTTTTTTTTTGAAAAAAAGAAAAAATTCTTTCACAAGTTGGCTTGGTTATAAATGGCCCCATCTTCGGTTCGAGGTTTCGCCTTTCCGTCGACCTATCTGGGAAACTCCACTGGGAAATAAAGCTCAAAATCAGCAAGAAATGAACCAAATCTCTTGCACGCCGGTAAAGAAAACTGCATTTTTTGGCATGTTTTTGACCAGAAAGCGAGGCCAAATGGGTGAATTTTAAGTGTGGTTCGTGGTGTTGTAGTGGGCAGGAGAGAGTGTGCTTTGGCATAAAGTGGCAGAACCGGTACCGGTTAAGATAACTGCATTAGTTAAGTACAACTGGTGTGGCAATCAGTCCTGCCACTAAGTGAAAAGAAGCGGCGTATCTTCAATATTCAAACTGCTTGTGTGCAGAGCAAAGGCATCTCAGTTGACAAATTGATTCAGGCATGGAGTTCCATTAGAATGATGAGAAGCTAGCAATCGGTGGGGTACAAATATCTGACCAATCCAATTGTCACAATTCGCAGCTGCACAAGCAACAACTTTTTTCTTGGTGTTTCTCCTTTTTGATTGTGAGTACCCCACTGCATGAGATTCGATCATGATGGTCAGTCCTCTAAACGTAGGCTAAATTCCACTGTCAGGAAATGTTATAAATATTCAGAAATTGAACTGCTAGCTTCTTGTGTGTTCAAGGCAAATGGCCAAGTCAATCTCTTTGAGTTAATTTTCTGAGTGGCCTTATTCTATTCTCCTGACTTTCAAATGTTTCTCTGGAACAGTACGTGTTAAGGAACATTACTGTTGTCAACTTTGATGCAAGTAGCTAGCACAAAAGAAATGTGATAACCTTACTTTAGAAGGGTTCAGTCTTAACTCGATGTATCACAGAGCTCCAGGCTCATGCAGGGAGAGGTCAAACGCCAATTATGGGTATTATTTAGTAGTTTCTTGAATGGAATGCACACTTTTGATTGAGATTACAAAACTCGTTGGACTAACTTGTCCTGATGCCGCTTGAAACTCAAGCCAGGCGATGCATCTGACTTTGAAGCTCGTTTACGAGAGACATGCACTGCTCCTCGCCCCATGTCAACGGCTCTTCTTTGGTTGACACACAATGCAGTCCACTGAATACAGCGGACAGACTTGCCCTTCAGGCTTCAGCTGCAGGACTACCAACATGTTGGGAGTTTCTTAGTCTCGAAAACAAGAAAACAAGGATGTCATAACTTATATTTTCGTGGGAACGATATGAGATGTAAAATGCTAGTTTCGTTGTTTTCGGAGTGAACTCCCATGTGCCAGCTCGATATTCCAATGGACGCTAGCACGAGCCAGTTAAAAAAGAAGTGCTACTATTGTTCGCATGGCAAGTTAGGGGGAAACAAGCTAATTCATGAACAAAAATGTCGGTGCTTTGGTTGAATCAAGGACAAAGGGCGTAGACTACTAGAGCTTTGGGGTATCTTCGGAAAGACAGGGCTCCTTTTGTTTTCACTACACAACTAATTCAACTGGACACCCTCAAAATTATAATTGAAGTGATAATTTAATATACTCTTTTCATGATTCCATTGCAGTGCAACTGAATGGACAAATTTATCATCGAAGCAAACAAGGATGCCAATCCCACAAAAACCTTTCGTGACACCACGAGAGCATGGAAATATATTCTGCAGACATATATGCAATCGGATGCGATATAATAGTACACTGATTTGAGAATCTTTGTTCTGGATGCTGATTCGCGCAACTCGTTAGCTCTTTCCAACATATTTTCAGTCCGTTGGCCACGATAAAACCATCTGGATGCTCCATGAGCGGCTTCAAACCTCTTGCATTTCCCAGAAGCTTGAGAAGCACATTTTGCAACAGGTTCAGGAGATTCTCACTTGCCTGCTTCAACATGGCATGTTGTTGTCTTTCTGCAACATTTATTAGAGGCTTGTGGAACAGGGAGGGAAAGGTGCAGGGCATGTCCTACATACAAACTATAAGCCAGTGTCTGTTTGATCCCAACAGCTGCAAAATGGCCGGCTATAGATCGAAACGATCATAAAGTGCTCCAGAATTTTTCAACAGCTGCTTGTCCGTCTAAGGTTTACTGGGGAAAACAAATAAATATACAAAGTTCAGTTTCAACCAACAGATAGAACTTTGCTGCCAGTATATTTGAAGGAATATGCCACCACCCACCGTTTTTCTTCAACGTACCTTAACAAGCAACATGGTTCCACGGGGAAAAAAAGCCTGAGATGTGGATGCTGTTAGCTCTGAACCGGACTAATTGTCAAAAATCTGAGCCTCGGTTTGAACTAAAAATGGCAAGCCTCGTACCATGAGTTTTCTGAACCAACACCCAACATCAATACCGTGTCGTGATATGTGAATAAGCCAGTGTCACTATAAATTTACACAGGGATGGAGGATGTTTAACAGGAAATGAAAAAACTTGGAGGACACATGAACACCATTGTCTATGTGATAACATAGGTTTTCAAGTAATCAAACAAAACCAAAACCTTCATGCAGATATCTCGGATACTGGTTTGTTCTGTACATAATCCGCCCCTCTATTGTTGATTCCCATGGAAGTGTTTAAGCTCCCCCTTACATTTTTATTATGCTACAATATGCTGTACATGCTGTACGAAAGATGGAAATTAAAGACTGTCAGGAAATAATATAAAGAAAGATGGAAACTGGAATATCTATAGTTACCCTGATGCCACTATCTGTAGCACATAATATTTACTTCGATGATGCATTCAGGAGTACAGCATCAGAGCAAATGGCGTGTACAACTGTCCCAACTCCCAAGTGACTGGTGTTATGCTGAATATCACGTGTCAAAAAGATATGCGCTTTAACGTGGTAACAGAATATGCATGAATTACAACGGCACACAGCATAATCAAACAACTCAAAGCTATACCACAAACAACAAGGTAGGTGAAATATGGATGCCTGTTCTGGGCTTGGTGGGCTACAAAATATGTTATAAACAGGATTGGATTAAAAAAAAAAGCGATAAATGACGGCTCTGTCCATGTCAGTTATGTTGAGAAAATAATATGTAAATCGACACTAAAACTAATCAACTAATGAAAATTTCCCTACCTAGCAATCAACATGAACCATTATGCAATTGCATCCATTTAGAACTTTCAGAAATACAGACAAGTGGATTTTACAAGTTTGAGAAGTACAACACAATATTTTCAGCGATGAGATCGGTCAGGCCAACCTACTTAATAATTTGCATGCTAACATGACATGTAAACAAGCAAATAACCAATCAAATGATGTTATTAAAGCTTAACATGTTCTCATTTCCATTTGTCATACAACAAACATTGCAATTGTTTATCCATTAGTATTAACTGGCCTGTTCACCAGTTTTCTACTAAAAATTATACTTTTATCACATTAAGTACTGTTCAATCTTAAACCATTAAGTATAAATCAGGTCAGCACTTCTTACTGGCCCGTTAGACAAGATGAAAAGCATGCTATGCTGTCTAATTTGGAGTTCTTTCAGGACCTGATTCCAATAAATCAGGCTTAACACAATGACAGCTGCAACAATTTTTTTCCTCAAATAGGCATGAGAGTTTCCCATCACTATCTTATAAAGTAAAGTAGCACATCTGTTTTCCAAAACCGTTTATTCACATAAACTGATACTGACAGTATACTGAGAGCAGTAATATGCTTATTTGCTTAATTCCTATGGAGTAGGAGCTGTCCCTTATCCATTTGAAAATGTTATGCTAGGATTTACAAGCAGCAGGAAGCCAGAAAGCCGAGGCTTGCTCCAGTCCTCAGTAATCAATCATAATTAAATATAATTGAAAAATGGAACACAAGCCACAATGGGCACAATACAATGGCACCAGGTTTTGGCCACCTTCTCCTGACAAAAGAATGTCAAGGTTAGCTTCAAGACAGAAAAAAAGAGACAAACTGACAAAAAGAATTACTCACCTCACAGTTCAAATGGCCTCGAGCACTGTCGATTAAATACATATATTGAGCACATAGCCCTGCACTAGCACTTGGATCATACAAAATGCCATATGACAAGCAGACGCATAAGAAATACACCAGAAGTTTGAGCTCAGATTTCATTGATTCATCATGTTTAAAACTTTAAATGGACCTTATACAGGGATAAGATCATGCCCACTAAAAGGAGCACAAGGGACAAAAGCAAGAAATATCAAAGGAACAAAAAGAACAGCCATAAAGTTGAAAGCACTGATTGTGATTCTACGACCAATGTAAATATTTACAAGCGAAAACAGGAAAATTGTGAAGTTAATCTACGACCAATGTAATCTGCACTCCCCTCTGCATAATTCTAGCATACTTTTGCCTTGAACACATGGACAGAAGTAGAATACATGCCCTGTCAAGACGGTCCAGCATCAAGGTGTAGAAACTGAATTCCATCATGGATTTGCAGTATTTCTTTTCTTGTTCAATCACTTAGGCACAGCTACCTCTCAAAGCTCCTGTCAAATCTCCGAGGACTTGCCCTTCTTTGGTGTTCTGGTGATCTAGGAGCAGAAATCCGTGTTCGAAATTTATCTCCAGTATTATTTCGAAATTGCTTTGCAACACCATTCCGGTCATATGGCTTGACAGAATGACTTTGATATCTATCCCCATATTCCCTTCTATCATCACCATTCCTATCATGCTTATTTCCCCTGTCATAGCCATAAGGAAGTCTTCCCTGTGCTGGGTGGTAGAATTCTCCAGCCCTGGATCTTCCTTGAGATTCCGCTACATCAAATCTGTCATTCCGTGAGGTAATTCTCAGAGGGCTTCTCCTTGAATATCTTTTAGTATGATCAGAAAGATCTACTGTTGAGCTGTTCCTTCCATCAACCCATGCTGAAGCATGGGAGTAATTGTGATTTCTAGATGGAGGGCTGTAACGCATAGCTCGATCATCATATCCAGGCTGTCTCTGAGGTGAAGTCATCCTGCCCATTCTAACTTTGGCCATGCGATTAGGTGGAGATCCACTAGGCCTCCTTAAAGTTGAACCTCCATTTTCCATAATTTTCCTTCTGTTCCTAGGCAGTGCCCAATCATGCGGAGATCGAGACCTTGATCCAGAAGGAGATCTGCTGTGAGCACGTGAAAGGTTCAGTGATGCTCTACCTGTTGGGATACCCCGTTGTTGACTGGATAGTGAGCAACGAACTGAACTCAAATTTCCATGAGAAGTATGATCTTTCTCCATCTCATGACCATATCGACCAGAACGGTTACTATTCGTACCAAAGTGTCGTTCTGGAGATGCCTCCCTAGCTTGTGCCAGACCTCTGGACAACCTGCACGTTCCATCCCTGTCAACTGGAGAACCCCGTCCAGATGAAGGGCGGTATGAGCTACTTGTGTTTATCATTCTTCTTGCCATGTGACCAGCATTTGCAGCATCAACAGCTCTTACTAAAGTGCCATCATGCGCAACAACAAAGCCATTGCTCTGCATCTTTGCGACAGTAGCTTCTGCAGCATTTCTAGGACCAGCAGGGCCATATTTAAAACACTCAGGTGACTTACGCCGAGCAGAATGAGGATATTTTGAATTTTCCACCCACTGCTCCTCCCGGCTGCCTGCTGGAATACGGTGTGGTACATCATAGGCACCATTTGATCTATGAGAATCAATCGCCCTTTCAGCTTTTGAGCCTGAGGCATAACCATCATCAGATCTGCATAAAACGGGTAGGAGTCAATAGTATCATCAGTAATTGAATTACCTATAAGATGACTATACAAAATTCACTCAAAATATACCTGCTCAGTTCATTTCTGAGGGGTCTGTCGAATGACCGTGGCCGCTCAAGTCGTTGCACATCTCTATCTGATAAATCCATCCTCCTCAACAACTCATCACCTCCAGCTGCATCTAATGAGCTTGATACACACCGGTTAGAAGAATCTGCTCGGTCCCTTGAATCACGCCGAGAGTGTCTCCGTTCTTCAGAAAGCATGTCCCAATCTGCGTTCTTCGTTCTGATGCTTAAAAGATCATCACCTAGAACATCATTGCACCTTTCAGACTGGCTGACTGTTGCAGCAGATCCAACAGTTTCTCGGCCTGTGTTTATATCATACATCTGAGTTTCACCTGTCACTCTTGAATGAATACACTGAGCCTTCGCACTAGCGCCAGATCCACCATCTAAGTAGTTTTTTGACAAGTGCTTATACAACGCAGGTGAAACATTGTCATCTACCTTTCTGGATTGTGTTTTGCAACTAACAGGGATACCCACATTCTTTGAAGCAGAGTTAATAAGGAGAGGAGGCATGTCAAGGGTTACCGCTTCATTCTTTGTGTCATCTGATGTCTGAAAGTGCCAGTTACCACATTTGACTTCTTCATACGCATCACCCGCCCAATCACCAGATTCTCTAACTTCACCATCTTCATACTGAGAATCATCCTCCTCAGCATCCACTTTCCTAATTCCAGCTGCATTTTTGCTATAATGAGATGCATCAGTTTCATAGCAGTGCCCTACACAAATATCTGATGCAACTTTCCTAAGCTCATTTCCGTATGAATTTTGGTAGCTATGGCCTGCAGCCTGTGAATCCACAATACTGCCTGCATCAGTAACAACTGGTTTTGTGCATTCTGAACTCAGAGCAGGTGTCTGGACCGCACCCGAAATGTAATATGTTTCAGCGCTGCTACTGCTGGCACAAGTAACTAAACAGTCCTTAGAATTAATCATTGCATCAGCACCATCGTCTTCATGCACATGTGCCATATCACAAACAGAAGACCCCGGATTGTCCTCTGGATAAGTGAGGTTTTCTCTATCTGCAGTGCTCTTGGTGACATACATTACATCAGTGCCATGTTCACTCTTCTTGCTAACTAATTGGTGCATTATACTAGTTCCTGAATCATCTAAAAGCTCCTGGTTCTTCAATTCAGATATGCTTTGTTCCGAAGCTTCTTCAAGTTTATTATCGCTCCAGCCAACATCTGTAATTCTTCCATGGAATGCAGTTACTGTTGGAAGGTTTGTGCTTTCCTCAGAAACTAGTCTGCTTGCCAAAGGCTTCACTATGAAGCCCAGATCACTTGTTTCGGTTGAATTACCTCCAACATGACCATTCACAGAAGATATATGGGACAAACCTTTGCAACCGACAGCTGAGAGGTGAGAGACATCATTTTTCTCCACATTTGAAGTTGGAGGAAAATGCTCAGTGATAACAATGGTCTCCGGATCAGACCCTAGGTGTGATTCCACTGCAGAAGCAAACCTGCTCTTCTGCTGGTCAGGCAAATTCAATGCTTCTTCAGAGGCATCTTTCCCTACTGGTTCAGATTTCAATACCTGCAAGTTGTGGGAAGACTGATGTTGCAAAGGGTGACATGAACTGCTAACGGGAAAATCACCTTCATCCGTTTTATTAACATCTTTTGGTATCTCGACCACGTGAATTTGGTCAGCAGAACGATCAGGTGCATCACCAGCATCTATCAAGCCATGATCATGAGGTAGCTCTGGCTTGTTCATGTCATTTTCGGCATCATTATGATTGCTTGCAATAGCAACTGCAGGGCCACCATGATCATCACTACCACAATCTGTGTCCCATGCCTCCATTGCAACATTCAGATCCCAATGCAGCCTAGAATCACGAGTAGCATTGGCACATTTGGTCTGCACAGCTGCATGTTGTGAGCAGGCTAAAGATATACCTGGATTACCCAAGTCACTAAGCATTGCAATACTTGAAGACTTAGCATCAGAAGCAATCTCTGCTATGTCTGCACTGTCCAATGCAGAATAGAGCGAACAGTTAACCTTGGGAGCAGATGCAGATTCATCATGATTGTCGGAGCTAGTTAGCTTGGTAGCAAACAAGGGCTTCATATCTGGAACAGAATAAGATGACTGGACAGGTACATCGTATGTACAATTTGAAGCCTCCAGAACATTTGATTTATCCCCCTTCACGTCATGTAGGAGATGCTCAGTGCTACTCGTAGTATTTTCTAGCTTTCTTTCTTCAAGAGGATGAGCTAACTTTGAGCACGCCCCATTCAAAATGTCACTATTCATCTCACTCTCGCAAGCAGCAGCAGCAAGTATTGATATACCAGAAAAATCATCGAAATCAAAAGAACCTCTATGTTCCTCGCATTCATCTTCAAGCATCTTAACCTTGCGACGCTTCTCATACGACGGGATGCCTCCAGAACAGCTTCTCAGTATTTTTTCGTACGGATCCATTGGTAATGGAGTGGGTGGAGGCGATGGTGAGCAATCCATATGAAATCTTCTCTTTTTTATAGGAACATTTCCCAAGGGATCACTAAAGCGTCTACCGAGAATGGATACCCCATGCTGCAAAGATAAATAAAATCATTCAGCAACTTGGCATTAGCGAATGTATTGGCTGATATTTTATAATATTTCAAAGGAGAAAAGCAAGAACCTCCTCAGAATCAGAGACCGGAGCATCTTTCTGCGACTTCTCTCGATTCATAGTGTTGCCAAATGCATAGAAAGATTTCAATTCATCCTTCATTATGCCCTCTCCAAAGAACGAGGTCCTTGCCCTCCTTGTAGTTCTTTGCTTTCTTGTTACATTCCATCTGACATCAGGATTTATTGGTCTTGGCAAGCCCATGCTGTTAAGCTTGTTGCTACAGGATGGTCCGCCTCTGTCTGCTGTTGATTCACCACTACAGCCTTTGCAGGTCATCAAAATACCTGTGTTATTGGGATTACGAAGTGACGACAATGACGACAATCCAGTGCAACTGCAAAATTTCATCTGCAAATAAACCAAGCTAGCTGTAAGATCTCGAACAGCAGAAAGTTAAAATACAATGGGGCTGCTACCAATCACTTAGCGAACTGAACCAAAATAAGCTTTTAGCTAGGCAGACAGTTTAGCGAAACAGGAACCAACATGTTTGTATTATGTGCGTACCATCAAATCAGATTGTCTCCCTTTTACTGCAACGGAAACAGGAGATCGATTCACATCAATCGCACCCTTGGATCCAATTGATCCGTCTGGAAAACAAAAACAACAGAAGGTTGCTATTGAGCACCACACGGCCAAAGCTTACGATACTGATCGAAGAATAACAGCATCACAGTCCATAAAGCATGCACATAAGCAAGTGTAAAAACAAAATAATGCCTCCGCAGCCACACAACCGCCTCTTGTCACCCGTTGTCCAGCCAGATAGCCCCAGTATGAACCCCTTTGAAGTCAAACAGCATCAACTTCCAGCGGAGGAGCAGCGCATGCAAACCCCTGAAACAAGCAATCTTATCTTGCAGCGCACATTGAAAGCCAGAAGTTAGAACAAGATCCTCCTGGTGGAATTGAAACCCATGGCGACAAAACAACACAGAAGCTCCTCCGCAAGTAAGTCAGCTCCCTCTGCCGTCAGCCATCGGCCTCCACCCGAGAGTCCAGAGAAAGAACCAATTCCTCTTCTTCGAAAACAATATGTTCCCAGTGACCCAGTCAGATCTGGATTCGGCAAAAATTTTAGATGGACAACTCTTTCCCGCAGACAAGTAGAGAGGATGAACAGCAGCCCGTAGGTTGACCTTGAGAGGAGAACAACTCCGCGGCCAGCAGTCCAAATCCCTCAGGCAAAGCAGATCTGACGTCCAACGGGCGAGAACCTGCCCTTCATCCAGAGCAGACGAAGAAACCAGAGGAACACTTTGGGTGATATCCGTGGCGGCGGCGACCGAGCCCAAACCCCAGCCAATCAAATCAGGCGCCGCGGAGGCGGCGAAGCAGCAGCCGCGGAGGTTACTTGGATTTCTAAGATCTAGGGTTGCATATACCTTTTGCTCCAGCCTTCCTCATCAAACCCAGCGCCGCCGCCGCAGCAGCCGCCAGTCCGCCTCTCCCTCTCTCTCTCTCTCTCTCTCTCTCTCCTGTGATGCGCGTCCGTGCCGGGGGCTCAGCTGGAACCGTAACCCTTCCGCCCAATCGCTTCTCTTCCCTCGCTGGATTCCTTGCGTGCTAGCCGCGGCGCGAGGAAATTCCCGCGGCTCCTCTTTTCCGCTTTTGACCCACGGCCGCGCCGGGCCGGGCCGATCGATCGGCGGCGCGTCCTCCCTGCCACAGCTCCAGCTTAAGACTCCGGTGCCGCCGTCACAGCCGCCTCGCCGTCGCCGCCGGTCGCGATTTTTTTTATTGGAGCCTTTCCTTGTTCTACTTCGCCGCCTGCGGGTGGGGGGAGAAGACCAAGACCATAATTTCTGCGATTTTGCTAGGGCGCCGTATTTAATACTTGTTTTTCTCTCTGTAGCACCTCGTTCGCTTGGTGGGCGTGGACACGAATCCGGGCTTTGGATGGACGGGATTACCCCTGGTGACTGGGGTATAGGGATTACTCTTTTCTTCTAGATGGAGGACCTCTGCCGTCAGATCAAAAGCCAACGCATCGGATTCATTTATGCGGTGCATTTTTTACTTTTCTTTATTTATTAAACCAAACTTTTTTTAACACATTACAAACGCACGAGTAGTCATCTCTATGAACACATGCACGCAACCCTACTCATATGAGTGCATCCGAAAGACTAAACCGGCTGATTTTGAGATTCACGAAGTCATCACAAACGCTTCGTAGTCGACGAAAACACACATTTCCATTGAAAGAATAAATAACCGTAAAGATGCAACATCCGTATCAAGTCTGGGAATTGAATTCGGTGGATTGACTTGTTATTCCAATTGCAAAAGTCAATAACAGAATACTTGCAACCAAAAGATAAAAAAGACCCTATTTCGAGGCCAGCTAGTGGAGCCATTTGATGGCCTTTATAGATTAGGCTACATAGCAAGTCAGTTTGGCCTACTGACTTTAGTTGGATATTCGCAAGCTATTTCCATCTTATTTAGTTCTTCGCGAAAAGTAAGAAATTATGTGTATTATTTAAAGAGAGAGAGAGCGGCTTATTAAATTATGATAATTTAATTTATGAATTTCTATAATCTAACTGTAATTTAAGATTTGTTTGTTTCAGCTTACAAATTCTAAGATGGATTATATAATGTAGGTGAAAAACCCAAGCCCTTAGTCATTCTTTGATTCAACTTAGATTTCATGATAAGCTTTTAGATTATGGATGATGAAATTATACATTGTGGAAAAGTTCAAGGCTATTTATTTATCTATACAATCCAACTTTTACTCACTCAATAATGTGACACAATCTGAAAGGTAGATTATGTAGTATCTGTCCCATAAGATTTCAGTTTCAGATTATAAAGTCTTATATTTTAAGTTTAAACAAATAGGCGTTGCTCAATTAAAAAACAAAGTAGCTCCATCATAAAATATAAGTATTTTTTTTGTTATGTATTTGAAGTTTGAACAAGTACTGGTATAGGCGCATAGACAAATTCTTATATTCCGGGACAAAATTAGTACTCCTTCCAGTATCAAAATATTTGTTGTTATTTAGACATCGATACGGTCTTCAAAGCATAGGATACTTTTCTCTAAAATATAGTCAAAGTGTACTTTTATATAATCATATTTGAATACGAATCTATTCATGACATTTTCACATTTCTAAACTTAACACATAAAAAATTATTGGTTGTCAAAGTTTAAAAAATTTGACTTAGGACAACCTCTCAAAACGGCAACTATTTTGACACTGGAGCCAATATTAGGTAAAATGATCACATGTTTCTTCATATAGTAACTAGAAAAAAGACATTGTAAATAGAAATTTACATTTTTTTCACCTAAATTAGTAACTAAATCAACACTCAGAAACTTTCTCCAAGAAGTTTTGATATGTCTTTCAAGAAAATAGCTATTGAGTGACTAGAAACTTCTCATAAAAATGGAGGACAACTTTGTCACACAACAAATTTTAGTCCCGTAGCTAAGAGAGGGAAGACGAGACGGAGAGAATCAATATGAATGAAAGTAGGTGTCGAAACAGGACAATATATGTAGTGTGGCGTGTATATAGAAGGTCCGAATAAGAGACTTTTTATACATCACCCAGACACATGGAGCACTCAGCCCACAGGCGGCCAAGAGAGCAGCGTTGCCGTCTCCTCAATCGTGCCTGCGACAGCCAACGCGACGTCGCATGTCGTGCTCTCCATGACATCCCTGCCATCATCTTTCTTCATCTTGTTTCACACGCACAAAATCATCGTTCTGACAAATAGAAACAACTTTTCCAATAAAAAAAGAAGCGATTGTTCTGATGAACATAATGAAATATTCCAACAAACAAAACCCATTGTTCCGGTTACTGAATATGCTCACCTCCTGGAGATCTCACTGTTACTTGCCGCCGGGCTCCTCGAGCTTGGGTGACTGCGACAACAGTAGCAAAAGGATGGCAGAGGAGTGGGTGGCGACATCAGGCCAGGGAGGCGTCCTCGCGCGACTGCTCATGCTCGAGTTGTGGTGGCAATGGCGGCGACTACGCTCATCTGTATGGGGCGCGTGAGGAACAAAGCAGGGCAGCACAAGGGCGCAATGCCAGGCGGAGGAAGGAGGGGAGTGGGGGGCGGGGCCATGTTGGCGCACTGGGTCATGGCAGCGCGCGCGGGCGCAATGGCGTGGCAGTGCATAGGTCTGATTGCTGCAGGGAGCCGTTTGATTATATACACGCACAGACCTTGATGTTGAATGCTCTAGGACTACGGGCAGCCGGGTACTGTATAGGTTTTTATAGGCCGATGAGTCAGCCATCTCTCTTTTCGAGAGATTTGATTTTGCCTGCGCCAAGATGTGGCTTAGCTAGAATGCCCTTCGAGCCGTGGGCTTTGCCAAAATACTCATGTCAAGCTGAACTCACCTATTTTTTGCCTATTTTCGGGTAGATTGACAAAACTACCTCATTTTCTTCCTCTTGTCGTCGTCATCTTCTTCCTCTCTTCATCTTCTCCGAAGAAGCATGACCCCAACACCCTACCGAGGAGCGAAGGGGCGAGCAGGCTAAGCTCGTCAAAGAAGTGGAGGGAGAAGGCAGGGGTTGAGCCCGATGGAGATGGAGAGGGGATGGTGGGCATGGATATGAGGAGGCATGCTGTAACGACCCGCTCTAGGATCTTAAGACTGCCCTCACAGACCAACACAATTCTTTTCTGCGCACTTTGTCCTCACTCGTGCGCACCCGGGAAGAACTTCCCAGTCGGCCACCCATCCCGAAATTGCTCCAAGGCAAGCACGCTTAACCTCGAAGTTCTTTCAAGATGAGCTTCCGAAAAAGGAGTTGCAACTTGTTGATATAAGTATTCTACCAATCTTATTAAGCCATGGGCCAGAATGTCACACATGCCACACCGGACATCAATGCCTCTGTCGCCCTTCCTCACAGTCATGGATGGGCGAGGCAAGCTCTGGAGTTGTCATAGAGCTCCAGAGCCATTATGATGGGCACTCTGAACTCCGATACTGTCATGGTTACGTGCTCAAAAGGTCTTCGTCATGGATGGCGCAACGAGCTTGGTGTTGTGGACATGAGCGGGCATACGAGGGTAACTTTAATAATGAGACAATATTTATAGGAAAAACAAAGACGGGTCGACGGGTGGCCTCATATTAACACTAGAAGTTGCGGTGCGCCCTTGGCGCGACCGTCTTTTACTTTAGACAAGGTGTAAATCCTCGACCATTGGCCGGCGAGTTCAAACGTGAAAATAGAACAAACCCATACAACGGTATATGAGCCTGTTTCATTGCCACTGTTCAATGTTGAGGAGTGAGGACCCTCAAGTCTTTTTTTGAAAAAGTTAGAAGCCCAGAAGGCAACGAAGGTAATATAGGAAAAATAAGGGGAACGACCAATTCTATTCTCTCGTGATGTTTCTTCAAATGACCATGCACAAGAAACAAATTGGATTTTTTCGGTCAAGCAAATTCACGTATAAACAGTAGAAATTTATGGGTCTGATTGGATGCTGCCTGGTTCAACCTGCCTCGGCCAGGCAATGCATCTCAGCCCTAGGCACTCAAAAATGAGCACCTGGGATTGCTACCTGTGCCAGGCAACTTATTATTGAGGATGCAAAGCAAACAACTCCTATATGCAGGGTCAAAGTATTGGCTGACCCTTATCTGGCTCTGCTAGTGGCAAACGGAAGGGAAATTGTGCTCGCCGGATCCACAAGCAGATCATAGCAAGGATTCTTGTGAAGTTTTTTTTTTTTTTGCCAAGACAGGCATCAACCACGTAGTGATCTGGACCGTAATTATATCCCTATTTTCATTGCAAACTTGACGCAAAAATAATTTTATATATTTCTACGACACCAAAAATGGCCTATAAATTCGAGGTCAAAGTACATGAGCAAAATAGCTCTATCTCTCTTAGCCTTCCCAGCAATGGCAGCCGAGGCACAGGAGCCATCGTCGCTGCCGCGCCACGTTGACCGGCTGCCCGACGTGCTCGACGCTGCCGCACGTAGCATGGGCCAAGCACTCCCGGCGAAAGGCGCTCGCGGATGGCCGGTCCTTTCTCCGTCGAGTCGCCGACGTTTCCTCCTCAGGACGCTAGCCGCGGCGACGCGCGAGAACCGCGCAGAGCTGCTTGGGGTGTCAACCAGCTTCTGCCCTAACGGGACGGCGTGAGCGTCGGGCTCACGCTTTGTCGACTGCGTCGAGCGTCTGGCACGACGTCGATGACGGCGCTTGCGCCTCGTCTGCTGATGCTGGGAGCACGAGAGAGAGCTCCGAGCTGGACGCCATCTCTATCCACTGCACAGCAAGGTGGAGACGCAGCAGCATACACCTAGTGAGCCAAATAGGGTGTCAAAGTCACCGTTCATTATTCAATGAGATCAGCTTCACCGGCAATCAACACAAAGAAGACAACTATAGGTTGAAAGTGGAGGAGGATAGGGCCTCATTTTTTCCTGGTCATAAACAACGACGGCAGTTGGACTTTCTCGATGCATTCTTCGGTGCATCAAAGTCAAACATTGAGGCGAACGGCCGAGATAAGCTGTAACCAGACGAACGGCCAGAGAAATTTTATGCGACGTGTCCGGCGACAGCGGGCGGAGGTGAAACTGGTCGCATCATTCTACACTTTAGACTGACCGCAACAATGACCTCTATTTTTTCCCCTCTAAAGGAATAGTCCACATCTCCTGTAAAAAATTCCAACCTCCAAAATCGATTTGGTTGCAACAGTTACCGGTATCGCGTCCTCCATCCGCTCCTCGCCACCGCCTCCCGCGCATCCCGCCTCGACGGGCATCCCGCCTCGACGCTCCCCACCCCTGCTCCGGCGCCGCCGCCTCCCGCATCCCGCCTCGACGTTGCGACGGTGCGGCGCCCCTGCTCCCGGCTGGGCGCGCCGGTGGACGTCGTGGCGGCGCGGTGCCCCTGCCCGGCTTGCCGCTGCTCCGGCGCGCCGCCGCCTCCCGCCTCCCGCGCTCCCCTACTCCCGCCGTCCCCATCCCCTCTCGAGTCGATCCTCGTGCTGGCCCGCGACGACGACGCGCGCCTCCTCTTCCTGTCCTCCAAGGCCTCGCTCCCCTGCTCCTCTTCCTGTCTTCCAGGGCGCGCCAGAGCTCAAGGTAGGTGGCAACAAGATGAAGAATCGTAGCAATATGTAACGTGACCAAATAATCTTTAGTGCTAAATCAAAGTTAAAGAATGTCTTGTAAACTGCTTCAAGATGATGATTGGTGTTGATTTATGGTAGCAAGATGCTGTGTGGTAGCAAGATGGTAGCAAGATGCTGTCTGGTGCTGTAAACTGCTTCATTATGGTAGCAAGATGCTGTCTGGTGTTGATTTATGCTTCTCACCGTGATCCTCAGTAAACACAGCTTGTAATTTGATTTATATCATAGTACAATGCATTATCTAGTTTGAAGGAGGATTTTTTCTATCTGAAATCTTTACTAGATCAAAGATTGTTATTTTCTATTTCGTAAGTCATTCATCGAACAGTGGACACTAGGTTGCAATGGAGGCCTGACAGGTTGCAACTCAGGTTGCAATGGAGGCCTGACAGGTTGCAGCCAAGAACTTAATAGATGACAGAAAGCAAAAATCGATGGAAAGCAATAACTTGCTTGCTTGTGCAGTTATAGACATGGATTACAGTACCAGCACCGCCTGTTTATCAGCTCAGAAACAGGACCGGTAAAAAAGTCATGGAGTACTATTATCAATCACTAGTACTCAAAACTTGTCCTTTTCATAAACTTGTATCAGTTTCATAGAACTTCACCATCAGATCACAAACATGGTACTATGATTGGAAAACAAAGAAAGCCACTGTAACTGGAAAAGAAAGAAACCTGATATCAGATCACAACATCTCAGGTTGAATTAATAGTGACCAATCAGATAGTAGCAGGGAGACTACATAAATTAAACTGCAGTAGCACAATTAATCAACATTGTTTTACAGAAAACCTCACAACAATAGTGAAAGGCACTAAGGACCTACAGCTTCCAGAGATACATTCCAGAGACCTAGAAGCTTATTTAACTTATATATGGTTCAAATATGGTTCCAGACAGAATAACCAGACCCTGGCATCATATATGGTTCACAACACATGACCAGACCCTGTCAAGGTTATCTATGACAGTACAAGTGTTTCAGGTCTATAAGTACATCATATATGGCCAATATGCGCTCATCCTCTTCCTTCCCTTTCTTTTCAGCCTCCATCTGTAGGCGTTTCTCCTCTATGGCCAACCTTTTGTTCTCCAGCTCCAACATCTTCATCCGGTGTTCTCTAGCCTCATGTACCTTCACCTTCTCTAGAGAAAATGGAGGGCAGCAATATAATCATCCATCCTACATAGTTGAAGAGAAAATAGAGTCAACATTTATAGATGATGGTATAGATAAAAAGTTAAGTGATGGCAACTGATCAGCATAACTACAGGGAAAATGCAGTGTGACATTAGCCTAAGGTGTGTACATGCACAGTAGAGGGAAAAATACAGTGAGGATAAATCATTCTATCAATCTTGCTTCCTCCTTGGGAATTCAGATAAGCAAGCACATAGCTTCTCATAACAGCATAGCAATATCTGTGTACCTAGGATTCTATAGCAGAATGGACATGATTTTCAACCCAACTGCCTCCTCTAGGCATAGCGTGTGCTATAGCAGAATGGACAATATATTTTTTACAGAAAAAAAAAACAGAATTGCGAGAAATGCTTGATAGCTTCTCATCAGGGAACAATTGTTGTGGGTGTTCTTACAGATCATTGTGAGTTTAGCTGAACCAAACCATGATGTGTAGTGATAAGATAACCGGAGGTAGATACACGTCCTGAATGGTTGGAAGAAATACTACTCTTTAACAGTGAAATTTGCTAGTCTGTTTCCCAAAATCAAAAGCCGGCTGCCTGCAAATTGCTACTACTTCAGCTTGGTGATCAGTGATCGTCGTGTCCACGGGCCTCTGGTCCGAACGACCGATCGATTCGGACGGAGAGGACCACATATCAAGTGTAAAGTAAATAAGTAAATTCAGTTCACTAGAAACAAGACTCTGGCTGCATACATTGCCTGAACTGAAACAAGTATTCAGATTCTCTTCCAACGACATGGGCAATCCACACTAAAGCATCAGGACTCAGTAATTATCGCCTCCAAAAAAATGTATCTGCTAGTTGCCTAGCTGCAGTGATTTATCAAAACAAATGCAAACCTCAAGACTCACTTTTCATCATAGTACCTGACGAAAGCAACCCACAGGCAATTTTCAGATGCAGTTAACCAAATTGATTCAAGAAAGCAAAATTACCTGTCTTTTGCCGAAGTAGAGCTGACCCTCTCCAGGATCTTGCCACGGCGGTCTCCTCTGCTCAGTAACCGGAGCAGCAGCAGGTCAAGGCTGCAGAAGAAGAGGAGCAAGATCAGCTTCTCCCCAAGCAGCAGGAGGAGGAATCTTCTCCGGCAAGATCGCCGCTGTACCAAGCGCTGACTTCGATGGCGAACCTCGCGAACCTGCTGCCGACTGGGACGCTGCTGGCCTTCAACCTGCTGGCGCCGACCTTCACCAACCACGGCGCCTGCGACGTGACGACGACGACGACCTTCACCAACCACGCGGGGGCTCCTGGCCGTGCTGGCCGTCTCCTGCGGCGGACGCGCGGCGTCGAGGTGCAGGCGGACGCGGCGAACGAGTGGTGACGGGGAGGCGCGACGACGGAGGCCGAAGGGGACGGGGACGCGGAGGCGCAACGGCGCGAGGGCGAGGCGGAGGCGCGATGGGGGAGGCGGCGGAGGCGATTTGGCGGACGGCCGCGCATCCACCAGATTTGGCGGTCGGCGACGGGACCCTGGACGATGGCGGCTCCTTTCTAGGGTCCTGTTGCAACGGGTTCTGGGTTCCGGGTCCGCCAAATTAAGGGTACAGGGTCCTTTCCAGAATCTTGTTGCGGTCAGTCTTAGATGGGCAGAATCACAAATCTCTCGTCCCCCCTCTCGGGAACAATCGATCCCCATCTCACCCATCTCCCTGTTTCTTCTCTGACGCGGCGGCGCGCCCGCCGCCCGCCTTCGGTGCTCCTCCGTCCAGGTCTCTCCCGGCCTTTCCTCGCTCCTCCGTCCGGGGCGGCGGGGGCCACGTCACTCCTCCGTCCAGCCACCGCGACAACCTCCTCCAGCCAACTCCGTCCAGGACAGCGCGAGGACCGAGACGACGAACGCATCAGGGACTTCACCAACCGAGCCGACGAGCACCACCGCCGCACGTCGCTAGCGCTTACGACGCCAGCCCGTTTTGCTCCGTCGAGGTAGTCTCGGTCCCCCACATGCATGAGCATCTAGGTATAGGGTACAGGGTCAGACTGCTGAACTACTTTATGTTGGAGCCTTGAAGGGCAGTACAAATCGTTCAATTTGCTAGTAAATTTCATGCTCTTAATTTGTCCCCTTCGCGATTGACACGTATTGATGTTAATGCTAATTTTTATGCTGTTAATACGAATGTGACTAGGATTGGATATGTTGCTTCAATTGTAATCTAGTTGGTCCTCAGTAGTGATACACGAAATCCGTGAACTCCTAGCTCATCTTCTAAGAAATGAGGGTTTAGATGCAACGTCACCTTAATTTGTTCCACACCTGAAATTATTCGACTAGAGATTCTATACATCTGTAGGTTGTTGCTGAACGTTCGCATTTACATACGTACTGTAGATGGACACGAGGACCAACCTTTCAATATACAGGATGCTGCAAATGTTTGAAATTGCTATTCGTATTTGATGATCGGACTTATGTTTGGAATTTCTGTATATGTGAAGGAACAACCTTGCTAAATATTGTTCCATGTGATAACATGTACTGATGCTTTTGAGTTTGCATGTGTATTGAGATTAGGTGCTGAGATACATGGGTTTTTGTACAGCTCTATCCCACAAACTAAACTAGAAAACTGAATCATCCCATCTAATACTGGTCCAACCAACTAAACAAGCACCTGGATCGTTCCATACCCAAAAACATGAATTTGATTATCCCATCCAACCTTGCCCTCCGACCAAACCGATCCTTACTATCCTCCATTCCTATTTTTTTCTTTACTTTGGAACTTACCCACATTGCGTTAGTATTAATGTACTTTTGTTTTCCATTACCATCCTGAGAATGAATGTGGCTATTGCAAATTTGCTATGGTCATACATTCATATATTTTATTCTTACTTTTCTGTCCAACTAATCTCATTATTCTTCATTTAGGCCTATAAATGGCAGGAAGGCATCGTGCGCCTCGCCAATACTATGATGAGCCTCGAGCATTTCGTGATGCTCCACCTCCACCACTTGTACGAGCAAGGTCTATCTCTCCACGTCGCTTGGAGGAGGAGTTATCTAGCCGCCGTAGTGAGATGCGCAGAATCCGTGAAGACAACCAGCGCCTGGCGGATGAAATTGTTAATCTTAGACAAGCTAAGCCTCGCCTGAAAGAAGATCTGCATGTCTCAAGCCAGGCAATACCTAAGCTCCGTGCAGAGAAAGCACTTGAATTGAGGGAGCTGACCCAGAGGAATCTGAAGCTAGAAGCTGAGCTACGCACCTTAGAACCCCTCAGGCAAGATGCTTTGCATCTGCGATCTGAAGCAGGTAAACTGCAGTCTTTGAAGCAAGAGTTGTCCGCAAAGGTTCAGGATCTATTAAAAGAGCTCGAGCATCAGAAATCTGAAAGCCACAAAATACCTGATATGATAGCTGAACGCGATGGTCTGCGGCAGGAACTGATCCAGACTAGGTACTGAGAAATTATGGTGTTGTCTTCTCTTCTAGAGTGGATGTTGTGTTTTGATATTCTGATGTATCATGTTTACTGTGATTGCTGCCTCCATTTTTAATTCAACTGCTTTTCTCGTTTTGTCATTTTGTTGAGTAAAAGGGCAACTCTGGTATAATTGTAGGGCTACTCTGGAGTATGAAAAGAAGGCAAAGCCAGAACTGACAGCACAGGTGCAGGCAATGGAGAAGGATCTCGTATCCATGGCTCAAGAAGCTGAGAAGCTGAGGGCTGATATCGCGAAGAGAAGGACACCTAGTAATGTTTTTTCCCTTCATTTTCGTGCACACTACTTAAATACAATTGCAATTAATCCTATAACATAGTTTACTTTTAGGTTTCAGCAGCCAGGGGCCTTATGGATCATCTTTGTCAACACCTGGGATGGGTTTGCAAGGCATATATGATGGTGGTTATCCTTCAGTTGGAAGTCGTTACGGCACTGGGCCTTGGGGATCGCATGACCCCCATGGTTACCCGCGCCCGTGATTGAGCTTCTGACACTCGTTCTTCCTTAGACAGTTCCCCAAGCTTTTTTCTTTTCTTTTCTTGAGCAGTATCCCCAATCTGCATGGTGCAGTTGGACCCTGACTGATAAAGCTTCTCACTGTAGTAGAACTTGTAGTGCACCGTTGCTATACCAGCTCTGGTTTTCTTGGTACCTTCCACCCTGTTTAATATGTGATCCAGTCTCGTCAGAAACTGAAATAATCCAGGATCCGAATCTTGTAAGATTCAAACGATCACATACGAATGACACAGCAGCATCAGTTAAGGGCCAAATACTGTCTCAGGAGTTGATCGTCCTGCATTTGCAGAAGTCAGTTGATTGTTCTTGTTCCCATCTGAAAATCAGCGGCTCTGATTTACTAGTCTTTCTTAGACTGAGGTGTTTGTTCTTTATCGTCTGGGAAATTTGTAAATTGCATTTCATTACTAAGGAGCGCGGAGCACAGGTGTTTTTACTTTGAAAGTGTTCAGTATAACAGTGTTTGAATTGTATTTTCTTTATACTCAATTGTTGCTTCGTCCCGAGCATTTGCGCTTTGTTGAGCATCCAGTGCTGGACCAGGAGTCCAGGACAACAAAACTGTGTTGGACAGATTGTTCCGATCAAATGATCAGGGTACTTCCTCTCAAAAAAAAAAAAATGATCAGGGTACTTTTTTTTTTCAATGGTACATGCAACGTTAAAATCTTTTGCGTATGTGCCGAAGCATCAAAACAACTGTCGTGTGCTGACATTGTTACAAGTTTGGGGAGCTTCTTTGTACTACATGAACTACGTACGGTGGTTCGCGAAAAAAAACAAAAAACTACTCGACGGGAAACCTTAATGGCCCTCTAGTACAAATACCCCAACTTGGAGGTCCAAACCGCAAAAGAGGAAGATATTCTCAAATTGCCCCCTCTATATTTCTACCCCACCACCACGCCGCCGTTTCTCTCTTCATCCTCGTCTTCTTTCCCCTTCCCCACTCTTCCTCCGCTCCCTACCAAGCGCGACGCGGCGGAGGAGCGAGCGCCGCGCCGCCATGAAGGTCTCCATCAAAACCCTCAAGGGATCTAGCTTCGTGATCGAAGTGGACCCCTCCAGCAAGGTACGTCCACGACGCCGCCACCGCCGCCGCCTTCCTCCTGATCTGTGCGGCCACAGCTCTTGCAAATCTGCTCGTTCCTGCGGATGCGTTTTTAGGCCTGGCCTGGCCTGGCCGTCCCGTGGATGAACGGGGCGGGCTCGGGCTCGCCGTCGCCGGGTCTAGGCTAGGGTTCGTGAGCCGACGGGTTTGGTCAGTGCGCTTCTCACGGTCAGGTGGAGGCCATGGCCGCAGAATTTTGGTCTGGATTAGTGCGAATCTCTTAGTCTGGGAACAGAGACGTGGGGTCGGGTTTGCTGTGTGAGGTGCCGCTGGTGCTTCTGGTTGCTGTTAAGGTGGCGCTGCATGGTGGATCGGTAGGAGCTGTCGTTGAGTTGGATTGGGCCTATGTGCTCGGTTGCTTTCTGACACTCGGGTGGGCTATGCCGTTTCCACTGAGTAGGCACCAACCGTTTGATTGTGCGTGGTGATAGGGCATGGGCTTCTTGTGGGTGGCAATCTGTTTGCAGTGGGTCGTTTGTTAATAACTCCTGTTCTACAGTATGTACATTAGGATGTACCAAATTACAGCCTAAATTAGCAAATTATTGTGACAAAATAACATTGCTAATGGATTGGGCCTATGTGCTCGGTTGCTTTCTGACACTCGGGTGGGCTATGCCGTTTCCACTGAGTGGGCACCAACCGTTTGATTGTGCGTCGTGTAGAGAGCATGGGCTTGTTGTGGGTGTCAATATGTTTGCAGTGGGTCGTTTGTTAATAACTCCAGTTTTGCAGTATGTACACAAGTAGGATGTACTAAATGACAGCCTAAATTAGCAAATTATTGTGACAATAGCATTGCAAATGGTTTTGTTGCTGTTGTAGAAGTATGTCTTGTGCAGGGGTAGGATTTTTTTTCCTCCAAACCTCGTATGTTAGCATTAATCATGGCTGTTTTTTTTGGGGGTCTATATACTAGATGCTTCAAGATTATTTTCCTTGGGAGAATGGGAGTTCAACCTTGATTCTCATATAGTAGGGATACAAAATTGTGCTTGACTAGTGACAACAATTTCTTTTATAGGTTGCTGATGTTAAAAAGCTCATTGAAAGTACACAAGGACCAAATGTTTACCCAGCTGATCAACAGATGCTTATTCATCAAGGGACTGTTCTAAAGAATGAGACAACACTTGAAGAGAACAAAGTTCTTGAAAACAACTTCATTGTCATAATGTTATCCAAGGTATTTTAAGTGTAATTCTTACATCAAAGTTCTTGAGATTTTGTCTCACCTCACTATACTTTTAAATACACACAATGACATTATCATTTGATATATATGCTAGTAGTATTTGATCTTCGAACTCTTGAATCTTTATACCAATTGAGATTTCTTAATTATCTGGGACCAACCTTTGTGCAGAAGGGATCATCAAGTGCTGCTTCAGCTACTGCTAAGGGGCCTACAAGTCAGGTACCCATAATTTTCTCATGTCAGTATTGGCTTTCCGCATTTTCTTTTCCTCGCTGTCATTTACCACACAATAAAGCAAATGAGCTGAATCACTGAAACCGTTTCTGGGTTTTCAATTATGTATGACATTATTTAAGAAGAATATACTAGTAACATTTAGTTGAATTTTGCTTCCTTGACTCTATCTTTCATTCTCTTGGTTAAGAAGGTTTAAGAATTATTTTCTTGATACACAATGTCTGACCCAATTATGTGGTTAAGAAAACATCTATTAATAAGGCAACACATTCAGATGTACAACGTTGTTAGACTTCAATTGATTTTTTCTGAATTTGATGTTGATACTGCGCGTTTTTCACTACCATCCAATTCATCTTAAAATTGTGTACTGTTTTGCAGACCTCAGCTGATAGGGTGATATCTGCTTCCCCTGCAACTCAACCACCAGCAGGACCTGTATCCGTGTAAGTGGGCACTAGTATGTTGCAAACTGGAACTTTGTATTCTGAATATGCATGACCTTTTTATTTGTCATCTTTTTAGTTTTGTTCTATCTATTTTTAATTTAAATAATAACTGTTTGTGTAGAGTCATGAAAATGGCAGGCTGGTCACAAAATATTTGGAAATACTTTTATTGATGCATAAATTTGTACCTTGCGAAAGATATGCTATTTTGCATTTTTCCTGTAACTACATTCTTGCTTAGTCAATTTAGTTTGAGTGACCGGTTCGGTTTACCAAGCTTACTTGGAGGCTTACTTTCAGAACTCAGAGGGGTAAATTTCGCCATAAAACAACTCAAATTCAATTGTGGACTTGTAGAGGAGCTGATGCATGGTGCATCCTGTCTATTGGTCTGTCCCATCAGTTCCTTTAGTGGTCTTGACTACACAGCTAGCTTTTTAGACTATAACTGAAAACAATGGAAGGGTGAGCCTTATGAATTGAGTTTACAATATCACTTGGTCTAGGCACTTTGTCATCTTACCCACAATTTCAACTTGACTCAAACCGGTCAATGTAATACAGATGAGTGCAAATACAAGTGTAGTTATCTTCATGGTGCAATCGTGATGCTCCCCAAGCATTTTTTTTAATTAAAGCACATCTAGCTCACCCTTTAGTGCTTTAAGTGTGTGCCCTTACATGGTCAACACTAAGATGTATACTCATTAAGGCTTCCCTGCTTTCATACTGGTTTTATTTTCCACTTTTGTTATTAACACCACCTTAGAATTGCATGAAGAAAAGATCTTGCCATCTACGTATCTTTTCAATGATCGCCATTGGAAAGCCTCCACCTTAATCACCAACGCTATGACACCATGTTCTCCTATGCGTGTCTTGTTCGTCATCCAAGACCTATGGCTTGTACATTTGAATGTGTCATATGCTAAGCTCTGGTCTGGACCTACGAGGCCATGTTAGATTAACCTTGTTAAGTTACCTTGATTGTCCGTTGTTGGCGAAGTAAACTTAGCATGTACCAAGGAACAATCTTTATTAGTTGCATGCTCGAAGGGTTAGTGTCTGCAGGCATTTTTGTTGAAGTTAGCAGTCACGTCAAGCCTTGAGCATTCATAATGTATGCTTAGTCATCTTGGGTTGTAGGATTAGGATCACAATTGAGTGGAATGAGTATTCCAAACTGGGCTGTGCTGCAGGGATGTTTTGGGCCAAAGTTAAATAAGAGCGTCACAAAACGATGTAACCTATTTTAGCCTCTGAGTGCTGTTTCTAGCTTATGTACATGTTTGTGTTTTTACTACTAGAACTGCATCAGCATGGGGTGATGAATGTGTGCTGCCTTGCAAATTGGCATTGCAAATTAACTCAGTCTTGGTGCTTCGCTGACCTTAAATAGATACTTGGATGTCTGAGTGGCCCTTCTGAAACTTGATGAACCATTTTGAGTCTAATTGACATACTAAGAAACCAAATTGGTTATCCCCTTTTAATCTGTGCAATTTTTTCTGTAGCTTGCTGGTAATCGTTGTTGACGATGTCATTTTTCTTATGTGTGTTGTAACAGTGCGCATGTGAGCGAACCTGCTTCAACTGCAACAGCTTCTCCAGCTCCTACTGCTTCGTGAGTTTCACATACCAAATTCTAATATTCTCCTGTTGATTTCCTCGTTACCATTCTCAAGTGTTAAGATTTGAAACGGCACTGAATGGTACCTTATGATGTAATTTGAACTTAGCACTGAAGCGAATCCTTATGGTCAAGCTGCATCAAACCTTGTTGCTGGTGGCAATCTAGAATCAACTGTTCAATCAATCCTTGAAATGGGTGGAGGAGCATGGGACGAGGACACTGTAAAGCGTGCTCTACGGGCTGCATTCAACAACCCAGAGCGGGCTGTTGAGTATTTGTATTCTGTAAGCCACCATTCTTTTTTGCCGTACTTAGTTTTTATTATTCCAGGATGAATCCTAATTTTTGTCGGGATCCTCAAATCAAATGGCAGTTAGCGCAAATTTACTGAATTTTATTTGTTTGTACTACTTGTTACTCCCTTTGTTTGGAAACATTAGGTATATAATATTTTCATCCTTTTTTTTCAAATATACAGCGTGTTTCTCATTGTAATAACTGTCCTTCTCTTTACATGTTTATCTTTTCTCTCCGCATTTATGAGTAAATCTGTACACAAACTATTCTTGTGCTAAATCCAAAAGCATTGACAGCTACCAAAGAACACAAACTATTCAGGTGCCATGGTTACCTTCACTCTACCTGTGCTCCTGTAGTTTCTAAAAATAATTTCAGGCATTATCTGTAGGTTCATGTTTGTTGGTGTTCTTTTGGAACTATAGAACATGGGTGAGGGTGTACTCGTAAGATCAAGCAGTGGCCACATGCTTTCCAACTCTTTTAAAACCTATGTCTGCCATACTTTTGATTTTATTGACAACAATTTTAGTATCTTATGCTTCAATTCTTAGCTTCTCTAATCTCAGTGTTGCTTACGATATAGGGAGTTCCTGAGCAGGAAGAGGCACCTGCTGCTGCTGCAGTACCTCCTGCAAGTGGCCAACCAGTCGATCTAGTTCAGGCTCCACAGTCAGGCCAACCTGCGGTCCCATCGTCTGGTCCCAATGCTAATCCCTTGAACCTTTTTCCCCAGGTTCTCTCCCTGCTTCCCTCCATCCCCTTCGCCTCTTCTCTCTTGTCTAAGTCTAACCACTGTCCTATTTTATCTGCAGGGCCTTCCAAATGCTGCACCGAATGCTGGTGGTGGAAATCTTGATGTTTTGCGGAACAATCCACAGTTCCGAGGTTTGCTTTCTGTGGTGCAGGCTAACCCTCAAATTTTGCAGGTCTTTCATGCCTTCTTTTTAATCATTTCCTCGTCTAATTCTTGATTCCTTATGCCATGTCCATTAACATATCAATGTCAACCTGCAGCCTCTGCTTCAAGAGCTGGGGAAACAAAATCCACAGATTTTGCAGCTCATTCAGGATAACCAAGATGAGTTCCTGCGTTTAATCAATGAACCTGGAGAGGGAGAGGAAGGGTACGAGTTTAGTGTCTTTCGATGCTAGTATTTGCCTAATCATGTTCATGCCCTGTGCTTGACACTTGATATCTTAACACAGGGATTTGCTAGATCAGTTTGGTGCTGCAGGAATACCTCAAACAGTAGCAGTGACACCTGAGGAGAATGAAGCGATACAACGTGTAAGCTAATTGATATAACCCTGTGTTTGCATTATATGTTTGCATCACTCGTGCCTGTAACAAGGATATGAATAATTGATATATCGTTACCCGCAGCTCGATCTTAGTCACTTAACTTTGTTGCCATTTGTGCGTATGCAGCTTCAACAGATGGGCTTTAATCGCGACCTGGTTCTGGAGGTTTTCTTTGCATGCAACAAGGACGAGCAGTTGGCTGCTAACTACCTTTTAGACCACGGGAACGAGTTTGACGACGAAGCACCACAGTAAGATAGCAATGTTGGTCTCGAGAGATGATTTTCGTGTGATGTGTTAGGCAGTTGGATTGCGGCATCGGTTCTTCGAAGGCTAATTCTGCGGATTTTGGGGAATATTTTGAGTTTCTCTTCCGATATAATGTCTTTTCATGTTTGGATTTATGTTAAAGTGTGTACTTTAGATGTCGCCTTCAGCAACCAGACCTCGTATAACTAGTTATGCTAGTACTTACGTCGATTAACTGTATTGGATACAGAGGAAAGTGGACTGTGCAAGGCTTATGTAGAGTTGTAATCGGTAATGTCCTCTCCGCATGTTACTCCCTTACAAACCCCCAGTCCTACCAGACGCTAATTAGGGGACACCGCCGACAGAGCGGGCCGTCTTGCTCAGTCGTGCAGATCCTCTGCATTACAACTTCCCTGTCACTGAAAATCACGCGCCAGGCTATGGGCATGGCCTCTCCGCCGCCTGTCATCGTCTGACCTTCGTCCGCTGCTCGGGAAAGGATGACGATGACGCTATCGTCTGCTTCTCACATTGTGGACTTAGATTCCTGTCAAAATAGATGATGTTTTTGACTTTTCAATAACATGTTTGATCACTTGTCTTATTCAAAAATTTTATGTAAATATATAAATAAATAAATCATACTTAAATATCTCTAATAATAAAGCAAACCATAACAAGATACATGATATTTGCATAATTCTTTTGAATAAGATGACCGGTCAAACGTGAGTTTCAAAAGTCAAAAACATAAAGTAATTTGGAATGGAAGGAGTAGTAGGAAGCAATGTTGAAATCGACTAAGGAAAAAAAAACTGAATGAATTTTCTGGTAATGTTATTCTCCTTCAGACATAATATATGCATATTCATGATACACCATATTAGCCCATAATGTATAGTAGTAGAATAGTTTAGCTTGGAATTAGATGAGTCGAGAGCTGCCTCGAGATTTTGGAGTCTCTTATGGTATAAAAGCTCTCTTGTATATTTTATTTTATGAGAATCATCATTATTAATATGAAGATCTTTTCTTTTATTCTGAGTCAAGTACTTCATTTTGATAATTTTTTTGAAGGGATTTCATTTGGATTATTTATTTGCTATAAGTTTTTGTATTAGCTCTATTCATTCGCTAGATTCGATTTGTGCAAGAAACACACACACACAAAAAACAGAGAGGGACCGCTCCTTTTTACAACATTTGATATTTGCAGTTTGCATTTAACTTCATTTTATATTTAAAAAACATCTCTACTACACTACTTAAAAAGTCTCAACGAGATGGTCTGTTCGATTTTTCATCGTTCGGTCTGCCGATGTCTTCGTTTTTTCCTTCTTTCCTTCGGCAGGATCATTGTTTGTTTTTCGTCATTCGGTCTGCCGATGTCTCCGTATTTTTTTTTTCTTTCCTTCGGCAGGCCGACCGTTCGCAGAGTCCGTCTCGATCCATCATCCTTCTGCAGCTCTGCTGTCGATCGTCCGGAGAGTCCACGTCGTGATCGCTTCCAAAACGCAGTCGTTTCCGTCTCGATCATGCAAACACAGCTCGTACAATAGCCGTGTGCGATAACTGCCTATGATTCCCAGTCACCGAACGTCTTGTCAAGTTCATCGCGAGGGACGCGGTCCGGTGCAGATCGCCGCCGCCTCGAATTGTTCTTGAAGTCGAATCCCTAGCGAATGTCTCTATCTCCATCGTTGCAGTAAAACGCGAGTGTCTTCGTTGAGATTGAGATATATGGAAGCTCTTAGGTACCTTAGACACATAAAAAACATAGAATAAGTGAGCCAGCCCAACTCAGCCCATACCCCTTCCATTAGTTGGTCTTCTTCCTCCCGACGGCTCAGCTTGATGCGAACAACAACGTCATAGGGGTAGAGTTTGCGTATGTGCCTTCATAGGGGTGAGTGTGCATGTATTGTGTGTCTGAGTTGTACTGTATAATCACAAAAAAAAAGCAACGCCATCGCTGATAAATGCGCCTGGAATTGGAAGCTCATTGCAAGTGGGGTTCATCGCTGGCGGTAGGTATGGCGGCCACCACACCTCGCATATTGGTGGGTCCGCCTCTGCTTGACAGTGGTGTTGTCGGTTGCAACCTTTTGCAGGGACGAAAAGACAGCTAATCTGTTCATACCTTGACGCACAAACAGCTCACTGATTGGCGTTCGGATGTCGTTCACCGTAGTGGTGGTGTCTGTGTGCTTGACAGTGGTGTTGTCAGTTGCAACCATTTGCAGGGACGAAAAGACAGCTAATCTGTCCATACCTTGACGCACAAACAGCTCACTGATTGGCGGCCGTATGTCGTTCACCGTGGTGGCGGTGTCGGTGTGCTTGATAGTGGTGTTGTCGGTTGCAACCTTTTGCAGGGACGAAAAGATAGCTAATCTGCCCATACCTTGACGCACAAACAGCTCACTGATTGGCGTGAATCACTCGCCCCTGAGATCATCTTCCCCATCTAGCCAGGGCCTCAAACAGTTTTATCTATTTAATCTCGATCGATGGACAAGCCGAAGCCTGAATCCATAGCACTAGAGCAAGGATGGAACAACCCAATGCAAATAAGAGCCTCACTGCTGGTTTAGCCGTTTCATCATCCGAAAGCAGCCACAACAATAATGATCTTCTTGTATCCACACTTCCGACAAAGGAGGAGGTGCTGCCGCTGGTTCTCTACAACAACTACTGGATGTTCCCGCATCATGTTTCCAATGCCATGGTGCTCCAAGATAGCTTCAAGGCTCGTCATGACGACACCATCCTTGCATCAAATCCCAAGTGTGGCACCACCTGGTTGAAGGCCCTTGCTTTCGCCATCACCAACCGCTCCCGTTACAACACTGCTGACCCCCAGCACCCGCTCCTGACCCGCCATACCCATGACCTCGTTCCTTTCATCGAGATCCCTTTTTCCGACAAGGACCTTACCTATGTCGATACGTTCGCGTCCCCAACCCCAAGGCTTCTTGCCACTCACATGCCTGTCTCGCTTCTCCCAAAGTCTGTTGCAGATCATGGCTGCCGAATGGTTTACATCTGTGGAGAGCCCAAGGATGCCGTTGTGTCAATGTGGCACTTCCTTAATCGGAGGGAGCAACATGACACCGTTGATCTGGACACTGTGTTCAACATGTTTTGTGATGGTTTTTGGCCCTACGGGCCATTCTGGGATCATTGCCTCGAGTACTGGAAGGAGAGCATTGCGAGGCCTGATAGGACTCTCTTTCTTAAGTACGAGGAGATGATGTTGGAGCCGGTGAAGTCTGTCACAAGGCTAGCAAAGTTCCTCGGAGTCCCGTTTACCGACGAGGAAGAAAATCATGGGGTTCCGGAGGAGGTAGTGAGGCTGTGCAGCTTTGAGATAGTCAGCGGCGTGCAGGCCAATCGTACGGGAGGCATTGTCGACGGCAATACAAGCCTTCAGAGATCAGCTTTCTTTAGAAGGGGAAAGGTTGGGGATTGGGTGAATCACATGAGTGAACATATGGGCAGAGAGTTGGATAGGATCGTGGAAGAGAAACTCAAGGGATCGGGCCTTGTGTTTTGACATGTATGTGAGTTCGCGCGCGTCATATGTAGCATGTACGGAGTATGTGCACAAATAATAAGCAGCCATGCTGCATCCATTGTGAGCTTTTTTTTCTTTTCTTTTTTTTTGAGATGAGTGTATCAAACCAATTGTCTCGATAATAAGAAATTTATGCACAACGCGATTCTTATACGTTTTGATACTGTTCATATTTGCATGAACATGTCGTCATGCAAATTTTGAAAGGAAAAAAAAAATGAAATTTCATATTGTATTAACTTTGAAGGGGTTAGGTCACGCTGACTCCCATTTTTCGTTGAATCTCTAAAAGAGGCCCAAAATGAATCTTTCATAGCCCATATACATATTTCCCCTGGTAGCTCGCCGCCGCCGCTCCCACTCTCGCCGCCGCCGGCGCCCTCCTCCGATCACCTACGGCAACCATGCTCCACCTTCAGAAACACCTCCCTCTCCTTTTCCGCCAACAACTGCACCTCCCTGTTGCCCGATTCGCCGCCCCTGCGTCCGCCGCGGCAACGCCGGCCCTGGCCCCGTTCGCCGTCGAGGACTACCTCGTCGCCTCCTGCAACCTAACCCGGGACGAGGCCGTCAAGGCCTCCAAGGCGCTCTCCCGCCTCAAGTCCCCTTCCAATCCTGACGCCGTGCGCACCTTCCTCGCCGGCCTCGGCCTCTCGCCCCCCGATATCGCCGCCGCCGTCGTCCGCTGCCCGAAACTGCTCTGCTGCAACGTCGACAAGACCCTCGCCCCTCGCGTCGCGGAGCTTCGAGATTTCGGCCTCGCCCCCTACTGGATCCCCTACCTCGTCCGGCGCAACCGCCTGGATCTGCTACCCGGTCCACTATCGTCCCTCGTCTCGAAGCTCAAGTACTTCAGTAAGCTCTTGGGTTCCTCTGACAAGTTCCTTTATGTGGTGACGAGAACCTCCTGCTTCGTCAACTGTGATGTGGAGAAGGTGGTCAAGCCCAACGTTCGCTTCTTGAGTGACTGGGGGCTGGATGATGTTGAGATTTCCAAGATATTCTACTATATGCCGAGGCTGCTGACCACCAAAACAGAGCAGCTCCAGGCTATGGCAGAACGCGCTGTGGGCTTAGGAGTACCACGCGGCAGCCGGATGTTCAAGTTTGCTCTCCGTGCCACCTATGTAAGAACAGAGGAGGAGATCACTGCAACTATGAAGTGCCTGAAGAAGACATTCCAGTGGTCAGACACTCAGGTGCGCTTTGCGCTGTCCAGGGAACCATCTTTGCTGAGCTCTGATTGTAAAGCACACCGCGTAGCACCGTTCCTGATCTCTGAGGTTGGGTTGGATCCGGAGTACATTGCTCGCAGGCCGTCATTGATCAAGTATAGTCTGGAAAGCCGCCTCAAACCTCGGCACTATGTTGTCAAATTCCTCAAGGCAAATGGATTATTGAAGCATGACAGGGATTACTGTGCAGCAGTTAGCATGACTGAGAGGGTCTTTTTGGAGAAGTATATAGTTCCTTATAAGAAAGCTGCGCCCCATCTCGCTGAAGACTATGCTGATGCTTGTAGAGGGGAAGTGCCCCCTAGATTCAGATCGCAGGAACCAGAAACTGGATTGGAAAATATATAAATGTGTCTTAGCGCGGCAAAGGTTGATAGTAGTGATCTGGTGACCCTGTTTCAGTTTTTGTCATTAAGTATGGTGCACACATTACATGCTAGTTCGCCTGTTTCTAATGCCCAACAGGCTGTCATTTTGTCTCCTCAATCTTGTTGGCATATAGGCTTGTCTTCCAGTAGAGAAGTAACTGTGGGTTTTAATCGTAATCTGCCTCATACTCGTGTCACTTCATATTCATGTCATGTCACAAAATTAATTTGTTTGTGACAATGATGATTGAATTTTCTCTGTGTTCCATGCTTATCAGATTGACCTTTTCAGCATCTTATATTCGAGTATGGGACAACACGTCTTTCCAATATGCACAAAGCCATGTTATGGTTATGACACACGGTGAGAGTCTGAGAATACATGGTTCTCAGAGTGCTTTCACTGGATTGATGCATGGTTTTCAGTGTATTTGCTGGACTTTACTTGCTATGGGTTAACTTTTTTGTTCCATTGAATATTAGTTTAAGATCTCTTTGTTATTCACAGGTCGGAAGTTCTGCAATTTTAACTGTACAACGTGTCAAAATTTACTGAAACTTTAACTGCATAACTTTGTTGCTTCATTGTTCACAAATTCATCGCAAACATGGAAGACATTGTATAGTAGATCTCCCGAAGCCTGTGCCACTTATCCACGTCAGCGGTCGTGTCATGCTTAGCGAGCAAAGCCACCAACATCCTTGTCCACGTCAGCAAATACGGTTTTGGTCAGTGCTAAAAGGTGTTAAGTGATCTGGTTTAACAAACCATGGGGTTAAGTAAACCAAACTGAACTTTACGGGGCTATCTGGACAAAGGGCATATTTTGGGGGGAGTAAAATGGACTTTATCCATTTTTATCAAATGTTTGGCATTTATTTGAAGATGTTGGGTTTTCTCATTATGTCAGCCAGGATTTATTGCTGAATGTGAAGCTTTGGTGAAGCGATGGATCAAATGGAGGTGCTGAAGAGAAGACTGGATAACAGAAGGCGTCAAATGAGAAAGAGATGTAATATTTGAGATTAAGCCTCTAGTGGAATCATGCTCGAAAATGCATTGAATATTTGGTTTGCATTTTTCTACGCTGAAATCACTTAGGCAGTAACGAATTATGGACCGATGCTCTTATTTACGACAGGTTGGAGTGATCAAAAACTCTTTGAACTATGAAAAAGGTATCTCTGAATTCTTCTCTGTTCTAAGAGCTCAGTGCAGACTGCAGAAACAAACCAAAATTCGCACCTGTACAAGACATGAGCAACTGAAATGAAAGAAAGAACACTGAGGGTCTTCAGAGCTTATTTTATTCTTTGCTGTTCCTTTCTGGTTCCTGCCCTTTGATGCATCCACAATCGTGGGACGTCGGCCTACCGGAGCTCGTAGGCGCCTCCGGTCACCACCACGAGGAGCAGAGCCAGTGTGTCGGCGCGACGAGAAAGACTGGCCTGCCGTCTCCACGCCTGGTGCAAGGGGTGAATGAATGAGAGGACGATCGCCGGGTGCGGACAGGATGACGCTGAGGGAGACCTGTCAGAATACGGGCGCTATGGTGCAGATCCCTACCTTGTTGGAGGAAGCGGAAGCCTTCCCATTGAGCACCACGGCGATTTGTTTCTCTCCAATCTCTCATCTCAGATCACATGCGCCTTATTGATGTTACTAGTATGGTTGGTTGAAAAATGTGTGAATTCTGTTTCTGTTAGAACAGAGCTTATATATACGGATAATTTACAGCGTCCTTTTCACATGTATATTGCCTGCCCCCGGAAGCATCATCATGCATGAGCCACGTCCGATGCATGATACACCCGTGCATCTCTTTGCTCTATTGGTGCTCATTCCTTTTTTTTTAGATAATGGAACTTGGTTCCAGCTTCTGCCCCCAAGAGTGGGAGCACACAGCCGTTCAGATTACAAAGGAGCTCTCAGGCTCAATGAGTGCCTCTAAGGCCAAAGTTCATACATAAAAAGGAATAGAAAAGAACTAAGCTTCAATTCTATTCCTGAAACGCCAACCAAATCTTGCAAAGACCTCCATAATGACCGTCTCCAATTGTCGACATGCGGAGTGAAAGATTGGACGTTGATCCTCCTTATGCAACATGGACCAACATCTTATCCAGTATGTGGCCCGGAACATCACCTGCATAAAAGAGTTAGATTTTGCACCATCAAATACCATATCATTTCTATTCAACCAAATAGCCCAACAGAGCCCCGCCGCCCCTAATAAAATTTGTGGTTTGAACTTAGGATTGAAACCATTAAGCCAAGCCCCAAACATATCCGCGACGCTAGAAGGTGGTTGAATTCCCAAGGATATATGAACGGTATTCCATAGAAATCTAGCAAAAGGACAATCAAAGAATAAATGTTGTATGGTCTCTAGAGAGCTACACGAACAACAATTAGTGCTTCCCTGCCAATTCCTCTTTGCTAAACTATCTTTGGTAAGAGTGACTCCCTTATGGAGATACCACAAAAAGATTTTAATTTTGAGTGGTATTTTCAGCCTCCACAAAGGGCATTTTTCTGGTATAACTCCATCTTGAATCATAGAGATATACATGGACTTTACCGAGAAAAAGCCATTTTTATTTAGGTTCCACACAAAGGTGTCATCACTTGTGGTCAGGTTGATGTGCATTACTTTTGCAACTAGACTATACCAACGTGTAAGATTGTCATCCACTAGAGCTCTCCGAAATGACATATTTAGCGGTGTTGTACTTAGTACACTTGCCACTGTTGCATTTTTCCTACGAGCAATGTTGTATAGTGTCGGGTAAGCATCCATTAAAGGTTTATCACCTAGCCATACGTCCTCCCAAAATCTAGTTTGGGTACCGCTACGTATATGGAACCTCCCTCTTTCTAGGAAAAAGTCTTTGACTCTCATTAAACCAGCCCAAAAGTGGGAATCCCCCGGCTGTTTTTGAACTTGAGATGTTTTATTAGACAAATATTTCTTCCTTAGAAGCCTTTGCCAAATGCCATCCTCATTCATGAGTTTAAACAACCATTTACTTAGAAGGCATTTATTTTGAATATCCAGATTTTGGATACCCAAACCCCCAAAATCCTTTGGTCTACATAAAACACTCCATTTAGAGAGTCGATATTTCTTTTTATGTTCATCACATTGCCAAAAAAATCTAGATCGGTAATAATCTAGCTTCTTGAGCACCCCGCGGGGGACCTCGAAGAAGGAAAGCAAATACATGGCAAGACTTGTGAGAACCGAATTAATTAGTACCAACCTGCCACCCACAGATAGTAACTTGCCCTTCCAACTAGCAAGCTTACGTTGAAACTTCTCCTCTATTATCAACCAATCATGGTTTGAAAGTCTCCTATGATGCATAGGAATGCCAAGGTATTTGAATGGGAGGGACCCCGGGCCACAGCCAAAAAGTCTAGCATACTCCCGTTCATCATCCTTAGCTTTGCCATAGCAATACAACTCACTTTTGTGAAAATTAATTTTCAGCCCCGAGAGTTGTTCAAAAGCACCCAAGACTAGCTTGAGATCCTTTGCTTGCTCTAGATTGTGGTTTAAAAATAAAATGGTGTCGTCCGCATATTGAAGAATTGAGAGGCCTTCCTCCACTAAGTGAGACACAACACCCTCAAATTTTCCATTATCCTTGGCTCTTTGAATTAAGATGGCCAGCATGTCCGCAACTATGTTAAAGAGAATAGGGGACAAAGGATCGCCTTGTCGGAGCTCTTTTTTTGGTTGGAAATAATGACCTATGTCATCATTCACCTTAATCCCCACACTTCCCCCTCTCACAATATGATCAATCCAGTTGCACCAAAGTGGTGTGAAACCTTTCATGCGGAGGACTTGCTGCAAAAACGACCATTTGACCTTATCGTAGGCCTTTTCAAAGTCCAATTTCAGAATGACGCCATCAAGTTTCTTCCTATGCATCTCGTGTATTGTCTCATGTAGAATAACCACCCCTTCCATAATATTTCTACCGGTCATAAAGGCCGTTTGGGATGGCCTAATAATGTTGTTAGCCACTAGTGCTATGCGATTAGCTATGACCTTGGTAAAAATTTTGAAGCTTACATTAAGTAAGCAAATGGGGCGAAATTGTTGTATTTGCTTAGCCTCTTGACTTTTCGGTAATAATGTAATTATCCCAAAATTGAGGCTAAACAATGGTAATTCTCCTTTGTGAAATTCCCTAAAGAGGCTCATTAGATCCTCCTTAACGAGTTCCCAGAAAACTTGGTAGAACTCAGCAGGGAAACCGTCCGGCCCCGGGGCCTTGTTGTGTTCCATTTGAAAAATTGCTCTTTTAACTTCTTCCTCAGTAAAGTCCGATGTTAGAATTTCGTTTTCCTCCGAGGTGACCTGCGGAATGTCATCCCTCATGGATTCGAGCAGAGAAAAATTATTTTCCTGAGGTGCTCCAAAAAGGCCCTTATAATAGTTGGTGATGTACTTTTTAAGGTTATCATCACCTTCTATAAGACCTTCCTCTTGCTCAAGCTGAAAGATACGAGTTTTCCTGTGCTTTCCATTGGCTACTAGGTGGAAGTATTTAGTATTACAATCGCCATATAACAACTTAGTTGTCTTGGCTCGTTGATACCATTTTAATTCTTCCTCTCTAAGTAGTTGTGCCAGGCGTTCCTTAAGACAATGTTTTAAGTCGAGTTCACTATTAGACAGGAGCTGAGTCTCTGCCTTTTTGTCTAGTTCCCCCGCTTTTTTAATTAATTCCTCCTTCTCCTTTTTGTATTGACCACTCGTATTTTTGGCCCAGCCTCTCAAAAACTGTCTAAGCCTTTGGATTTTGGCCTGCCATTTTTGAAGTGGTGTGGTGTCCTTGTTTTCATTTTTCCAAACCTCGGAAACTTTTTCACAGAAGCCGTCCCTCAGTAGCCAACCTAACTCAAATCTAAATAAGGTTTGGTTGACGTGATGGGTCCCGCTACCCGTACATAAGAGTAAGGGTGTATGGTCTGAAATTTCCTCGTCAACGCTTGTACCGTGGACAAGGGGAATTTTTGTTCCCATTCAGTGCTTACTAAAATCCGGTCCAGTTTTTCAAAGGTAGGAACTTCCCGAGAATTTGCCCATGTAAATTGACGGTTGGAGAGCTCAAGCTCCCTAAGATCCAACCCATCAATGACGGCATTAAAAAGGAAGGGCCACCGATCGTCATACCTATCATTGTTTTTTTCAGTGGGGTTTCTAATAATATTAAAATCCCCGCCAACCATGAGAGGAAGCGATTCTTTAGAACAAGCTTGAACTAGTTCCGTCAGAAAAGCCTCTTTGAATTCGGGTTGGGCAGCCCCATAAACTGCCACGAGAACCCACTTGAAGCCGTCCGACTTATTCCGGAGAAGGAATTTTACATAGAAGTCTCCTTCATCGATGCCACCAATATCAAAGACTTCCAGATTTATTCCTAGTAAATGCCACCGGACCTACCATGAGGTTGAGTCCAATGCCATAAAAAATTTCGACCGCCACAAATATTGTTTAGGGTTGTTTGGGAAAAATCTTTTTTCCCCGTTTCCAAAAGAGCAATAAAGTCTAGCTTATGCTCTTTCGAAGCATCCGAAAGGAACCTAAATTTAGCCAAGTCCGAAAGACCTCTGCTATTCCAAAAGATTCCTTTCATTGTACACCCTTATTTTGTTTTTTAACTACTCTAATTTTTTGGCTTTTTTTCTTCTTACGGAATGATGAATGAGACTTATTCCTTTTAGAGACCGTCTCAAAATCACAACTGAGGTGATCATATTCAACATCCATGACTTCCTCCATAATGTCACCACATAAGTGACCCAGAGTTAAGTTCTCAAAGCCCTCATCGTCCTCGTCCGAGTCTTGCAAATCAAGATCGGAGTGTGACCCAGTCTCATGCACATTACTAGAAGGTGCTGAAAGAGATCTACTATATTCAATTTCTTTTAACGAAAAAACAGATTCTGAAATTTCATGCCATTATTTCCCATCACTACACCCATATCACTAATGCTAGAAGATATACGAACTGTAGGAAAAGAGAGGAAGGAGATGTCCGTACCTTCCAATTCCAGATTTTTCCACGCCACCCTCTTCTTAGCTTTGGCCAACACGTGCTCATTAGAGCAACCTCTCGGGCTGGAACGAGTTGGCCTAACGATCACCTCCTTGATAGCAGCCGCAGCAGCTACCTTTGCACGAAAATCCTTGGCCGGTTCCTCATCATGTAAGGCACCCACAGCACGTGTACCAGCAGGCCACGCTTTGGGAGGTGCCACCACCGTCGACTCAGACTGGCCCCGCCCTGGGTGCGCGGCACAAGCCTGAGGAGAGGCAGCGACCCCCAGCTGCATCGTTGGTTCGTGCATGGCCAAGTGCGAGGGCACTGGCCCCTTCTCCATGCAGGTTGCAGCTCGCCTCAGCTGTGCGGCAGGCCCGTCCACCGTTCCCTTTACAGGCGCGCGCACGACATTCTGTAGCGTCGGCCACGCATGCAGCAGGTCGCTTTGTGTCGCGCGCAGCATGTCCGGCGCCAACGCCTGACTAGCAGGCAGTGCGGCGTCCAGGTGTTGCGCCTGCTTCTCTTCTGTCGGAGCTGCCTGCTGCAGTGGTGTAGAGTCGCCGGCCCAATGGTACTGCTCTGTTGACTAACGGCCGAGCACCGGGAATGTCTCTCGGCCAACTCGGACGTCATTCGCGACTACTCCCAAAGGGTCCAGCTCTTCCTCGTGCAGCACATCCTCCACCTCGCCACCAACGAATTCCTCATTTTCAGCGAGCACAACATCACAGCACGCATCAATGTTTTTTTGTACCGCAAAGTCGAGGATCTCATCAGCAAGTTTCTGAATTTTTGCTTCTAGAGCAGGATCTGCCCCCGACGATGTATTGTTATGCTCCTCCGTTTCACCCTTCTCCTTGCCCGCTGCCCCATCTTTATCGGCATCAAGATTTTTGGACCGCTTAGGGTCCCTTGGCTTCTCTTGATTATCGAGCATGTCATCATCCTCCATCCAGTCCCCATCGTCGCCGCCCTTGTCATCATCCTTCTTAAAGTTCAGCTCCGTTTCAACACCGTTGTCATCAAACCCAATCTTCTCCACTTCAAACTTCAACTCAAAATAATGATCCCCGATCACCACATCAAGAGTAGGTGGAATGAAAGCCGGGTCCAACACCGCCACCAAAATCCTTCCAAAGTCATTCTTGCGTGTCATCTTCATATCAACCGTTTGAGTAGACCCGAGAATTGTCCCCACAGCCCAAAGGTTCAGAAACTCTCTCAATTTCTTCCGAATGCCATATACCCGAACCCACGCTTTGGGCAACAAGAACCCCTCTTCCTTCTCCTGCCATTCTTCGAACTCGAGGCGGACACCGGTAGCAACACCTTTTTCACGAACAGCCGCCCCTCCAAAGGCTATAGCTCGCTGCAACTCACCCTTTGACGGGAAGGCAACAACGAAAGCATTTTCTCCCTGCGCCACTGGTTCCCAATTCCATTTGCCGGGGACGATACGTTGAAGTTCTGAGCGCCACTGGTTCCCAATTCCATTTGCCGGGAACCATGCATAAAAGAAGCCATGAGCCTCATGGTGACCATCCTGGGCTCCGCCCCACCCCCTTGCCTCATAATTTTTCTGAAGCACACTTGGCAAGCTGCATCGCTAAAAGCATGATTCTAAAGAAAAAGGCATATCCAAAGCTAGACACTGTCCCAAGGACTGAAGGCGCATCAAGGCATCCATCTCCAGATAGCCTCTCCTTCTCTGTTCTCATGTCCGACAAGGAGAAAATAACACATGCTTGAAGCAGTGGGATTCGTTTGTTTAGGGAGGCTCTCATATTCATGATAGGATTTGTTTATTTGATTTGCAACTACCTCCGTCCCAAAATAGTTGTTGCTGTTGACTTTTGATTGTCGATTTTGACCATTCGTCTTATTTAAATTTTTTGTGCAAACATTAATTATTTGATCATCACATGTTTTATCATCATTATTAGTTTAATCATGACATATTTGTTTTAATCGTTGCAAAATTTTTTTTGAATAAGACAAACAGTCAAACGTGATGATCGGAAGTCAACAGCGACAATTATTATGGGACGGAGGTAGTAGTTCTCAGGTGACTGAGATTTTGTATCTCTCTGAGTCACAATTTTGGAACAATGAAACTGAGCTGCTGGAATAAAGCAACTATACTGATGGAACAGAGCAACTGTACTGCTGGAACAATTAGTTCTTAGGTGGAACAATTTAGTTTTTCTAAAGAACATTTTTTTGCACAAGTGAATGAATTTGTTGGGTGGTTGGATCAAAATCCAATGACTGAAAAAAGTGACTGAGAGATTAGCAAAACCTCAGTCACATGAGAAGGAGACATCTCCTTCCTAACATTCTCGTCTCACACAAATGCCTGGATGAAGAGGCTGGCGGTGCTGGGTAACTTTGTTCCAAAAATAAAAACCAAGCCCCTTGCACAAACATGTCACAAACTTTCTTTTTTTTTTCAGCAAGGGATGCCACGTGATATCAACATTTATATGAAAAATAAAAATTCATATGATGATATATGAGGTATAAGTTGAGAGGTCGAGTCTGATATATCTCACTCCCAACCGACATACGAGGTGAAAAAGTTCATGAGCTCATATTAGAGCGGTATGTGCTTGACGAAATGGCCCTCCAACGTCTCCTTGAAGTCCTTGCTGTAAGTGTAGGCATCTCTCTTGTCCAGGAACAAGAGTGTCATGCTTTTTGCTAGGTTGGTAACTCGCTTCACTATCGGAAGCAGAGTGGGATAGTCAAATGGTGCCTGGTTTATCGTTTTCCATGCATCTTCAACAAAGGAGCCTATCTTTGACAAGGCAACATCGCTAGTCACGTTGTGCTCCTTGATGTAGCACTCAACAGAACTGGCTACATCCTGCTTGTTTCTTCCATTCTATGAACAAGATCTTGGTAATTAGATCCATGTATACACGGGTAAATGATGGAAAAAGATTCATTCATCAAGGAACACATGGATATGAGTATATGACCGATACCTTGAATGCTGCCATGTCATCCATGTAACGTGACACCTCTCCGCATGCCCTGATGGTATCGGTACTACCAATGGCCCACTCAAATGCCTCCTTGGTTGCCACATCACCCATGCCGACAAGCAAACCAACACTTAACACTTGACCTCCTGCTCTTATGACAGACTCATTCGTTTGTTCTTTGAAGCTTGGAATGTAATCGTTATGAAACCATTCTGCTTCCTGGAGAGAATGCTTGGATAACGTTTGAAACTGAACATGAGAGAAAAGGAAAAACATTAAGAATTTTAGCATGAACTACCTAGCTGTAAAATTGAGCTTTAATGAAAAGTTTAATGATCTACCTAGCTATGTTTCCACTTTCCATTCACAAAAAACAAAAAAGTTTCCACTTTCCAACTGTGTGTTAGCAGAGTTGCCACCTTTTCTTTTGGGATCGGGTCAATTATGAGATGGCTAGTGATCATTTCAGTATCAATCTACTACCTTGCATGATTCAATTTAGTTTGGGCAAAATATTTCCCCCAGATTCTTCCCCTTGTTTGTGGCCATTGGCTCTGGCAGCATTTACCATGTGAGTTGGGAAAACATTGAGAGGCATATTTCTATACGGTGAGTAATTCCATGATGTTTTAACTCTCCTACAGAAGATCTTTTATGGTAATTATACTAAAGAGAGGCAGACACCGAAAATATTTGAATGAGGAAACAAAATGAGAGATTAATTTGTTTGGGGGCGAGGGGTGGAGTGGGTGTCTAGTGTTGTACTCCTTTCTTGTTGTAAATATTGCGGTACTTTTCATGTGGTTCCAACTCATCCTCGAACTCCCTGAAGTTGTGTATCACAGTAAGAAAGAATTTCTTTAGGTACTCCGGCAGACGTGAAACATCACTCTCATCCCATCTGCATGCATTGCCAAGCGTTATAGGCTACTGGTGACCAGATGATGAATTTTCTATTGTACAAAAGCCAATTAGTTCACTAGGAACTCGTTATTGTTCCATTTTGTTCTATAAGTGATTGCTAAACAATAAAAGCAAAACTAACCTTTCAATAGCCTTGTTTAGCTCCCGGGCCTCCTCCAAAGTTGCATACACATCATAAGTATCATCTATCAAAGATGTTAACAAGAATAACTTGGCTAGGATCATCCGTGCACGTGCGTACTCTTGTTCATAGTGCACAGTATAAGACCAAAAGTAACACTCCACAATGCGATCCCTCACATACTCTAGTCCAATGTCTCTCGAAATTTCCTTCCACCACCTGATATCAAGTACGTATATTTATGAATCATGGCGTCATGTGACAAAAACATTTTAACTATTCCATGTAGTGTGCATAATTAAGTTAAATAGTGTACTTGTCTCAAAAACTGTTCATATCAGTATCATAACTTAATTACATATTTTAGGTGTACTATAATAATGTAAATTAGTGATCACATTTGTATTTTGGAGACATTGGCAAACAGAAAAGCATATAACACTTACTGTGAAAATGATTTGAGCTCCTTTTGGTGAAGACGTTGCAAAAGATTGAAATCTAGCTTGGCAAGCTCCAATATGGCCGAGTTGTACCTTTGATCTTCTACAGTGTACTCACTAATAAAAGATATTGCTTCTACCCTCTTTAGGGTCCTTGGTAATGGGATTTCAAGGGCAGCCAACTTGTTCAGCTAAAGGGGACTTGAGACTACCCTGTATTAATTCTAGATGGTGTCTTGCAAATAAAAGAGCTTCTTCAAGTCCCCCCTCGTTGTGTGTAAGAAGGTAAGCTGCATTGTATAAACTTAACAAACCCTTTGGGTCATTAGTTAAATCATAGATAAAGTTCCCATCCTCATCTCTGAACTTGTTGAATTCATCTGTAGAGTTCACATAAGTTTGTCATCTTCTAATAAATCCTTGAAATTTACACATAACCTTACACCAATATTAGAATATCATTTCAGATCGTACCTGCAGGAACCCAAAACCCTTGCTGCCTAAGCAAGCGAAACCGAAGGGCGACATCATGAAGGCTTGAGCTATTGAATTCGGTCCTGTGAATGCTGCTTAAGGTTGTGGTTATCTGTTCCTCAAAATGGTGATCTATTCCTAGACGTTGGACCACATCTACAAGGTTCAGTGTTTCCACAGCATTCTTGGAAGCCTCAAACATACCATTTACCTTGTCTTTCAAATGGTTGACTCTTTTTATCATCGTTCCTTCTGAAATCTGTCACTTGAAGGAAGAAGCCAGGTCACATGTATTTCAGCCAAAGCAGGTTAGGTACAAAGAAGAAATCCGAACAGAGTTGCCAGCTTGTGCAACGGCATGACACGAATTAAGGTTTTAGTTATGCATATTTTGATTCAACATGTCCTGGTACGAATACTGGAACGTGGTGAAGAATATTGTCGACATGGTTAAGAATTAATATATCACACTCTAAATGCTAAGAAGAAATGTACATGCGCATGCATGGTTTACCTAAACTTTTGGCACAACATGGATATATTATAAATAAACAGTTAAAACATAAAGGGCTACACAATATTAGGAGAAAATTTCACTGCCTATAGAATCACACTACTCAATCCAAACAAAAAACATTATCAATATTTAGTATAGTGCGAAATATTAAATAAGAAGCCAACCATACACCAAGGATATATATTAAAAAATATTATCCAGTAACCATTGTCCAGACACCAAAGATACAAAGCTAATCACTGCATGCATGTTATTTTCAATGTTCTTGTTCCACGTTGAAATGATAGATGCACTTAATTACCAAGTCAATGATTTTATTTTAAAAGAATTCTTTTGAGTGGTTTATACTTGAAATACCAGATCAGAATTCTTTTGAATATATTGCAACTGCTGATCATACCATTAGAATTATTCAAATAAGTTCAACTGTAACTAAACAAAGTACTAAAATCACTAAAATCTTGTCAGATAAATATAGTAAAACCAAATGTAAACAGCTATAAAAATTGGGCTAAAAAGGTTCAAAATTGGGCCTCTGTTTTCGCAGTCAGTATAATCACGTGGGTTGAAGTGAAACCAACTAAAAATCAGAATCATTGTATACTTATCATATGGCACAAAAAAAAAGGAAAAAGTTGAAGGACTGGCTGTTGCAAATGCAGTCCATAATGAAAATAAGAGCTTAAAAATAAAGGGAACAAGTGTATTTTCAGTAGAGAGAGAGATGATGTCAACGTGCCTTCAATAGTTCTGGGATAAAGTTGATGAAGTAATCACCCCACACTGTGGGGTGAAACACAGGGGCCGGCATGGTAGAAACATTGGTAGAAGCCATGTATATTAATTTGTTGTTTGTCACAGTCTTTGAACAATAGGTGAATCGTGAACATTTATATAGGCGGAGCATGTATTTAGGCAGACCGGCGAGCTATGGGCCTATGCCACGCCCGACTTGTGTTTTGCATTTGCCTTACGGCCCGGCTAGCTGCCATGGGTCCTCGGGAGCTCCGTCACATGTGTGTAAACGAATCAGGTTGGGAAAAAGGAGCCACGTGGATGCTCTATGTCTATGTATATAGTATACTTCAACTATTTGTGGCATTTAATCTACCTTATTATGTCTCTTAGGCATGGGAGGCATGGTCCATGAACTGAACCCAGGCAAAGCTGTAGCCTGAGTCCATCAGCAATTCTGGAAAAAAATGCCCATGTCAGCAAAATCAGTTTGAATCCCATCTATTTCCTTTTCGAGAGTAAGGAAAATAACAAAGGTTTCTTTGTTTTTTGAAAGAAACAAAAGGTTTTCTATATGAACAGAACACTGTATCCATGCTGGTTGTCCATACATCATATTGCTCCCAAACATATAGCAGTTCGCGGCCGCCGCCACACAATTTGCTACTAGGAGAATAGTCAAATTTTCTGTTCCTTCTCGGACGTGCATGAAAATCTAAACCGTTGATTTATAAAATAGAAAAGAAAAAATAAAATTTAGAGAACTTACAGGCCTTATTTTAAGGAAGGAAATCTCTCCTCCGATTTTTCAGCTCGCCCCCACCTCCGATCCGATTCTTTCGCTCAGTTGCCGAACCTTTGCATGCAATCCTATCTTCCACCTCCAATCAAGGTATCGGGATTAATTGTTTCCCTTTCATGCATGCATGCAATTTAAATTAGATATGTCACACGCTAGCCTGGTATCAAATTTGTAGCTGTCAAAAACATCTCAAATTTGTATCGATTAAAATTTTGTGTTCCGCTGGACCAGTGTACCGTGTTTAACTTATTGGGCCATCGCCTGCCTTCATTGGCCCAACGTTTTTTGGTTGCTGTCGTCTTCATCTGTTGTGTGTTTTTTTTTTTTTTTTGGAACACATCTGTTGTTGTGTTGCTTGCTTCGTCTTCCAGGCGTTTCGGCCGAGGTGAGCGACGGCGGCGGCGATTTCATTTCTCCGGCGAAGCGGACGGCGACCGGCAAGGCGAGTTTGCTCCTGTTTCTATTTTGTTCCCTGGAAGTTCTAGGTTCACCGGAATTGATATGAGCATTGGTGTTCGTCTTGTTCCCGCAAATGCTAGGTTTACTATATATTTGATTTTGAATTGCAACTACATTTGTTCAATTCAGGCGAAGTTTCAGTGTGCTAGCTCATTCGATTTGAATTGCAGTGGTGTTGTTGGGCCCATCCCTCTAACTCGGCACGATTTGTGATGCTATTCCTGGAAATACTAGGGTTTATCGTTTATTTCTTTTCGATTCGTTTGATCAGGGCTAGTCTTGAGAGGGCTGTTTGGTTAGGTTTGGTATTGAGAGATGCGTTGTGACCTTTTCCAGAACTGAACGAACCCGCAGTGGTGCTAGGCCAGATGCTTTTCCTGTTCCATTTGACTAATAATTCCTGATTTGTGTGTTCCTGAAAAGTGAGTCATGGATGATGCATGTTCTGATCAGTTACCTTAAACGAGCTTCTTATGGTGAATTGAACTCGTGATTTATGCATTATTATGCTTTTTTTCCTGATAAATTCAGATTGTTAGATTGCTGATAGGATTTGTGTTGTTTGGACGAATGTGTACCATCCTTAATTATTTCCATGGCAGTTCCCTGCTACATTTTTAATGTTGAGAATGAAATTAGCTTTTGCTTGCGCCTTGTCACACTTGATAAAAATTGGAGTAGCATAGTTTGTGACACTTTTTGCGAGTTTATTGATGTTGGTTGTTAAGTGAATTTTATTTACTTATTCATTGATCAATAACTTGTATTAGTTAATTTGCTTCAGAAGATAAATAATTGATCTGCATTATGTGTTCTACCGATATCATGACGGGCACATGCACTAGTTAACTTGTTTGAAGAGTAAAATAATTGAGGTACATTTTGTGTGACACTGATATCATTTTCAGCACATGGACATGTCTGACACTGTTTAGGCCCTGTTTGGATCAAAAGAATGCAAAACGCAGGAATAGGAAAAAACACAGGAATAGAGAAAACACAGGAATGATGAAAGGGAGAAAACCACAGGAATACAAAAACAGAGGAATGAGAAACTTTTGCCGTTTGGATTGCAGGAAGTCTTTCAATATGTACAATCTTTTGTTGAACAAGAAAATGACCGTAAAAACATGTAGTGGTACATTAAGCATGTACTAGTGTCGAATTTGACTAATGTTGGCTCCATATGATGCAAAATAAAGGCCTTGGTAAAGTGGATGCTTCCACGTTCCAAAGTATTATCAGCAAAGATGCCGAGCAAGAAGAGGCCCGTGAAGCTGGTGCCGCTGCTCGCCTACCCGTGCTGCGCGCAGGAGCTCGCCGGCATGCAAGAGGGATTGGTGGCTGACGCCTAGGCACCGAGTTATTGGTCATCAAGTTCGGATTCCACGAAGCGAAGGCTCGCCATGCAGTTCCGCATTGGACGAACTGGCCGAACGGATACACGCTAGATGGCTGCACCCTTGACGAGCGGCGACCGGTATCCAAGAGGCGGCGGACTGCTGCACGTCGGACCGGCGCCGAACTGCCACGCGTCGGATCAGGCGACGATTGACGGCGGACTAGGGCGCGTCGCGCGGCGACGGGCGCCGGAGTGGCAATCCGCTCGTCCGACCGAACCCTCCACCCATCATGAGTTTCAACGATGGCGGGAGGGAGAGAACTCAGAGAAACGGGAGAGACAGGAGAGAATGGAGCGCGCAAGCGAGCATTCCCTTGGTTCTGCGTGGAGGATTTGATTCCCGTGAAACAGAGAGCGCACGCTTCCTTTCCTCCGGAAAGGAAAGTTCTTTTCCTCCATTCCAAACGCTTCAACCCAGTTCCTTTCCAGAGGAACCGGTTCCTCCAAAAATCCTGCAAAAATCCCGTGTTCCAAACGGCCCCTTAGTTTTTCCATGTTGCCTGCTAGATTGTTTGTTTCACTTGTTTCTTTGTGTGCCAATATATGCCCTTGCGGTTCGGCATGGAATGTAGAATTTTTTTTGTCCAGATGTAAACTACAATATCTACTCATGTATTAATTTTATCTAAATCGTAGTTTAAAAATACTACAGATATAAATGTTTCTTTATATCGATCACATTGTACATTGGTTATAGATATTGCAATATATTGCACTCATAGAAAACTAATATTACTGTACTAGCAGCTGTGTAATTTTGAAAAAAAAAGTGATATTCTTTTATTATGTATATATATATATACACCTAGTTATGACCTCCAAATTCTGTATACCTGTACTTCAAATTCTAAATTTTGTTGTGTTCTCGTTTTATTCCAGGGTATGCTTTGATGCCTGCTATCTTGTGGAGGGTATGAACCTTGATGTATCAGTCTCAGTCAGCCATGTAAAAGTGTCCCTATGACTACTGGACTGTCCTTGCTTACCTTCAATTTTGTCGAGCTAGTCTGATGTTAGCCTTTTGCTGCATTATTTGCCTAGCAAGTGCATGCATGTAACTCCCGATAGTGTTTGCATTTATTATGCATCAAGGAAATTACACATTGTTTCATTTGAATTTACTTGTATCCTATATGGTGAAATATTTGTATACCACAAGTATAATTTTACCTTTTCTCGGTTTTCTTGGATCTGATATTTTTATTTATTTATTTGTGGCAAATATTATTTGTTGGAAAACTAAGATATGTTTGTGTACGTCTAAGAACATCAGAGGTAGACCGAAAACTTACTAGGCATCAGATGTCTCATTGTTGCACTGGTTATCTGGTTATATATCAGATGTCACCTTGGATGTATCAGGAACAACCGGCCATGTAAAAGTATCCCTATGGGCTACTGCTTTCATCTGCATTGTTTGTGGACGTTAGTCGTTGCTTACCTTCAACTTTGTTGAGCTAGTCTGATCTTAGCCCCTTACTGCAAGTGCATGCATGTAACACCCAATAGTTTTGCATTCATTATACTGAAATTCTATTATACATCAAGGAAATTATACATTGTTTTCATTGAATTTACTTGTATCTTGTATGGTGAAATATTAGTATACCACATGTGTAATTTTACCCTTTCTTGGTTTCCTTGGATCTGATATTTTATTTTGTGGAAACAATTGTGTGTTGGAAAACTAAGTTATGTTTGTGTACGCCTAAGAACATTAGAGGTAGAAAGAAATATTAGTAGGCGTCAGATGTCATTGTTGTAATGTACTAATGTGCAAGTCATGAATTGAAATGATTTGTGTACCTACCGAGTTGTGCAGGTGCCCAACGCTTGACCTGTGATTTTGTATTGTTGATCTTAGATCAACACTTATGTTTATTTTGGATCCTAACCAACTGAAAGCACGCTGTCCACCTATTTCATTTTTTTTTAAAAAAAAATAGGAACAACGAAGCATATGAGAACAACGGAAAATTTTCTTTACAGGTCCACAACTGAAAAAAATTCTCTTATGTAGCAATTGGTAAATGGGCTACATAAAACAAATCCAACCCAACAGAAATCAGAACCACTGTCCAACGAAGAAGTAGCCCAGGTAGGCCCAGTAAAAGCAGTTCGGTGGAATAAGGACTAACGTAGCCTAAACAAAGAAAAGAAATCTTTTTAGAAAAAGGGAAATTCTATTTCATCAAGCAAATGAAAAGGTCCCGGCCTCTACATCGTGTGATGTATTTGGCCTCCACATTATTACAGTTTTTCAATATGAGTAGACTCCGTCTACCACATATTGCACACACCATCACGCCAAACAAATGGCGGCACAAAAATAAGCCAATCACATGGCAGGAATTTAACAAAAAGTTCATCCATTGCACAACCTATTGCTAAATTTCCATCCGTGCTTGGCGAAGATATCCATAGTCACTACCTCCACGAGGCGGCATGCATGCAATAGGAGGACGCCTCTCCTCCTTTTGAAAGAGTGACCATGTCCTTATCCAGTGGGTACCCCTGTATATCACCTGCATAGGAGAAGAAATTAATGTTCTGTTAAATATCACATCATTTCGGCTTAACCATATAGCCCAGCACATGGCGCCTGCACCCACTAAAATTTGATTCTTGATACTCTTATCAAAATTATGTATCCATCCATCAAACATATTTGAGATACTAACAGGTGCTTTAAAACCAAAAGTAATCTCTACAATTCTCCAAATAAACTTAGCAAACCAGCAATCGAAAAAGAGATGTTGTATAGTTTCATTTTCACTACAATAACAACACTTTTCATTTCCATGCCAGTTTCTTCTAACTAAATTGTCTTTGGTTAGAGTTACTTCCTTATGTAAGAACCATAAAAAAATCTTTATCTTAAGAGGCACTTTCAGCTTCCACAAATATTTATTAATAGCAAGTGTACTATGTTCAAGAATTGCATTGTACATCGATTGAGTAGAAAAGATTCCACTCGACACAAGAGACCATCTAAAAATATCGTCCTCATCAGTTAAATGCACATTCACAATTCTTAAGACAAGCTGGTTCCAGTCTATAAGTTTTTGTCCTACTAGAGATCTCCTAAAAGAGATGTTTAAAGGATTAGAGCTTAAGACTGTAGCTACTGTATCATTTCTCCTCCTAACAATATTATACAATAGGGGATATTGCTCTCTTAAAGTGTTGTTTCCTAACCATTTATCCTCCCAAAACCTCACTTGAGTACCCCTTTTTAACACAAAGCTACCGAAGCTAAGGAATTCATCTTTGACACTCATTAGCCCACTCCAGAATTGGGAATCACCTGGTTTTCTTTGCACTTGAGTTAAAGTTTTATCCCCTAAATACTTATTTATAATCACTTGTTGCCATTTTCTCTCCTCGTTTATCAACTTAAACAACCATTTACTAAGTAAACATCTATTCTGTACATCGAGATCTAAAATGCCTAGACCTCCCTGTTCCTTAGGATGACAAAGTATACTCCATTTTGTAAGTCTATATTTCTTTTTATGACCATCCCCTTGCCAAAAGAATCTGGATCTGTAATAATCCAATTTTTTAAGGACTTCTCTTGGTACTTCAAAAAAGGATATCATAAATAAAGCAAGACTACTTAAAACTGAGTTAATCAAAACTAGTCTCCCTCCAAAAGATAGATGTTTACCTTTCCAACTACTTAATTTTTTCTCAAACTTGTCCTCAATGATTTTCCAATCCTTATTACTGATCTTTCTATGATGCATTGGTATCCCGAGGTATCTAAATGGGTATTCTCCCATATCACAACCAAACAATTGTGTATATTCATTTTCATGGTTTTTTGCCTCACCATAACAGAATAATTCGCTTTTATGGAAATTTATCTTCAAGCCAGACAATTGTTCAAAAGCACATAACAACAATTTCATATTCGTGGCTTGTTCTAGATTATGTTCCATAAAAATAATCGTATCATCTGCGTATTGTAAAATAGAGAGACCTCCATCTACTAAGTGAGGGACCAAGCCATTTATTTGTCCGTCCTCTTTGGCTCTGGATATCAAAATTGCCAACATATCTGCCACCAAGTTAAAAAGGATTGGCGATAAGGGATCACCTTGCCTTAATCCTTTCTTGTGTTGGAAATATCGACCAATGTCATCATTCACTTTAATTCCAACACTCCCTTTGGACACAAATTGTTCAACCCATTGACACCACTTTTCTGAAAAACCTTTCATTCTTAATGTTTGTTGCAAAAAGGGCCATTTAACCTTATCATATGCCTTCTCAAAGTCTAGCTTCAGTATTACCCCATTAAGATTCTTTCTATGCAGCTCATGTATAGTTTCATGAAGAATTACTACTCCCTCCATTATATTTCTCCCTGGCATAAATGCCGTCTGTGATGGTTTTATCAAGTTGTCAGCAATTCCAGTTAACCTGTTTAAACCTACTTTAGTGAAAATTTTGAAACACACATTAAGTAGGCAGATAGGGCGGAATTGTTTAATATGAGTCGCTTCCTTTTGTTTTGGTAGCAGTGTTATAATTCCAAAATTTAGACTATGGAGCGGTAAAGTTCCATTATGAAACTCCTTAAATAAAGCCATCAAGTCCTCTTTGATTAGATCCCAAAATACCTGATAAAACTCAGCGGGAAATCCATCGGGGCCTGGTGCTTTATTGTGTTTCATTTGAAAAACCGCTTCTTTAACCTCTTCTTCTGTAAAGATGGCTGTCAGTTTCTCATTTTCCTCCGTAGAGACTTGAGTTATGTCATTACGGTGATGTTCTTGTAGAGAAAAATCCTCACTATCAGAAGGACCAAATAATCCTTGATAGTATGATGTAATGTAAGATTTCAATTCCTCTTCACCTCTAATGACCTGACTTCCATCCTCCAATTGAAAAATTCGAGTTTTTCTATGTTTACCATTTGCTACCAGTTGGAAATACTTCGTATTACTATCACCTTTTAATAATTGTTCAGTTTTGGATCTCTGGTACCACTTGATTTCTTCTTCTCTTAGCAACTGGACTAGCCTTTCTTTTAAACAATGTTTTAGATTAACCTCATGAGGTTGCAACAATGTTGTCTCGGCTTTTTTATCCAGCTGATCAACCATGTGAATTATTTCTTGTTTTTCTTTTCTAAAGGATCCGCTAGTATGCTTGGCCCAGCCTCTTAAATACTGTCGAAGCCTTCTTATTTTGTTTTGCCATTTTTCAAGTGGTGTCGATCCTCTATTTTCTTTTCTCCATACCTCAGCTACTAGACTATGAAATCCATCCCTAATCAGCCAACCGAGTTCAAATTTGAACAAATGTTGTTTCGAACTTGGGATAGGATCTCCTGTGTCCAAAAGTAGCGGTGTATGATCCGAGATTTCTCTTGTGAGGGCTTCAACAGTTGCCTTTGGAAACTTGAGTTCCCATTCAGTGCTAACCAGCACACGGTCAAGTTTTTCAAAGGTAGGTATTGGCATATTGTTTGCCCATGTGAACTGTCGACCAGTGAGATCAATTTCTCTTAAGTCGAGTCCATTAATGATGGCATTAAACATAAATGGCCAGCGATCATCATATCTATCATTGTTTTTTTCTTTTGGATTTCTTATAATATTAAAATCACCCCCAATCATCATAGGCAATGATTCTATTCTGCACGTATGTACAAGCTCAGTCAAGAATTGTTCTTTATATTCTTGTTGTGCCGCACCATACACTGCGATTAGGATCCATTCATAACCATCCTCTTTATTTTTAAGCTTAAACTTCACGTGGAAGTCGCCATGAGCTATAGCTCCAACATCAAAAGTGTCCATGTTAACCCCCACCAATATACCACCAGATCTCCCCCTAGGAGACGTCCAACTCCATATAAAATTTTTCCCACCGCAATAGCGCGTTAAATCCCTATTTGTGAAATCTTCTCTACCTGTCTCGAGTATTGCAATAAAATCTAACTTGTTTTCTAGAGTAGCATCTGCCAAAAAAAGAGGTTTAGCCAAGTCCCTTAGACCTCTGCTATTCCAAAAAATCCCTTTCATTTGGCATGTTTTTTTAATTTTTTACTACTCCCCCCTTTTGCTTTCTTTTTCTTTTTATTTGCACTGGATTTGTTTCTTCTGGGAACGGCTTTAAAGTCACTACTGAGGTGACTACCGTCATCACCCATTGTTTCCTCTGTTAAATCACCACACAAATGATCCAGAGTAAGTTGGTCCAGTCCATCATCACTATCCACATCGCTATCCATAGAGTTTACATCATTTACAATTTCAGTTACCACAATTTTCTTTTTAGGAGCAACCCTCATCCTATCAATTTCAATATTCTTAATTCTACTCACATTTCTGTCTACATCTTTGCCTAGCGACACACCTAAATTCGTAATGTTACGCACTATCTTAGAATCTGATAAAGATAAGAAAGAGCGGTTCTCAAAATTATCTTCATTTGGGCGATCTAGGTTGTTCTTCGCCTTCAGTCGTGTCGCGCGCTCCAGCGAATCCTCGTCAGCTGTATTTGCCCGACGCCGGCTTCTCTTCAGTGGTGTCGCAGTATCAGCAAGAAGGAGCGGGCCGCCTGCCCCAGCAATTGGCATATCCGGTCCAGCAGAAACCAGTGTAGGCGTTCCATTAGCTGTCCCGAAAATCCCCTGTGTCATCTCCTCTTGGCTCAGCCTGCCAGACATGGGCTCTGCTACAGTGCCAAGAATGTTGGCGACTGATGTAGCAACAGCACCATGCTGCAATGCCGCAACAGTCTCCTGCAACACATGCTCGCCATTTTCTGGAAACAATGAAAAAAGCCGATAGTCACCACTAGAGCCAGCCCCCATATTTTCCCATTCTTTAATTTCAGAATTAATATTCAAATGAAAATTCTGAGATTCAAGAAAAGAAATACTACTTGGGTATTTGCAGGGTCGTGGTGTGTTGATTTCTTCCTCATCTTCACTAGCTTCCGCAACAACCATATGTTCCTCATCTTGCATTTTATGGCCAGCATCAGAAGCTTGTGATTTTGTGTTGTTATCAGCCTTTTTGTCCTTGTCCTCTTCCATCTTCTTCTCCCCGTTTCCCCCATCTTCCTCTTTCTTGTCACTACTGCCCTCATGACCATTGTTGCCATGATCTATCTCCATGTTCTCTTGTATCTGCTGAGGTGCTCTACCCTCGACTTCCAGCGGAAAACAATAGAACCTATCACCAATCACCATTTCAAGCTGGTTTGGGATGCGATCAGGATCCATCACAGCCACATTGATTCTTCCAAAGTTGTTTCTCAGTGTAGTCACCATGTCAACAGATTGTGTTGCTCCCAGTATCGAACCAATTCCCCATAAGACCGAGAAATCCCTGAGCTTCTGTGGTAGACGAAGCACCCTAATCCACACCCTTGGTAAGGCGACACCTTCTTCCACCTCTTTCCATTCCTCGAACAGCAAGCTCACCTTGTGCTCTTTGATATCCGCTTTGCCAAAGGCTACCGAACGCTGGAGATCACCTTTTGATGGGAATGGGACGACATAGGCATTAGGTTCGAGCTGTCGAAGATCCCAGTTCCATCTTTCTGGTATGAGTCGTCCCAATTCAGCGATCAACTGTGGCATGGTCAATGAACCTCCTTCCACTCTAACAAGTCCCATATTTCCTTCGCTTCTGATAGGACCAAGTGGAGCATGCGGTATATGGTAGAAGCCTAAACCATCAACTTCATATCCGCAGGCATGTGCTAAAGTCCTTGGTTGTTTGAGAATATGGCACTTACTAGTGAGATGTTCAGTACTACCACAAATCTCGCACAATAAAATTGCCTTGCACTCTTTCTTGCTGTGACCAGGACGGTAGCACCTGAAGCAAAAGCTATCTTTGTCTTCCTTGCCCTTACTGTCAATTTGTTCAGAGCCCTCCTTTGCAACAGCCTTCCCTGCTTTCTCCTTGAGAAAAACTTCCGGTACTGGAGGCTCCTGACCACCACCAACAGGAACTTGTGCATCAGCAACAACAGGTGGCTGCACAGTTGCCGGGGTGTCAGGGGCGTTTGGAGCAGCTTGACCGGCCAAGACTTGAGGTACTGCATCCTGCCCAATGACTGGACCCTGTCCAGCTTGCATGTTGTTGCCCATGCGCCCAGCGTTGTTGGATCTCCCGAAACCTCGACCGCCGTTTCCATGATGCCTGGGACCGAAGGCGTTGTACCTCCATGGACGGTTATATGGGGGCGCCCATGGCCTCCCATAACCCCGGCCTTGGTAGCCGCCACCACGACCCTGGTAGCCTCCAGTTCTGTCCATAACCGGGCCATTGACCTGACCCGGACCGCCGCCACGCCCGATCATTGCACCCTGAGTTGCGCTAGCACGACCACGGAAAGCAGCGCCGCGACCAACGCCGCGACCATCACCGCGACCATCACCGCGACCATTGCCCTCCATCGATCTCGCATCCTTTCCCTCTTGGTTGCCTCCGTTCTCCATCGCCTTCCGTACCACCGCCGCAAACGAGAGTTTCGGCGATCGTAGAGTGAAAGACGGCGGAAAAGATGAGTACGTAGGGTTAGGGGTATGCAACGATGGGGTTTTTATATGGTTTGCGTTTATGGGCCTCCCCTTTCGTGAGAAGAACTTGTGCAAGCCCAACGACGTATGAAATAAAGCCTGTTTCGGTCCATCCCGAATTACTATTGCTTTGGTTCTGAAAGGGCTGGCAACATGGATTGGAAGAGATGGCCCAGTTGTAGGTCTATTCTCAGTTTCCGTTACCATTTTTGAATTTTGAAATTCGTACAACCTCGCCGTCGTTCTCAACTCCGGCGACCGGATCGCCGGCCATTCCTCGATCTCCTTTTCTTTCTCCTTAATCTCCTGGACGAACCCAATAGCAGGTACCCTTAGAGATGGATTTTGTACTGTTGAGACGATTTCATCGAACATCTTTTTTCTATCAGAGGTATCCGTGTTCGTTAATGGCAGTGCCATCTTAAACGAAACAGGGATAGAACGACTGCCCACCCTTGTTTTGAACGCACCTTTGATCACCGCATCACCGAGTGTTTTTGGTGGTGAAATGCGCGGCTTGGGCAAAGGGCCTTTCCATGGTTGACCTCGTGGCTTTTGATTAGCGATTGCATCTACAATACGCTTAGCCAAAGGACACTTGCCAGAAGAAGAAACAGCCGAGGACTGAGAAGATGGAGAACACACCTCATTGGAGTCAATGATTTGTTGGTTAGCTTCTTTCACCTGGTCGATGGAGAAGCCTAATCTTGATGCCGCACATACGACCTCCATTGTTGTCGGTGTCTGTATCTCCGATCTCTCCCCGTCATCTTCATCTTCGATCAGCGCCCAAAATTTGGACTTACCTCCAATCCTCCGATCCGCGAGTGGATCCGACGATGTTCCATTCCGACGTGCCCTGATCGCGCACACCGGAGTCCAATCCTGATCCGTCGGCGACAGCACCGCCGCTGTAGACCCTCCGTCATGGCTCCCCTGTTCCAGCGGCAAGTGCGCCACCGAAGGGAAAGCCTGCTTCACGATGACGCCTGAGTTTGCCGGCACGGCCGGCGTATCCGGCGAGGTCGCCAGATCCGCCTTCCGAAATCGCCGGACCCTCTTCATTTAGGAGCTCTTCTCTCTATAACAGCACATTTGTTTGTGACAAGAAGATCTCAAAGTAACTGCAACCAGAAAAGAAATCTTGGCTGTCATCTTCTGATCTGATGGTTAGAAAATTTGACTGAGAGCATTGCAAAAGCTCAGTCACCTGACGTGGAGACAGATCCTTTATATATTGATAGATTGTATATATGTCCATGTCAGGAAAATCAATTTGAATCCTATCTTTTCCTTCTAGAGAGTAAGGAAAGTAACAAAGGTTTGCCTTTTTTTTTTCTGAAAGGAACAAAAGGTTTGCCATATGAACAGAAGAATCGTGGACATTTTTTTTTAAGGAAAGTCATTCGGTGCACTTTTATTGATTTGAAATAGAAGCGTGGACAGTTGGGTGTTACATGCTGCTCTGCAGGGCGAAGCTAGAAACTTTACAAAGGGGCTGCTGCTGCTAGGTTGAGTTAAGATGAGCATGAATTACATGCTAAATCGAGGGTATTTAGACCAATAATTGTTGGCCAGGAGTTTTTTTTTTTGTTTGCCTGTGTTTTCTGGCTAGGCCGTTGCAGCACCCCTGTGGCTCCACCCCTCTGCGACAACAAACTCCAATTCGGCAATTCTTAAGCGGCGGGGTGCTTGTTTTGGGTAAGGATTGCGATTCCACAGCGAATTTTCACTTATCAGAAATTGTAATATGCTGGATTAAAAAAAAACGAAATTTCATATGCAAGAGGCAGCAAGGACGCCCCATGTCAAGAGTGAAATCAAGGCCACCTTCCTTCTGTATCCTCAGAAGAACATCCATCAAGTCCTTCTTGTTGGCAACGGCGTCATCGCCGGCAACAACAACAGCAACGCAGTCGGCTCAGTGATCTTGCGATGGAACGCCCTCATGAGCTTAGACGACGGGAACATGTCGCCGATGCTCATCACCGGCTTCATCTTATCCAGCCCCACCTCCGACACGTCGAGGAGCTCGTCGCTTCGACTAAACCGCTCGCCGAGGACGGCGCGCAGCACCGTGTCCGCGACGAGCGCCGCTGCCCGCACGCCCGGCGGGGTCGCGGCGACGAGGCGCGCGGCCTCGTAATTATGCATGCTTCATGTTGAAGGTCGAGTCCCTTGCAACGATGACTCCGCTTCTTGGGACGTCGCCAAACCCAAGCGGGCGCTGCTGATGCGGGTCATCACAATCTATGATGCTAGCAGGTTCCCCCACATTAGTGGGTGCCATCACGTTTTGTTTTGCTCCAATCTCTCAACCTCAGAGCAGATTATTCAAGGTTGTTTTGAATGTGCTAGTAACTTTTGTTGCCAGAGGCTCGTGCAGGTAGCTAGTCAATAACAGGCTCAGAACTGCATCCTTTTTCACAAGCAATGCCTACTACCGCTAGAAGCTTTGCTGCGGCAAGGTCCAAGTATATAAATAGGCGTATTGATAGAGCGAGCGATCAGGGGAAGCCAATTCCTCTTGAGCTGTTAGGGTTCGTTCTATCACATTGGGCTCATGCACGGGCCACACATGTAGGGCATGGTGCATCTACAATGTAAGTCTACTTGCGTCTAATTTAATATGTGTGATCTATGCATGCTTGTTGTACTGTCTGTAAAAACCATGCTGCTACAGAGAACATACAGAGAAGAGCTATTTTATCATTTTTTTGTATCACTTATAATTTAAGAGCTCCCCAAAAGAGTACCAAAATGGTACTATAGGTATCAAATCCAAATTAGAAATTATGCATAATTCCAATGATGATTAGGGAAAAAACTGAGAGAAAATATGTAAAAGATGCCACCACCGAACGTGAGATACTGATATGTCAAAAGTTTATTCTGTGGTGACTTATGAACTTTCCCTGTTCATTTTGAGGAGACTTTAGACAGTATAAGTTCTTGATTAACACTTTTCATGCTTAATGAGAAACAACTTTGTCATCCGTTTTTTTTTTTGCGAGTAACAATATATTGTTTGAGATATTGCTTCAGAGCGAACATACTTTTGCTCTGCAAGGCATAGAAGACAGAGAAGCGATTAGTCAGTCACTGTACAATTCATGGTAGCTCGAATGACTTGGAAGATCTTGGCACTCGCGCCATTCCTTCTCGTTCCTGCTATGCCCACCTGACAGAATACAGATCATGACTAATTTTACTCTTCTAGCGTTGTGCCTAATGAATTTGTTGATGTATTTGCCGAAGCTTGTTTTGTTCTGGTTGCATGTTGCTTTGCCAAAGCACAGGTACCTTAGGTAGCTTGGTGTAAACATGATTTACAAAATGAAAGGCCGACGGCTCTTGATCACCGGAGACCAGCTCGCCGGCGTGATAGGCACCCCCACTTGGTGCTGAGGGCGAACTAGAGGAGGACCGCTGAGCGGCAGCGCAATGCCACAGAAGGGATACAGTTGGCACAAGGACGCGAGATGGAATAACAGGAGGACATAGCTTAGTAGTTCCATGGAACGCTCTTTTTTCTTTTTTATAGATTAAAATTCGTCAGCTGACAGTTACCTCGTGAAATTCAAACAGGCCCTATGTATTTTACCCTTTTTTTTGCCATCGGTTAATCTCTCTTCATTTCCATAAAGCAAACGGAAGCTTTTAAAGAGTCACGGCACCGTTTGTTTTTCTGTTGTTATAGGCGGGGTCATGAAAAATCACAAGCCCACCTCCTAGAATCTGGAGCAATAGATGCAGTCCACGTGTCTGGGAACGGATCGGCACAGATATTGGAGACAGGGAAGCCGCAGCACACATCGGTGTGTCAGAAGAAAAAGAACTACTAATTCAAGCCTGTTTTATCTGGACGTATTTTCCTTTTTTTTCTTTAGATAGGCTTCATAACATCTTCTATGAACATATTTTCTTTTTTTTCCTTTAGATAGGCTTCATAACATCTTCTATATATCTGGACAAGTGCTTTGTCCAGATACGTAGAAGATGCTACGAATCTGGGAACTCAGAAACATAGCCATAGCTGCATATATTTTTTTTTGTCTCGATACGCATGAGAATTGCGTATCTTTGTATTAAGCGAGAGAAATCGGTCCCTTACAAACTGCACTGCCTCACGCCGAACCGAGCCATGAAAGGCTGAAATCAGGACACATTTGTATCTCTTTTAGAAACTAAACAAAAGTGTGACCAATGAGGCCAACAACTCTAACCTGACCCCTCAAGTTGACCGTTGGTCAAGGAGGTTAAACTCCGAGCACCAGCAAGACACCACAAAATGGTGCTAGTCTCTGAAAGACCCGGGCAACATACGTTCATACATGGGCATTGCGATGCTTACAAAGTAGCCAAGCTCCCTTGACGATTGTAGTGTCGAAACCTTTTCGTTTTTCCTTCTGCACCTTCTCCCTGCTCTTTCTCCACCACTCCGCAAAGGATACCTCATGCTGCGATAGAACACGTCTATGTAAACTGAGTGGAGAAAGAACCTGGAACCAGAAATCCTGAGCAAATACACAAGTCGAGAGGAGATGTTGAATGTCCTCGTCCTCTTGGTTGCATAACAGGCACCGGCTTGGATGTGGTAGGTTTCTTTTAGCATGATGGTCTGCAGTCCAACACCTATTGCGCACCGCCAACCACAGAAAAATCTTGTACTTCGCCGACGCCCAAGTTTTCTATATTCTGCGCCAAGGTTCAAATGTCAAACATGCTTGTCCTCCTCTTGGTAAATGGCTGGCCTTAAGTTTGTTACTGGTAAATGGCGGTTGATGAAATCTGGTTAATGATCTGTAGGGTTTAACCAGGTTGATTGCTGGTAAATGAGCCCAGCTAAGACACTCCATTGTCTACATCCATCGCTACAGTTCCTTGAGTTGAACATCGTTTACCAAGTGAAAATGTTCCAACCATTTGATGAGGCAATTTTATTTGATACTATGTGCTGTAGGAGAGCGGAAAATATCCGGTGCGTATGCTTTGAACATCACTCGGTCAAAATTCTGTTAGAGAACACAGCTCCATAACCATTCGAATGCCTGTTGGAGAAATTGAAGCGTGTTTTACATTATCGGCTAAGGGAGTAACATACATTGTTGGCTGCTTCATGCGCACACGCATCGCATGCTAAAACAGGTGAACCCCGAGCAGCGGTTAGCGTTAGGATGGGCATTAACCTGACGATACGGTTTGCATTTGTGTGTGTGTGTGTGTGTGTGTGTCGGGGTGTTCATAACCGAGTTGACGAAACCGGCAGCAAACCTGGCACTTGTCTGCAAGCCCTTCATGCGCACACGCATCGCATGCTAGAACAGGTGAACCCCGAGCCGCGCAGTTAGCGTTAGGATGGGCATTAACCTGACGATACGGTACCCGATGGAGCGCCGGTGTGGCGGAAGGAAGAAGAGCGAGAGTAAGTCAGAGCACGGCACGGAGACGAAGCGGCGGCGGTGGGGAGCGGCCCGTGGCCCGGAGGCGAGGGAGGAGGACGGAAGACGAAAATGACGCTCAGGGTCGGGGACGCGGTGCGTAGCCGGCGGCGGGGGGCTCCCAGCAATGCCACGTGGGCGTGTTTCTGCAAAAAGGCCGCGAAATCAAAATTTCGTCTTCTTCGTTTTGATTCGAACGAAACGTGAGGGCCTCCGAGGAAGAAAAACAAACAGGTTTACTGTTCACCCAGGGGCGTCCTGGACCGCGGGTTGGTTTCGACATTGTTCGAGGGCCTTTTCACAAAATTCCAACGGCTCGGATAAAAAGGAACGTACGGCCGCCATTTTCGGGGTGACGCGGCGCGGCTGGGTGGGGATTTGTGGCCACAGATATAGGAGTTCGATGCTCTCACCCCTTACCACCTAACCCTAATAATTTTCCCCAAAAATCAGCCGCCGCCTGTCTCCTCCTCTCTGCCTCGGCGCCGGCGCGCTGCGCTCGCCTGCCCCGACCGCCGCCCGCGTGCCTGCCTCTCCCTTGCCGCCGCCCTCCCTCCTCTCTCCCTCGATCTCCCGTCGCCAGCTGGCGTGTGCCTCCTCGGCGAAGCCACGACCCCGCAGCCGCCATCTTCGTTTGCGGAGCTCAGATCCGCCGACTCCACCGTCGCCTGCGTGGTCGCGCACGCCGCCGCCGCCGCCTCGGCCCTCGCCCGCATGGTCACCGCGCGCCATCGAAGCTCCCTCGCCGCCATCCCCGCGGCGGATTCGGGGATGACACTTAACGGGGCGGGGATGGAGGCCTTTCCTCCGCGGGGATCATCCCCGTTGCGAGACTGCCCTAGGGGCAGACGCGCGAGGCGCGCAGATCCGATCATCACTGGGGTCGTCCTTGCCCTACCAGCACCAGGTGAGACGCGCTTCTCCACCAGAAGGGCTTGCTGTAGAGGGAGACGCGCGAGGCGCGCAGATCTAGCCGCCAAGATCATCCCTGACTCCCAGGCCTCCTCATCATATGGTAACTATGCAACTGTTTGGTTGATAGCAACACTATTCCACACCTAACCTTAGGCAAAGTGTGGCTGCCACAAAAAGTGTGGTGAGCAAATCTGCGACCACACTTGTGGCAAAGTTTGGTAAGAAATTGAGTGTATGACGTGTGGGGTAGGAAGCTAAGAAAGGGTGACAAGCCACAATTGTGGAATCAAATCAAACACAAGCCTAAGAAACTGTGGCGTGACTAAGTTGTGGCGTGGCAAAGTTTGGCTATGAACCAAACAAGCCCATATATATTTGTGTCACGTGGGGATCCGCTCTACCTGCCAACACCGAGGGAGCCGCAGTCCTCCACTGAAGTGGCTCGCCATGGTAGGAGGCGCAAGAGGCGCGCAAATCCTAAACAAAATGAAATTTTGCACCGTCCTGAAGAGCTCCAACTTATCAACAATACCTAAGTTGCATCATGATGCATACATAACCATACAAGACCCAGGAAGTAAGTTCATAACAATATATCACTTCTCGATATGCTGTGCATTGTAATTGCTATTAACAGAAATTGACCATGACGTACAAAGACAAATTATTATACAGAAGACTAACAAAGATACATTTTACCAACAATTCAGTTGCAAGGCCAAGCACATCCATGGATTCAAATTTCCGAATTCCATAGGCATAAACTCGAAAAACATAATTTCTCAAAAAAGCGCATAGAAATGCATCTACCAGCGCAGATCACATGCTACCTGATAACCTATAAAACAATCAGAGCTCCAGCAGATCCCGCACCAGATCGCTAAAGAAGAATCCCACTGCCAATATCATGGACGCTTGCATCAGCATCAGATCTTAGGGCACATGCAGGGCCAAACTGGACGGGTGCTGAACATAAAAAGGACAATGAAAAACAAATCCTAAGGTCAAGCACGGCAAAATGCCTATCAAACCGAGCGGATCCAAGCGCCGCACACGCTCTCAATCCTAGATCCCGTGGATCGAAACCATAAGCGACCACCCAACAACAGCAGAGAACTGCAGATCTAGCGACGCCTCTCGAATTCCCCGAAAATTTCCAAATATAAATCGCTAGGAACAAATCGCAGCTCTCTGATAGTGCGAATGCAGTCCAATCAAACGGCAGGAGAAACGTAACAAAAAATAAGAAATCTCCAGCCCTAACCTTCCTTCCAGGGAGGTGGAGCGTGCGGCGGTGGTCAGGAGCGGCGGATGCAGGTCATCTCGTTGTGTATGTGAGCCCGGGAGGATCGGAGAGGAAGGAGGAGGATGCGGGAGCTATATAGCTGCTTAGCTGGATGGAATCGCAAGGCGGCAAGGCTGTGGTCAACAGGCCAATCAGGGGTTGCCGCGTCGATGTAGAGGGCCCTATCACAAACCCTAGTTTTTGAATTATTTCGAATTGAGTTAAAAATTTTCAAATCAAACAAAATCGACCAAATGGAATGAAAACTTCTGATGGTAGTTAAAAGCTTGGTCACTCCACGGAACAACATCTATTTTTTGAGCAAGTTAATCATGAAAAATATTTAGTTTCCTTATATGCTATTGCTTTTATTTTTTATGTGCCAGCGTCGTCCATTTCCATCAGTTGTCGTTGTCTTTTTTGAATGAACAACCTTGATGTCCTACATTAACTCTACTAACTGATGGATCCCACAACCATGTATGCATCACAGTCTCATCTCCACCAATTTCGCCCAGTCTCGTGCCCTCTCCCATGGATGTAGCCTCCTAAAACCTAGATGCGTGAGGGCGGAGCTGCTCCAAGTACTAGGGCTAGAGGGCGGCGAGGCTCTAAGGTTAGATCGAGCGCCGCGCAAAGGCGACTCCACATGCGGGCGGTACGCCTGCCGACAAGATCTGTGCGGCGCGGCCAACCCTAGTGATGGCGCTCGCGAGAGCAGGTGAGGCGCGTCCCCGCCAAACGATGCCCGACCTGCTCCCCAACTCCAGGCGAGATAGCAGCTTCATCGCCTCCAGCATGGCTTCCCCAAATCCCCGGTTCTATCTAGAACCTTGTTGCAATATATCTTGTCATGATAGTTGTTCTCTCCGTCCAAGTGTCTCTTCTACTATTGTAATGACAATAAACGAACTGAGCAATTTCTTTATACACAAGGGCAAATGAGTCTTCTCAAGTACAGTATCATTTACCATCGTTAAAGGCAGAGCGAGCATAGCTTAGCCGGTTAGGTTGACTTCATGAATCTCAAGATCATCCGGCCTAATCTTTCAGAGATGCTCATAGAGGTAAAAATTGCATGTGTGTGATAAAAAAGATGAGTCCTCGTGCGTGTTTGTGAACATTTGCGTTTTCAAAACACACACACACACACACACACACACACCGTTAAAGTTGTTTAACATTGGCACTGGACAGCCATGTTCAAGTCGGAGTTTGCAGAATGATATTGCATTCAAAGAGAGCAAGATTTACTTTTGCTTCACATTCTGAAACTGTTTCAAACATGGTCTGGCTTGGGCAGAAGCAGATCGCACCCGGGAGTGGCTTCAGTTCCAATTAGGGCTGAAAATGGGACGAGAAAATCCCGTTCCGTCCGGCTACCGTTCCCACATTTTACCGATCGTTTTTGGATTTGCGGACAAAACGGGATGGAAAAACGGGATACAGGATCGAAAACGGATTGGCATTTTTCCGTCCGTTTCAATGGGATCCCGTTTTCATCCGGAAAATTCCCGAATTGAATCCCGTTTGTGGGCTGCCGGTTTTCAGCCCACACACCAAATACTTAGCCCATCAATACCCTGGTACCCTTGCTCCCAGTCGCACGCACCTCCAGGCTCCAGCCGCCTCCACGCCGCCGCTCGTCACTGGTCCGCTCCACGCAGCCGCCGCCAGCTGCTCCTGCCCTGAAAGGCGATTCGCTGGCCCGCGGCAAGCCGCCGCCGTTCTCTGGCCCCTGCATCCTCTACAGCCATCCTCGGCTCCACGCCGACCAGAGCGGACGACGAGTTGAAGATTGCGCCGCCCAGAGGACGTTGGATCGAATTGCCCGACTGCTCTTTGGAGACGATGCACCGTCTATTGGCAGCATCAAATCGAGACACTCTGCATCTCAGGTTCAAGGTAAAATGGTTTACATCTCCATTAGTTTAGCATATCAGTTTATAGCTGCCGGTGCTCCATTAGTTCAACTTTGTACATTGTTGCGCTCTGATATGGATTGATTCGTTAGTACCATGGGTTAATAGCTGCTAAATTGGTTGTTGTTAGGGTCCAAGAGAAAAGGGAAAGAAGCTGGTGGTGCATCGGCCTCCTCAGCAACTGAGACGATTTCTGTTCCATATGAAGAAGCAGGTCCAATTGCAGCTGTTGGTGACGGCCGCCCGCATGAATGGCAATGGCAGTGGTAGTGACACTGGAACACAAGAACTTAAGTACTATTCTCCTGTGTTTAAATCCTCCTGGGCTAGAGTTGATCGTTTGTTGCATATTGCCCTTGGAAAGAAAAGAGCTTCAAAACTGGATTGAAAAAGTATCTTTACTGGGAATGGTATGTTCTTTGCAATGAGTGGTTGACTGGTTGATGTCTATATATGTTATGTTGGGTCGATGTTCCCGCCTTATCACCATTTACCGACCGATACCGTCATATTCCGTCCGGATTGGTTCGTTTTTGGATGACCAAAATCAGGCCAGGCCGCTGCGACACTGCCTTCAAGCGCGCTGCTCCACCGAACAATGCTTAGCATCCGAAGGATGTTGGGCCTCCTTGCCATTGTCGTTCCCTCCTACTCTGCTGCAAGTCTGCAACCAAGAAAAGAAAAATCTGATCAGAGAACGAATCATGGGAGAAGATGATCACCGGTTGAAAGGAGGCTGCATTTGCTCCAAATCCGAGCGAGATGAGGGCGGGCGTGACGGCACGAAGGCTACGGACTCCACATGACCTCGCCTTCACGCGGAAGATGCAGGAGCAGAGGACGTCGTGCCGCAGGGTGCAGGCCACTAAATCTCTGCCTCTCGCGCGCCCTCTGGGTTAGGGTTCGAGGGCAGCTCGCGCCATGGATGGGCAGATGGGGGTACCCGATGGAGCGCCGGTGTGGCGGAAGGAAGAAGAGCGAGAGGAAGTCGGAGCATGGCACGGAGACGAAGCGGCGGCGGTGGGGAGAGGCCCGTGGCCCGGAGTCGAGGGAGGAGGACGGAAGACGAAAGTGACGCTCAGGGTCGGGGACGCGGTGCGCAGCCGGCGGCGGGGGCTCCCCGCAAAAACGCCACGCAGGCGTGTTTCTGCAAAAAGGCCGCGAAATCGAAATTTCATCTTTTTCGTTTTGATTCGAACGAAACATGAGGGCCTCCGAGGAAGAAAAACAAACAGGTTTACTATTCACCCAGGGGCGTCATGGAATGTGGGTTGGTTTCGACATTGTTCGAGGGCCTTTTCACAAAATTCCAACAGCTCGGATTAAAAGGAACGTACGGCCGCCATTTTCGGGGTGAAGCGGCGCGGCTGGGTGGGGATTTGTGGCCACAGATATAGGAGTTCGATGCTCTCACCCCTTACCACCTAACCCTAATAATTTTCCCCAAAAATCAGCCGCCGCCTGTCTCCTCTCTGCCTCGGCGCCGGCGCGCTGCACTCGCCTGCCCCGACCGCCGCCCGTGCGCCCACCTCTCCCTTGCCGGCGCCCTCCCTCCTCTCTCCCTCTCTCCCGTCGCCAACTGGCGTGTGCCTCCTCGGCGAAGCCATGACCCCGCAGCCGCCATCTTCGTTTGCGGAGCTCAGATCCGCCGACTCCACCGTGGCCTGCGTGGTCGCGCAAGCCACCACCGCCACCTCGGCCCTCGCCCGCATTGTCACCGCACGCCGTCGAAGCTCCCTCGCCGCCATCCCCGCGGCGGATTCGGGGATGACACTTAACGGGGCGGGGATGGAGGCCTTTCCTCCGCGGGGATCATCCCCATTGCGAGACTGCCCTAGGGGCAGACGCGTGAGGCGCGCAGATCCGATCATCACTGGGTCATCCTTGCCCTACCAGCACCAGGTGAGACGCGCTTCTCCACCAGAAGGGCTTGCTGTAGAGGGAGATGCGCGAGGCGCGCAGATCTAGCCGCCAAGATAATCCCTGACTCCCAGGACTCCTCATCATATGGTAACTATGCGCCTGTTTGGTTGATAGCCACACTATTCCACACCTAACCTTAGGCAAAGTGTGGCTGCCACAAAAAGTGTGGTGAGCAAATCTGCCGCCACACTTGTGGCAAAGTTTGGCAAGAAATTGAGTGTATGACATGTGGGGTAGGAAGCTAAGAAAGTGTGACAAGCCACAATTGTGGAATCAAATCAAACAGAAGCCTAAGAAACTGTGGCGCAACTAAGTTGTGGCGTGGCAAAGTTTGGCTATGAACCAAACAGGCTCCTGTGTCATGTGGGGATCCGCTCTACCTGCCAACACCGAGGGAGCCGCAGTCCTCCACTGAAGTGGCTCACCATGGTAGGAGGCGGAAGAGGCGCCCAAATCCACTTCCAGTGTCTCCAAGGACTCTCATAGTATTCCTCACCGGAGAGTCGCACATCACTGAGTAAGCTTTTGGTGTCTGGGAATCCACTCACCGTGCCATCATTGACGGAGTCACACTCCACCGCTGAAGTGGTCTGCCGTAGGAGAGGCTGCACGAGGTGCGCGCATCCATTTGCCGAGGCCGCTAAGAAACATCCGGAAGCCATAACCAAAGTTAATGGTATGTTGCCCCTACCTCAGTCTTAGATCTACCAATACCACCTTTGATTTCGACAATCCTTATCTTCCAGAATATTTGAGTTGTTCTTTGGATGAATTTTCTCTTTGAAACTTTTTTCACTTGATGAAACATTTTTTTCATTCGAGACTTTCGTAGTAGATTTTGTTTACTTTTCATTTCCGTCTCTTTTTTCTGACTCTGTGCCATGAGAGTATGTTGAAGTAGAGAGGAGTGGAGGAAGGGGATCAAGGGCGGGCAGCGGGGATTTGTAGTTTTTGCTGTCGTAGGAGAGAGAGTATATATTGCAATACTGTTTGAATTGAGCGTCTGCGTGTAAAATTGTTAGCTGCCTTGCCGGTTTCGTTTGCGGGTTGAGCAACCCAGCTATGAACACCCCTGTGTGTGTGTGCGTGTGCGTGTGCGTGTGCGTGTGCGTGTGTGTGTGTGTGTGTGTGTGTGTGTGTGTGTGTGTGTCGAAGCATAGAGACGTCAGAGCTAAATACAAGTGCTCAGTAATCCTCGTTAATCTCGGGAGCAACATTTTCAGCGAAACAACGGTGTGCTTGGCAAGGACAAAGCGCTTTCCTCGCCTCATGGCTGGCTTCCATAGCTCTACCGTCTGAGCAGAATGATTGAAAGAGAGCAAAACATGACACAATATGGCCGACTGCAGTAGCAAACGAGAGACGACTTCAATAGAACTATACCAGTCCAAATGGACAACTAGAGGCAATGCAAAGCAACTAATCCGACCATTACCATCCTACTACAGAAAAGGGAGCAAGGGGAGGGGACGAAGGATAGAAGCTACAATAGGAGAATCAATTAGCAGCGCGCAGCTTCAATGGCACAATTGACTAGAAACACATGGTCGATACAGTTACTGGCCCCCCGCCGGCTTCACCCTTCGAGGCTTCTTTGCCATCCTCAGCTCCGTCTTCCTGTCATCAAAACAATTTCAGGTTACAGCTCCAGATCTGGAAGAAGGCACCGTGAGGCGACAAATGACAGACTGGAAAAGGAGATACCGTGAGGTCGGAGGTCCAGAGGGTCAAGTTGTCCCTCAGGAGCTCCATGATCAAAGTGCTGTTCTTGTATGAATTCTCACCTAGGGTGTCCAGCTCGGAGATGGCTTCTTCAAACGCCTGCAAAGTAGCAAAATTCCAATGAGGCAAACAATGGTCGATTGAGGACATCTATTAAAGAATTTACAGGTCAGGCAAGTTAAGACCAGTAGAAACCTTTTTTGTCAAAGTAAAAAAATTCTCAGATTCTACAAAACCTGCATTGTTATCTCTTTCAACAATAACAAAGCCTTTTTATCCAAGCAAGTTGGGGTATGCTCATTGTTATCTCTTTGAAAATGTAAAAGGAGGGTTTTTACTGATATTCAGAATTATAGATCCGAGAGAGCGTGAACATTTTTCCCGATGAGTTGCAGCATTACAAAAGTGCAGGATGCAAAACGACAACCGCTGCTAGTAGGCTTTACTGCAACCCTTGAGCTATACGAGAATAGTGCATGATGCTCATCATAACAAAGTAAAAAGTTAAAACCATGAATGGTACCCAGCAATTATATGTTACAGGCGACAGATGTAGACTTCCATATCAAAACAGAAGGAAGACTACAACAATGGGATATTGTTCCTCTGAATAAGAAACACACTTTGCGTAGTATCATCATAAAACTCCAGGAGTAAAAGCACTACTAGAAACATAATGGACCAGCAATGGAAATGTAGTCATCTAATTGTTCAGAAAAACAAGCAAGCAAAAAGAAAGATCCATATAGGAGAAAAATTTAAGTTTTTCTCCCAAGACCAGATTCAGGCACACCACTCACAATATTGGTTTACAACTAAACAGAAAGTGTACAAGAAATTGAAAGGTAATTGTGATACGAACCTGCTTTGCAAGGTTGCAAGCTTTATCTGGAGAGTTCAGAATCTCATAGTAGAACACTGAGAAGTTAAGTGCAAGTCCAAGCCTTATCGGATGAGTAGGTGCCAATTCAGCAAGTGCAATATCCTATATTAAAATTGAAGGATAGAATAATATAAGAAAATATCTAGACAATTTCTTTCATGTAAAATGGAAGTACACGTAACATGCTGATGTAGGTTCCACCAGTGAGAATATGAACCAACCTGAGCTGCCTTGTAAGCCACCATTGTGCTCTCCGCAGATTCTTTCCTCTCAGCACCAGTCTTAAACTCAGCAAGGTACCTCTCCAATAGAAAGGTGAACAGGCCAGATTAGCTACCAGACAATATGAATACTCCCTCCGTTTTTAATTATACGACGCCGTTGACTTTTTTGTTAAACTTTGACCAACAATATATATTTAAATAATTACATTTTGAATGTGAAATAAATGTCATTGGATTCATTATCAAAAGTACTTTAAGGTTAACTTATACATTTAGCTATTTACACAAATATTTTGAATAAGACGAACGGTCAAACGTAACGAAAAAGTCAATGGCGTCATATATTAAAAAAGGAGGGCGTAGTATGTACACAACATACAGAGATGCACTTTCTAACCTGTGGTAATCTCCCTTCATCTTGAGGTAGAACACCTTCGACTCTGCGGCAGTGGAGGAAGGCACAAGGTGCGAGTCAAGCAGCTTCAAGATGCCATCGCAAATATTGCTCAGCTCAGCTTCAATCTTGCCACGGTATTCCTTGATCAGATTAACGTGCTCCTCATTCTTACGGGACTCCTCCTTCTGCTCAATGGAGGAGACAATGCGCCACGAGGCACGGCGAGCTCCGAGCACATTCTTGTATGCAACAGACAGGAGGTTACGCTCCTCAACAGTAAGCTCTTCCATATCAACAGTCTTAGCAACCTTCTCCATGTACTCAACCATTTCCTCATACCGTTCTGCCTTCTCGGCCAGCTTGGCCATGTAAACATTCTCCTCACGCGACATATTGATCAAGAACTAAACTTGCTGAAACGGAAATGAGCAAGGACACCAATAAGTCATCGCAAAAGGTAGCAGGAAGCCAGAAACTAGCATGTAAAGCGATTGTGAACATAAACTGATATAGGAGCAGACAACTAAGATCTACAGTGCTAATAGCAAGTTCACACTTCCTAACTAAAAACATATGGCAGCACACATTCTGATAGCAAATACTAAACAAATGAAATTTTGTACCGTCCTGAAGAGCTCCAACATATCAACAACAATACCTAAGCTGCATTATGATGCATACATAACCATACAAGACCCAGGAAGTAAGTTCATAACAATATATCACTTCTCGATATGATGTGCATTGTAATTGCTATTAACAGAAATTGACCATGACGTACAAAGACAAAATATTATACAGAAGACTAACAAAGATACATTTTACCAACAATTCAGTTGCAAGGCCAAGCACATCCATGGATTCAAATTTCTGAATTCCATAGGCACAAACTCGAAAAACATAATTTCTCAAAAAAGCGTACAGAAATGCATCTACCAGCGCAGATCACATGCTACCTGATAACCTATAAAACAATCAGAGTTCCAGCAGATCCCGCACCAGATCGCTAAAGAAGAATCCCACCGCCAATATCATGGACGCTTGCATCAGCATCAGATCTTAGGGCACATGCAGGGCCAAATCTACCGGATAATAAACAAGCTTACCTTCCCACAACATTATATATATGATGATCCCTCACGTTCGCGAAAGTCCAAACTGGACGGGTGCTGAACATAAAAAGGACAATGAAAAACAAATCCTAAGGTCAAGCACGGCAAAATGCCTATCAAACCGAGCGGATCCAAGCGCCGCACATGCTCCCAATCCTAGATCCCGTGGATCGAAACCATAAGCGACCACCCAACAGCAGAGAACTGCAGATCTAGCGACGCCTCTCGAATTCCCTGAAAATTTCCAAATATAAATCGCTAGGAACAAATCGCAGCTTTCTGACAGTGCGAACGCAGTCCAATCAAACGGCGGGATAAACGTAACAAAAAATAAGAAATCGCCAGCCCTAACCTTGCTTCCAGAGAGGTGGAGCGTGCGGCGGTGGTGGGAGCGGCGGATGCGGGTCGTCTCGTTGTGTGTGTGGGCCCATGAGGAGAGGAAGGAGGAGGATGCGGGAGCTATATAGCTGCTTAGCTGGATGGAATCGCAAGGCGGCAAGGCTGTGGTCAACAGGCCAATCAGGGGTCGCCGCGTCGATGTAGAGGGCCCTGTCACAAACCCTAGTTTTTGAATTATTTCGAATTGAGTTGAAAAATTTTCAAATCAAACAAAATCGACCAGATGGAATGAAAACTTCTGATGGCAGTTAAAAGCTTGGTCACTCCACAGAACAACATCTATTTTTTGAGCCTCATGAAAAATATTTAGTTTCCTTATATGCTATTGCTTCTATTTTTTATGTGCCAGCGTCGTCCATTTCCATCAGTTGTTATTGTCTTTTTTTGAATGAACAACCTTGATGTCCTACCTTAACTCTACTAACTGATGGATCCCACAACCATGTATGCATCACAGTCTCATCTCCACCAATTTTGCCCAGTCTCGTGCCCTCTCCCATGGACGTAGCCTCCTAAAACCTAGATGCGTGAGGGCGGAGCTGCTCCAAGTGCTAGGGCTAGAGGGCAGCGAGGCTCTAAGGTTAGATCCAGCGCCGCGCAAAGGCAACTCCACATGTGGGCGGTACGCCTCCCGACAAGATCTGTGCGGCACGACCAATCTTAGTGATGGCGCGTCCCCGCCAAACGAGACCTGACCTGCTCCCCAACTCTAGGCGAGATAGCAGCTTCATCACCCCCAGCATGGCTTCCCCAAATCCCCGGTTCTATCTAGAACCTTGTTGCAATATATCTTGTCGCGTTTAACGATAGTTGTTCTTTCCGTCCAAGCGTCTCTTCTACTATTGTAATGACAATAAACTAACTGAGCAATTCTTTTATACACAAGGGCAAATGAGTCTTCTCAAGTACAGTATCATTTAGCATCTTTAAAGGCTGAGCGAGCATAGCTCAGCTGGTTAGGTTGACTTCATGAATCTCAAGATCAGTATCATTTACCGTTAAAGGCTGAGCGAGCATAGCTCAGCTGGTTAGGTTGACTTCATGGATCTTAAGATCACCCGGCCTAATCTTTCATAGATGCTCATAGAGGTAAAAATTGCATGTGTGTGATCATAAAGATGAGTCCTCGTGCGTGTTTGTGAACATTTGCGTTTTCAACACACACACACACACACACACACACACACACACACACACACACACACACACACACCGTTAAAGTGATTTAACATTGGCACTGGACAGCCATGTTCAAGTTGGAGTTTGCAGAACAATATTGCATTCAAAGAGAGCAAGATTTACTTTTGCTTCACATTCTAAAACTATTTCAAACATGGTCTGGCATGGGCAGAAGCAGATCGCACCAGGGAGTGGCTTCAGTTCCAATTAGGGCTGAAAATGGGACGGGAAAATCCCGTTCCGTCCGGCTACCGTTCCCACATTTTACCGATCGTTTTTGGTTTTGCGGACAAAAACGGGATGGAAAAAACGGGATACAGGATCGAAAACGGATTGGCAGTTTTCCGTCCGTTTCAATGGGATCCCGTTTTCATCCGGAAAATTCCCGAATTTAATCCCGTTTGTGGGCTGCCGGTTTTCAGCCCACACACCAAATACTTAGGCCACTCTCAATGGGGATTTCATAGAGAGTTTCATAAGCATTAAATTCGTGCCACATCAGCAATTTTATAAGGAGAGAGGAAAGAAAGTTTCATTAGACTAGAGAGAAGTTTCATCCCCATGAAACCCATCTGGCTCTATTACCAAAATCTAAGTTTTGGTAAATGTGCAATGACACATGCAGTGAGGATGGCCGTAGCCCATCAATACCCTGGTACCCCTGCTCCCATTCGCACGCACCTCCAGGCTACAGCCGCCTCCACGCCGCCGCTCGTCGCTGGTCCGCTCCACGCAGCCGCCGCCAGCTGCTCCTGCCCTGAAAGGCGATTCGCTGGCCGACGGCAAGCCGCCGCCGTTCTCTGGCCCCTGCATCCTCTACAGCCATCCTCGGCTCCACGCCGACCAGAGCGGACGACGAGTTGAAGATTGCGCCGCCCAGAGGACGTTGGATCGAATTGCCCGACTGCTCTTTGGAGACGATGCACCGTCTATTGGCAGCATCAAATCGAGACGCTCTGCATCTCAGGTTCAAGGTAAAATGGTTTACATCTCCATTAGTTTAGCATATCAGTTTATAGCTGCCGGTGCTCCATTAGTTCAGCTTTGTAAATTGTTGCGCTCTGATATGGATTGATTCGTTAGTACCATGGGTTAATAGCTGCTAAATTGGTTGTTGTTAGGGTCCAAGAGAAAAGGGAAAGAAGCTGGTGGTGCATCGGCCTCCTCAGCAACACCAGCAACTGATACGATTTCTGTTCCATATAAAGAAGCAGGTCCAATTGCAGCTGTTGGTGACGGCCGCCCGCATGAACGGCAATGGCAGTGGTAGTGGTAGTGACACTGGAACACAAGAACTTAAGTACTAGTCTCCTGTGTTTAAATCCTCCTGGGCTAGAGTTGATCGTTTGTTGCATATTGCCCTTGGAAATAAAAGAGCTTCAAAACTGGATTGAAAAAGTATCTTTACTGGGAATGGTATGTTATTTGCAATGAGTGGTTGACTGGTTGATGTCCTTATATGTTATGTTGGGTCGATGTTCCCGCCTTATCACCGTTTACCGACCGATACCGTCATATTCCCTCCGGATTGGTTCGATCGATACCGTCATATTCCGTCCGGATTGGTTCGTTTTCGGATGACCAAAATCAGACCAGGCCGCTGCAGCGACACTGCCTTCAAGCGCGCTGCTCCACCGAACCATGCATGGCATCCAAAGGATGCTGGGCCTCCTTGCCATTGTCGTTCCCTCCTACTCTGCTGCAAGTCTGCAACCAAGAAAAGAAAAATCTGATCATAGAACGAATCACGGGAGAAGATGATCACCGATTGAAAGGAGGCTGCATTTGCTCCAATTCCGAGCGAGATGAGGGCGGGCGTGACGGCACAAAGGCTACGGCCACCACATGACCTCGCCTTCACGCGGAAGATGCAGGAGCAGAGGACGTCGTGCCGCAGGCCACTAAATCTCTGCCTCTTGCGCGCCCTCTGGGTTAGGGTTCGAGGGCAGCTCGCGCCGTGGATGGGCAGATGGGGGTACCCGATGGAGCGCCGGTGTGGCGGAAGGAAGAAGAGCGAGAGGAAGTCGGAGCACGACACGGAGACGACTCGGCGGCGGTGGGGAGCGGCCCTTGGCCCGGAGGCGAGGGAGGAGGACGGAAGACGAAAGTGATGCTCAGGGTCGGGGACGCGGTGCGCAGCCGGCGGCGGGGGGCTCCTCGCAAAAATGCCACGCGGGCGTGTTTCTGCAAAATGGCCGCGAAATCGAAATTTCGTCTTCTTCGTTTTGATTCGAACGAAACGTGAGGGCCTGTGAGGAAGAAAAACAAACAGGTTTACTGTTCACCCCGGGGCGTCCTCGAGGTCCTTTTCGCAAAATTCCAACGGCGCGGATGAAAAGGAACGTACGGCCGCCATTTTCGTGGTGACGCGGCGCTGCTAGGCGCGGATTTGTGGCCACAGATATAGGAGTTCGATGCTCTCACCCCGTACCACCTAAGCCTAATAATTTTCCCCAAAAATCAGCCGCCGCCTATCTCCTCCTCTCTGCCTCGGCACCGGCATGCTGCGCTCGCCTGCCCCCGACCACCGCCCGCGCGCCCGGCTCTCCCTTGCCGTCGCCCTCCCTCCTCTCTCCCTCTCTCCCGTCGCTAGCTGGCGTGTACCTGCTCGGCGAAGCCACGACCCGCAGCCGCCATCTTCCTTTGCGGAGCTCAGATCCGCCGACTCCACCGTTGCCTGCGTGGTCGCGCACGCCGCCACCGCCGCCTCAGCCCTCGTCCGCATGGTCGCCGCGCGCCATCGAAGCTCCCTCGCCGCCATCCCCGCGGCGGATTCGGGGATGACGCTTAACTAGGCGGGGATGGAGGCCTTTCCTCTGTGGGGATCATCCCCGTTGCGAGACTGCCCCAGGGGCAGACGCGCGAGGCGCGCAGATCCGATCATCACTGGGGTCGTCCGTGCCCTGCCAGCACCAGGTGAGACGCGCTTCTCCACCAGAAGGGCTTGCTGTAGAGGGAGACGCGAGGCGCGCAGATCTAGCCGCCAAGATAATCCCTGACTCCCAGGCCTCCTCATCATATGGTAACTATGCGCCTGTTTGGTTGATAGCCAGACTATTCCACACCTAACTTTAGGCAAAGTGTGGCTGCCACAAAAAGTGTGGTGAGCAAATTTGCCACCACACTTGTGGCGAAGTTGCAAGAAATTGAGTGTATGACATGTTGGGTAGGAAGCTAAGAAAGTGTGACAAGCCACAATTGTGGAATCAAATCAAACACAAGCCTAAGAAACTGTGGCGTGACTAAGTTGTGGCGTGGCAAAGTTTGGCTATGAACCAAACAGGCCCTATAAATGTGTCACGTGGGGATCCGCTCTACCTGCCAACACCGAGGGAGCCGCAGTCCTCCACTGAAGTGGCTCGCCACGGTAGGAGGCGCAAGATGCGCGCAAATCCACTTGCCAGTGTGTCCACCGCCTCTCATAGTATTCCCTCACCGGAGAGTCGCACATCACCGAGTAAGCTTATGGTGCCTGGGGATCCACTCACCGTGCCATCATTGACGGAGTCACACTCCACCGCTGAAGTGGTCTGCCATCGGAGAGGCTGCATGAGGTGCGCGCATCCATTTGCCGAGGCTGCTAAGAAACATCCGGAAGCCATAACCAAAGTTAATGGTATGTTGCCCCTACCTCAGTCTTAGATCTACCAATACCACCTTTGATTTCGACAATCCTTATCTTCCAGAATATTTGAGTTGTTTTTTGGATGAATTTTCTCTTTGACACTTTGTTCACTTGATGAAACATTTTTTCATTCGAGACTTTCGTAGTAGATTTTGTTTACTTCTCATTTCTGTCTCTTTTTTTCTAACTCTGTGCCATGAGAGTATGTTGAAGTAGAGAGGAGTGGAGGAAGGGGATCAAGGGCGGGCAGTGGGGATTTGTAGTTTTTGCTGTCACAGGAGAGAGAGTATATATTGCAATACTGTCTGAATTGAGCGTCTGCGTGTAAAACTGTTAGCTGCCTTGCCGGTTTCGTTTGCGGGTTGAGCAACCCGGCTATGAACACCCTGTGTGTGTGTGTGTGTGTGTGTGTGTGTGTGTGTGTGTGTGTGTGGAAGTATAGAGACATCAGAGCTAAATACCAGTACTCAGTAAGCCTCGTTAATCTCGGGAGCAACATTATATATATGATGATCCCTCACGTTCACTAAGTCCAAACTGGACGGGTGCTGAATATAAAAAGGACAATGAAAAACAAATCCTAAGGTCAAGCACGGCAAAATGCCTATCAAACCGAGCGGATCCAAGCACCGCACATGCTCTCAATCCTAGATCCCGTGGATCGAAACCATAAGCGACCACCCAACAACAGCAGAGAACTGCAGATCTAGCGACGCCTCTCGAATTCCCCAAAAATTTCCAAATATAAATCGCTAGGAACAAATTGCAGCTCTCTGATAGTGCGAATGCAGTCCAATCAAACGGCAGGAGAAACGTGACAAAAAATAAGAAATCGCGAGCCCTAACCTTCCTTCCAGGGAGGTGGAGCGTGCGGCTGTGGTCGGGAGCGGCGGATGCGGGTCGTCTCGTTGTGTGTGTGAGCCCAGCAGGAGAGGAAGGAGGAGGATGCGGGAGCTATATAGCTGCTTAGCTCGATGGAATCGCAAGGCGGCAAGGCTGTGGTCAACAGGCCAATCAGGGGTCGCCGCGTCGATGTAGAGGGCCCTGTCACAAACCCTAGTTTTTGAATTATTTCGAATTGAGTTGAAAAATTTTCAAATCAAACAAAATCGCCCAGATGGAATGAAAACTTCTGATGGTAGTTAAAAGCTTGGTCACTCCACGCAACAACAGCTATTTTTTGAGCAAGTTCCTCATGAAAAATATTTAGTTTCCTTATATGCTATTGCTTTTATTTTTTATGTGCCAGCGTCGTCCATTTCCATCAGTTGTCGTTGTCTTTTTTGAATGAACAACCTTGATGTCCTACCTTAACTCTACTAACTGATGGATCCCACAACCATGTATGCATCACAGTCTCATCTCCACCAATTTCGCCCAGTCTCGTGCCCTCTCCCATGGACGTAGCCTCCTAAAACCTAGATGCGTGAGGGCGGAGCTGCTCCAAGTGCTAGGGCTAGAGGGCAGCGAGGCTCTAAGGTTAGATCCAGCACCGCGCAAAGGCGACTCCACATGCGGGCGGTATGCCTCCCGACAAGATCTGTGCGGCGCGGCCAACCCTAGGGATGGCACGCGCGAGAGCAGGTGAGGCGCGTCCCCGCCAAACGAGACCCGACCTGCTCCCCAACTCCAGGCGAGATAGCAGCTTCATCACCTCCAGCATGGCTTCCCCAAATCCCCGGTTCTATCTAGAACCTTGTTGTAATGACAATAAATGAACTGAGCAATTTTTTTATACACAAGGGCAAATGAGTCTTCTCAAGTACAGTATCATTTACCATCGTTAAAGGCAGAGCGAGCATAGCTCAGCTGGTTAGGTTGACTTCATGAATCTCAAGATCAACCGGCCTAATCTTTCAGAGATGCTCATAGAGGTAAAAATTGCATGTGTGTGATCATAAAGATGAGTCCTCGTGCGTGTTTCTGGACATTTGCGTTTTCAAAACACACACACACACACACACACACACACACACACACACACACGGTTAAAGTGGTTTAACATTGGCACTGGACAGCCATATTCAAGTTGGAGTTTGCAGAATAATATCGCATTCAAAGAGAGCAAGATTTACTTTTGCTTCACATTCTGAAACTATTTCAAACATGGTCTGGCATGGGCAGAAGCAGATCGCACCCGGGAGTGGCTTCGGTTCCAATAAGGGCTGAAAATGGGACAGGAAAATCCTGTTCCGTCCGGCTACCGTTCCCACATTTTACCGGTCGTTTTGGGATTTGCGGACAAAAACGGGATGAAAAAAAAGGGATGCAGGATGGAAAACGGATTGGCAGTTGTTCGTCCGTTTCAATGGGATCCCGTTTTCATCCGGAAAATTTCCGAATTTAATCCCGTTTGTGGGCTGCCGGTTTTCAGCCCACACACCAAATACTTAGCCCGTCAATACCTGGTACCCCTGCTCCCATTCGCACGCACCTCCAGGCTCCAGCCGCCTCCACGCCGCCGCTCGTCACTGGTCCGCTCCACGCAGCCGCTGCCAGCTGCTCCTGCCCTGAAAGGCGATTCGCTGGCCGGCGGCAAGCCGCCGCCGTTCTCTGGCCCTGCATCCTCTACAGCCATCCTCGGCTCCACGCCGACTAGAGCGGACGATGAGTTGAAGATTGCGCCGCCCAGAGGTCGTTGGATCGAATTGCCCGACTGCTCTTTGGAGACGATGCACCGTCTATTGGCAGCATCAAATCGAGACACTCTGCATCTCAGGTTCAAGGTAAAATGGTTTACATCTCCATTAGTTTAGCATATCAGTTTATAGCTGCCGGTGCTCCATTAGTTCAGCTTTGTACATTGTTGCGCTCTGATATGGATTGATTCGTTAGTACCATGGGTTAATAGCTGCTAAATTGGTTGTTGTTAGGGTCCAAGAGAAAAGGGAAAGAAGCTGGTGGTGCATCGGCCTCCTCAGCAACACCAGCAACTGAGACGATTTCTGTTCCATATGAAGAAGCAGGCCAATTGCAGCTGTTGGTGACGGCCGCCCGCATGAACGGCAATGGCAGTGGTAGTGGTAGTGACACTGGAACACAAGAACTTAAGTACTAGTCTCCTGTGTTTAAATCCTCCTGGGCTAGAGTTGATCGTTTGTTGCATATTGCCCTTGGAAATAAAAGAGCTTCAAAACTGGATTGAAAAAGTATCTTTACTGAGAATGGTATGTTATTTGCATTGAGTGGTTGACTGGTTGATGTCTATATATGTTATGTTGGGTCGATGTTCCCGTCTTATCACCGTTTACCGACCAATACCGTCATATTCCGTCCGGATTGGTTCGACCGATACATTCATATTCCGTCCGGATTGGTTCGTTTTCGGATGACCAAAACGAGGATTGGTTCGTTTTCGGATGATCGAAACTATCCCGATCGTTTCGTTACCGGCTTTCCCGTTTTCGTTCCCGTCCCGTGAAGCAAATGTGAAAGTGAAAACGGTTGGGCAGTTTTCCGCCCGTTTCCGTCCGTTTTCAAGCCAGTTCCAAAGGACCGTGAAGACATTGTTGGCATTTTCTGGATATTTTTCACATTGGATGTGAAAAAGACTGACATACCAGCCAAAAAGAATAACGCAATTCTGGAGGCCTAAGTCCAACAAAAGTATCACAGAAGATCAGAAAAACTACACTGCCATCCGGCCACCAAACATTCAAATGAGCAAGACACTAATTGATTGCAGCAGCAAAATAAAACGACAGCATCAATATTGGCTCAATAAAAACACTAGAGCGACCACACACATGCATGTCAAATCCAAGAGAACAATACCAGTCCACATTGACCTAGTGCGACCACTAACAGCCTACTACGAGAAAAGGAGCGAGCAAAGGAGAGAAGAAAGGAGCTACAACAGCAGCAGAATGCACGGCTTCGACAGCATAGGGGCATCTAAAACAATGGGCTCGGAAATCATGCACACCAATGGATGGAGGATTACTGCTCCTCGCCAGCATTGCCTTTCGGGGCGGCCTCTTTGCCCTCATCAGCTCCATCCTCCTGCACCAAAGATGAAATAAAATTTGAACTCCCAATTGATGTGTAACTTCCACAGGACAGGCAACCAATGGTATTTTGAGTGGTGAAAGTTTTATAGGGAGGAGATACCGTGAGGTCAGACGTCCAAAGGGTCAGGTTGTCCCTCAGGAGCTGCATGATCAAGGTGCTGTCTTTGTAGGACTCCTCTCCAAGGGTGTCCAACTCAGAGATAGCTTCATCAAAAGCCTGTAAAGAATAGTTGGTTTAGTATAAATTCCCATGAGGCATAAAATGTAGGACACATAAACATAACAGGTCGGGCAATTCATAGACAAGAGAGCACATAGAAACGTCAACAGAGTAGAACTACTAAGATTTTATAAATCTTGCCTTGTTAACGTCTTGAAATTGTAAAAGGCAGCTTTAACTGATCTTCAGGATTAAGAGAAGTGCAAGACAAAATGAAAACTGCTGCTAGTAGGTTTTACTGCTGCCAGATCATATCGAAGTAAAACAATAATATTGTACTCCATCCGTTTCAAAATATATGCAGTTCTCGCTTTGTACCGGATTCATTGAACAATTTCTGAATCTGGACAAGCATTTGTCCAAATTCATACAACATTATATGAATCTAGAAACCTAGAAACATAGCCAGAACTGCATATATTTTGAAACAGAGGGAGTAAAACATGCATTGTACGCAATAATAAAATATTCACAGGAGATAAACATGTCTAACTTCCAAAGTGGATTCAGCAAAATCATGTATAATATCATCGTTCAAATCAAAACAGAAGGAAATCTAAAACAATGCCCTACTGTTCCTACAGTAAGCATTTGAATAATATCACCAAAACTTAAGAGTAAAAGCAGTACAGGAAACATATCAGACCAGCAATCAAGTTTTAATCTAGTTGTTCTGAAGAACAAGAGAACAATTTATCAATGTTCACTAGTACAGTGAAATAAGTGAAACTTGCCTAATTTGAAGGACCCTTATAGTTGTGCAATTTAAGCTTTACTCACAAGCCCAAATTCAAACACACCACTCACAAGTCACAACTATCGATTTAGAACTAAAAGACCTTGTATTATAAGGAGAAAGGTAAATGTGATATAAACCTGTTTTGCAAGGTTGCAAGCTTTGTCTGGAGAGTTCAGAATCTCGTAATAGAACACCGAGAAGTTAAGTGCAAGTCCAAGCCTTATGGGATGAGTCGGTGCCAGTTCAGCCAATGCAATATCCTACAATTAAATTGCAAGAAAGAGATATATAAGAAAATATCCAATCAAGCACAGTCAGAAAACACAATGTTCTTCCATATTAAATGAAAAAATGTGTATCTACTGCCATAAAAACATGACGATGTAAGCTGTACCAGTGAGAACATAACCAACCTGAGCTGCCTTGTAAGCCACCATTGTGCTCTCGGCAGATTCCTTCCTCTCAGCGCCAGTCTTAAACTCTGCAAGGTACCTTTCCAATAGAAAATAACCAAATTGGATTACTTACTATGGACAGTATATATTCTAAGGAAATAAAAACATGCACTTTTGCAGATCCTAACCTGTGGTAGTCACCCTTCATCTTGAGGTAAAACACCTTGGATTCTGCAGCAGTGGAGGAGGGCACCAGGTGCGAGTCAAGCAGCTTCAGGATACCATTGCAAATATTGCTCAGCTCAGCCTCAATCTTGCCACGGTATTCCTTGATCAGATTAACGTGCTCCTCGTTCTTACGGGACTCCTCCTTCTGCTCAATGGAGGAGACAATGCGCCATGAGGCACGGCGGGCCCCAATCACATTCTTGTAGGCAACAGATAGGAGGTTACGCTCCTCAACAGTAAGCTCTTCCACATCAACAGTCTTAGCAACCTTCTCCATGTACTCAACCATTTCCTCGTACCGCTCTGCCTGCTCGGCCAGTTTGGCCATGTAAACATTCTCTTCCCGCGACATATTGATGAACTAAAATTACTGAAACAACAAAAATAGACACAGATAAGCAATTGGAAAGGTAGCAGTATCAAAAAAGCAGAACCTAGCATGTAAAAGAACATCATATATAGGAAACAAAGATGAGCAGCCAACTGAAAACTAAGCAGCACATTTGCTTCCTAGGGTGCACAATTTTTCTGAAAATATTAACCAAACTGACACTCGCACCAACTGGGATCCAGTTAATCTACAACACCGCCCAAATTGGATTGTGATTTTACAAAAGTATGCGAGACTAAGAAAAACAGGTTGATATCCTTTCTCAATATTCTGTCGGTTGCGATTGCTATCAAGAATTTGGGGATTAATTAAAAGGACTAACAAACACGATGCCATATCCTAACATATATACAGCTTCGCTACATACATTGTTACAGTATTACTGGTTAACGAATCAGCTACAATGCCAATCACATCCATGCATAAAAATTCGTACAAATTCCATTGGGCACTAACTATTAAACAAATGAATTTCGCAAAAAAATCCCTAGCTAAAGCAGCTCAAACAGATCCAGCGCAACTAAACAGACCACAAAATCAGAAATTCGACTTATCACCGTCCACTAAATCCACTAATCGCTTGCATCCAAATCAGATCTCCAGCATATGCACGGCCAAATCAACCAGATCAACATGCCTAGCTCCCCCGAAACTGTATATGTGCCGCATGTTCCCAAGGTTCAAACACCAGGACAGGTGCTGAACATAAAACGGGCAAACTACAAACAAAAATCCTAAGGTCACGCACGACAATGCTCGCCAAATCGAGCGGATCCATGGGCCACGCACGGTCTCAACCTCAGATTTCGTGGATCGAAACCATACAAAATTACCAACTGCATCAGAGACATGCAGATCTAGTTGCGCTCCTAAAATTTCCCCCAAAACTCTAATCACAGGTACTCTTAGCTATCGTAATAGCGCCAACGCAATGGGATCAAACAGTAGGAGAAACGCGATATAAATTAGAAAACAATCCGAACCCTAACCTGCCGGGGGCGTGGAGCGCGCGGAGGTGCTTGGGCGCAGCGGACGCTCGTCGTCTTCGTCTCGGGTGCCTGCGGGGATGCGAAGGCGCAATGGGCTGGGGCGCTATATAACTGTACGCAATCGCGAGATCGTGGTCAACGGACCAGTGAGGCAGCGCCGCCTGGACGCAGAGGGGCCACCGTCAGTGACACGCACGACAGGGAGCGAAATGACGACATGTGGGGACGGGTTTAGTGTGGATCTTGGTGTGCGTGGACGATGGGAATATTTACTGGCCCTGTCCCATCCCGTACTTCTTGAATTGTATGAAATAAAATTAAAGTGAAATTTTATGATACAAGCTGAAAATTCGTGACTCATAGGTCTTAGTTTCACCTCTGATATGGAGACACAGATCGGCACACCGCTCGAAGACAGGCAAGCCGCAGCTCTCGCTCAAGCCTACAAATGAGGCCATGTGCGTACATGTCTGTACAAACCAGGAAATATACTTTATGTGAACATCCCTGGAGCTTAGAAACGAAAAATATGAGTGGCTGAGTGCACGTCAACGATTGGGCATGGTTATCTGCGCGGTGTTTGTATACTGAAAAACAAAGTGATTATTTTCCTTTAGCAAAATGTTCTGCCTGAAAGGAACGAGCGAACGCCGCTATCTATAAAACTTTTAATGGTAGTTAAAGACTTGGTCACTCGAGGAAACGACGTCTATTTTCTATGCAGAATCCTCATGAAAAAAGTTCATTTTCCTGATGTGCCATTGCTTTGCCTCCAATGCCACTGTGAATGAATGACCTTCATGCCCCTGCCTTGAGTCTACTGATCGAAGACCTCATCTCCATCCGTTTCGCCCACTTATGTTTCACAGCCTCATCTCCACCCGTTTCGCCTAAATTCATATCAATATATCATTTTTCGATATGCTGTGCATTGTGATTGCTATCAACAGAAATTGACCATGAAATACAAAGACTAATTATTATACAGAAGACTAACAAAGATACATATTACCGGTTAACAATTCACTTGCAAGGCCAACCACATCCATGCATTCAAAATTCCAAATTCCATAGGGACAAACTCGAAAAACTTAATTTCGCAAAGAAGCATATACAACTGCATCTACCAGCGCATATCACATGCTACCTCATAACCTATAAAACAATCAGAGCTCCAACAAATCCCGCACTAGATCGCTAAAGAAAAATCCCACCACCAATCTCATCGGACGCTTGCATTAACATCAGATCTTATGGCACATGCGGGGCCAAATCTACCAGATAAACAAGCTTACCTCCCCACAAAATGATCTCTCGCGTTCACTAAGTCTAAACTGGACGTGTGCTGAACATAAAAAGGACAACATAAACAAATCCTAAGGTCAAGCACGACAATGCCTACCAAACCGAGCGGATCCAAGCGCCGCGCACGCCCGTGGATCGAAACCATAAGCGACCACCCAACAACAGTAGAGAACTGCAGATCTAGCAACGCCCCTCAAATACCCTGAAAATTTTGAAATATAAATCGCTAGAAACAAATCGCAGCTATCCTAACAGTGCGAACGCAGTCGAATCAAACACTAGGAGAAACGTAACAAAAAAAAATAAAAAATCACCAGCCCTAACCTCCCTTCCGGGGAGGTGGAGCGTGCGGCGGTGGTCGGGCGCGGCGGATGCGGGTCGTCTCGCTGTGTGTGAGCCGGGGAGGAAAGGGAGGAAGGAGGAGGATGCGGGCGCTATATAGCTGCCTAGCTGGATGGAATCGGAAGGCTGTGGTCAACGGGCCCATAAGTCGCCGCGTCGATGTAGAGGGCCATGTCACAAACCCTAGTTTTCGAATTTTTTCGAATTGAGTTGAAAATTATTCAAATCAAACAAAATCGACCAAATGGAATGAAAAAACTTTTGATGGTAGACCGAAAATTTCGGGACTTTTTTATTCAAATTTCAGAATTTGAATTTGTTCGGTTTTCAGACCGGTTTTTCGGTAAAGCGAACTTCAAGCTGGCAGTCGGTATTACCGATGGAATTGGTAGTGCAATCCTTGGGCATAGCCAGCCCTGGTGATGATGCGCGGACAGGCGCGGCCACAGGCGGCATGGCCAGCCCTGGTGACGATGGCATGGCCAGCCCTGGTGACGATGCGCGGCCACAGGCGAGGGTGCGCCGTGCGCGGCATGAGCTCGACGCGGCCCCATTGAATGAGACCCGACCTGCTCCCCGACTCCAGACGAGATGACGGCTTCCTCACCTCCGGACCTCCGGCATGGCTTCCCAGAGTCGAGGACTCTATCTAGAACCTGGCTTGTTGCAACATATCTATCATGTTTAACATAGTAGTTCTTCCCGTCCAAGCGTCTCAAGTACTAGTATAATGGCAATAAAGGAACTTAACGAAATTTTGATACACAGGGGAAAATGAGTAAGATTTACTTTTGCGTAACGTTCTGAAACTGTTTCAAACATGGTCTGGCATGGTCACAAACAGATCGCACCTAGGAGTGGCATCAGTTCCAATGGACCATGAAGACATCAAACGATTTGGCATTTTCTGGATATTTTTCACATTCGATGTGAAAAAGACTGACATGCCAGCCAAAGGGAATAATGCAATTCTGAAGGCCCCAATCCAACAAAAATATCACAGAAGCTCAGGAAAGGTGGAAAACTACACTGCCACCCGACCACCAAACATTCAAATGAGCAAGACCAATACTAATTGATTGCAGCAGCAAAATAAAACGACACCATCAATATTGGCTCAATAAAAACACTAGAGCGACCACACACATGCTTGTCAAATCCAGGAGAACAATACCAGTCCACATTGACCTAGTGCCAACTAGCAGCAACGCAAAGCAATGGGAACTAACTGGACCGCTAACAGCCTACTATAAGAAAAGGAGCGAGCAAAGGAGAGAAAGGAGCTACAACAGCAGCACAACGCACAGCTTCGACAGCATAGGGGCATCTAAAACAATGGGCTCGGAAACCATGCACACAAATGGATGGACGATTACTGCCCCTCGCCAGCATCGCCTTTCGGGGCAGCCTCTTTGCCCTCGTCAGCTCCATCCTCCTGTACCAAAGATGAAATAAAATTTTAGCTCCCAAGCGATGTGTAACTTCCGCAGGACAGGCAACCAATGGTATTTCGAGGGGTGAAAGTTTTAGATGGAGGAGATACCGTGAGGTCAGACGTCCAAAGGGTCAGGTTGTCCCTCAGGAGCTGCATGATCAAAGTGCTGTCTTTGTAGGACTCCTCTCCAAGGGTGTCCAACTCAGATATAGCTTCATCAAAAGCCTGCAAAGAATAGTTGGTTCAGTAATAAAATTCCCATGAGGCAAAAAATGTAGGACACATAAAGATAACAGGTTGGGCGAAAATTCATAGACAAGAGAACACATAGAAACGTCAACAGAGTAGAACAAGTACTAAGATTTTATAAATCTTGCCTTATTATCATGAAATTGTAAAAGGCAGCTTTAGCTGATCTTCAGAACTAAGAAAAGTACAAGAAAACTGCTGCTAGTAGGTTTTACAGCTGCCTTGGGCTATGAGCCGCAAATACTGCCAGATCATATCGAAGTAAAACAATAATATTGTAAAACATGCATTGTACACAATAATAACATCATCTTCGCAGGAGATAAATATGTCTAACTTCCAAAGTGGATTCAGCAAAATCTGGTATAATATCATCATTCAAATCAAAACAGAAGGAAGTCTACAACACAATGCCCTATTGTACCTTTGAAATCAGTAAACATAAACTCAAAGAGTAAAAGCACTACAGGAAACATATCAGACCAACAATCAAGTTTTAATCTAGTCGTTCTGAACTCTGAAGAACAAGAGAACGATTTATTAATGTTCACTGGTCCAGTGAAATAAGTAAAACATTTGAAGGACCCTTATAGTTGAGCAATTTAAGCTTTACTCACAAGCCCAGATTCAAACACAACACTCACAAGTCACAACTATCGATTTAGAAGTAAAAGACCTTGTATAATAAGTAGAAAGGTAAATGTGATATAAACCTGCTTTGCAAGGTTGCAAGCTTTGTCTGGGGAGTTCAGAATCTCGTAATAGAACACCGAGAAGTTAAGTGCAAGTCCAAGCCTTATGGGATGAGTCGGTGCCAGTTCAGCCAGTGCAATATCCTATAATTAAATTGCAAGAAAGAGATATATAAGAAAATATCCAATCAAGCACAGTCAGAAAACACAATGTTCTTCCACATTAAATGAAAAATGTGTATCTACTGCCATAAAAACATGACGATGTAAGCTGTACCAGTGAGAACATAACCAACCTGAGCTGCCTTGTAAGCCACCATTGTGCTCTCGGCAGATTCCTTCCTCTCAGCTCCAGTCTTAAACTCTGCAAGGTACCTTTCCAATAGAAAATAACCAAATTGGATTACTTACTACGGACAATATATATTCTAAGGAAATAAAAACATGCACTTTTGCAGTTCCTAACCTGTGGTAGTCACCCTTCATCTTGAGGTAAAACACCTTGGATTCTGCAGCAGTGGAGGAGGGCACAAGGTGCGAGTCAAGCAGCTTCAGGATACCATTGCAAATATTGCTCAGCTCAGCCTCAATCTTGCCACGGTATTCCTTGATCAGATTAACGTGCTCCTCATTCTTACGGGACTCCTCCTTCTGCTCAATGGAGGAGACAATGCGCCATGAGGCACGGCGGGCCCCAATCACATTCTTGTAGGCAACAGATAGGAGGTTACGCTCCTCAACAGTAAGCTCTTCCACATCAACAGTCTTAGCAACCTTCTCCATGTACTCAACCATTTCCTCGTACCGCTCTGCCTGCTCGGCCAGCTTGGCCATGTAAACATTCTCTTCCCGCGACATATTGATGAACTAAACTTACTGAAACGACAAAAACAGACACTGATAAGCAATTGGAAAAGGTAGCAGTATCAAAAAAACCCAGCTCGGCCAGCTTGGCCATGTAAACATTCTCTTCCCGCGACATACTGATGAACTAAACTTACTGAAACAACAAAAACAGACACTGATAAGCAATTGGAAAAGGTAGCAGTATAAAAAATAATCAGAACCTAGCATGTAAAAGAACATTGTATATAGGAAACAAAGATGAGCAGCCAACTGATATCTACACAGCACATAAGTGCTTCCTACGCTGCACAATTTTTGCGAAAAAAATAAATTAACCAGACTAAAACTCGCACCAACCACAATGGGATCCAGTTAATCTACAACACAGCCCAAATTGGATTGTGATTTTACAAAAGTATGCAAGACCAAGAAAAACAGGTTGATATCATTTCTCAATGTGCTGTGGGTTGCAATTGCTATCAGGAATTAGGGGGATAATCAAAAGGACTAACAAACACGATGCCATATCCTAACATATATACAGCTTCGCTACATACATTGTTACAGGTCTTTGTAGTTTTAGTAGAGATCTTTTATTGCTTTTACTTTTACGTTTTGAACTCTTTTGAGACTGCTGTAATTTCGTCGCGAAAGTAATGAAATTCCTGGGCGATGCCCTGTTATGCAAAACAAAACAAAAAAACATACATTGTTACAGTATGTTAGTGGTTAACGAATCAGCTACAAGGCCAATCACATCCATGCATAAAAAATTCGTACGAATTCCATTGGGCACTAACTATTAAACAAACAAATTCGCAAAAAAAATCTAGCTAAAGCAGCTCGAACAGATCCTGCGGAACTTAACAGACCACAAAACGAGAAATTCGACTTATCACCGTGCACTAAATCCACTAATCGGTTGCGTCCAAATCAGATCTCCAGCATATGCACGGCCAAATCAGCCAGATCAACATGCCTAGCTCCCCCAAAACTGTATATATGCCGCATGTTCCCAAGGTTCAAACACCAGGACAGGTGCTGAACATAAAAAGGGCAAACCCCAAATCTAGGTCACGCACGACAATGCTCGCCAAATCGAGCGGATCCATGTGCCACGCACGGTCTCAACCTCAGATTTCGTGGATCGAAACCATACGAAATCACCAACTGCATCAGAGACATGCAGATCTAGCTGCGCTCCTAAAATTTCCCCCAAAACTCCAATCACAGCTACTCTTAGCTATCGTAACAGCGCCAACGCAGTGGGATCAAAAAGTAGGAGAAACGCAATAGGAATTACTAGAAAACAATCCGAACCCTAACCTGCCGGGGGCGTGGAGGGTGCGGAGGTGCTTGGGCGCAGAGGACGCGGGTCGTCTTCGTCTCGGGTGTCTGCGGTATGCGAAGGCGCAATGGGCTGGGCCGCTATATAACTGTACGCAATGGCGAGATCGTGGTCAATGAGCCAGTGAAGCAGCCGCCGCGTGGACGAAGAGGGGCCACCGTCAGTGGCACGCAGGACAGGGAGCGAAATGACAGCATGACATGCGGGACGCCGAGGTGTGTTCGGTTGCATGGGTCTAAATTTTAGAGAGGTCACATCAAAAAGAATTTTACTATTTAGATGTATTAAACAAAGTTAAATTACAAAACTAACTTCAGAACCTTTCGTCTAATTCGCGAGACGAATCTAATGAGAGTAATTATGAGGTAATTAGAAGATGGTTACTGTAGTATTACTGTAGCAAAACGTAGATTAATTAGGCTCATTAGATTCGTCTCGTAAATTAGCACCTAGCTGTCAAATAGGTTTTGTCATTAAACTAATAAAAAAGTTTAAATGTAAAGATTCTCTTTGATTTTAGAGGTCTAAAGTTTAGAGGGGAGGAAACGAACGCACCAGCGTGGATGAGGAGAATATTCCTTAGCCCTGTCTCATCTCATACCCTAGTTCTTTGAATTTCTAGAATGAAATTCAAAGATTCATACTGAACCCGCCCCCGCATGTCATGTTGTCATTTCGCTCCTTGTCGGGGTCTCAAAAATCTATAATAAACATTGAAAATTCATCACTCATAAAAAGGATCATATTTTCACCTCTGACACGGATCAACACATAGCTCAGAGACAACAAGCCGCCTCCCTCCCTCAACATGAGTGCATGTCAATGTGAGCCTAGTTATATATGCGGTATTTGCATACTAGGGATGCAAAGTGATTATTTTCATCTAGCAAAATGTCGCGCCTGAAATGTGGAACGGCGCCATTATTTTACACTAAAAAGATGATTACTGAACTGATGATGCAGCGACGCATAAAAACTGGGGAAAAGGCTAGCAGCTGTTTTTCAAACAAAAGGCTTGTAATCATACGCATAATCATGTGATTAGTGCCTGATGCTCTGGCATTGTTTCAGCATTGCCCAGCTTCAGGTAATCAGGTATTGTACAACAAAAAGTTGTCCCAGGCTCCCAGCTACTGCACTTTTTCGTTCGTTCCAAATTTGAAAAGGTCAGGGGTCATGAACAGCATCACCTTTTTTTATTTTTATAAGATGCTATTGTTTTCAGTTGGCAAAGGTGGCTACATGCCTGAATATAGAATCTTAGTTGCTCTCTGGCCACGTTCAGAGGTTTAAGATCAAAAGGAAAAACAAAGAAACAGCTGATATCGGTTTACTAGAAAATCACCTCAACAGTCAACAGCGAATCCTGCAATCCATTACACGGCGACCTCAGTTCTTCAGCAATTTCGATGCCCAAATGTAGTTTGATAAAATATAGGCATGATCTAGGTGGCAAATGTATAAAACCTACACCGGACAAATTTGGAGATTCTTTATTGGTCCGAACAGACGCTGCTAAATAATCCGTTGCTGAAGAAATACTCACTCCGTTTTTAATTATATGACGTCGTTGACTTTTTCGTTGAACTTTGACCAACAAAATAGATTTAAATATTACTTTTCGAATGTGAAATGAATATCATTGGATTCATCATCAAAAGCACTTTAAGATTAACCTATACACTTAGCTATTTACATAAATATTTTGAATAAGACGAACGGTCAAACATAACGAAAAAAGACAACGGCGTCATATATTAAAAAACGGAGGGAGTAGCAAGGAAGACAGCACAAAGGCGATTAAAAGAAAAAAGATGGTGCCGTACATGTCTTTGTCAAAGAAACAACTTGCAGCCCAGCTCACCAGCCATCCCAAAGGTTGCTGTCACGAGTAAAATGAAATGTCCCTGTCCAGAGTCCAGAGATAAGCACACTCTGTTTTGAAACATCAATTTCATCTTAGAGCAAAAAAGGGATGAGCCAAAGCAATCCGGAAAGCAAGGGCCAGAATGCAAAACGAGATATGCCACGTCTTTGACGTTTCATACTACAAAGATCTCATATGAGCATGGCACCCATATCATACAGCATTGATTTGTACAACAATTCGTACATGAAACTGCTGGGCACAATGGTTGGTGGTAGCAGACAGCCAGCAACGTTATGACAATAAGAACGCACAAGTGGCATGCAGAGAGGTGATAAACTAATCGTTCAATTCCTTGCAAAAAAAAAACTAATCGTTCAATTAGCAAGACGAGGTGCATCATGTTTGATCTGCTTCTAATAATATCACGCTTGCATATTATAGGTTCTGCCCGCTGACTTATGAATGGGGAATCACAACAGCATACATTGGGAATCACAAGACTTTTAGCATGGCCAGAGATGTCGAGATCTCTTCAGATATCAGATGATATACAATAAACATCATGCTGAACTGCAGACCGCAGAGAAGATGTGAGCGACCATACATCAACAACAATGAAACTAGAGTCTAGACCATTTCTAAATCTATTGGCATAAGAAAAAAGAAGCAACAATACTGGCAGAGCAACGGAGTTAACTAGGATACAGCTATTCATCACTGCCAGTAATCCTTTTCTTTAGAGCATCAAGGTTGCTGGCCAATTCTTGTCGATTCTCCTGCCAGAAAAATAGAGGTCGTCAGAAGAAAAAAGAAAACTTTTCATAAACTAAGATACACAAATAATTAGAAGCAATAGTTGGACAAACTAATGTATACGATCCACGCATTTATTGTCACTGTAGGTTATACCCAAGCACACTCAACCTTAAATATTGCTCAAAAGATATAAAGAAACTTTAGGTTAAATAAATTGAAAAGACACTGAATTTAGCTCTGACAAAATAATAATGCTAGCAGACTACACAGCTGTTTATCTGCTAGGCATGGACAGTGGACAACTTGATCTTCCTTTTTTCCTTTCAGGAAATGGCCAACTTGATCTGTGCTAGCTCATTAATACTACACCAAGCTGTTCATCTCATACAGTTCCACCAGTAGTCTTTTAGGTGTGTGCAGTTGAGAAAAAGGGGCAACATGAAGTTGGGAAACTCGTGCTGAACGCTTGAAAAGCAGTATGACATCCAACCTGCATGGTTTTCAGATTACCTGAAAGAGCAGGTACCGGTATACAAACCAACCCGAGTAGCCCAGCCCAATTAGCTCCAGCAAGTCTGGGAGCTACACATCATATGGCAATGGAAACGAAAAGAAAAAGTAATCAGAAAAACACTTGACAGTATGACTAACAGCATAGGCTTAGAGAACGCAAATGCACAAGAATGTGGGAAGTAACAAAGCAAGCTATATACCAATGGGACAGAGCCAACAGCTCTGACCACAGCCGAGGATAACCAAACAGCTAAGATTGCCCCACCAGAATACAAGAGAAGAGACGACTTGTTCTCCATGGCATCCCACTAGTAGACAACGTGGTAAATCTTAGTTTCAGATTATTGCCATAGTGAAATACAATGAGTTCCCACAAGTAAATTTAACCACCTTATCCCTGATGCCATCAAGGACTTCATTCTCTTCAACAGAACTGTTTTCCTTTTGAAAAGACCTAGGTGTAACCTGACGCTGAGAGATCTTCAGGGAATCTGTCAGAAAAGGAAATGGAGTTTTGTTAGATGGAGTTTACCACTTTCTCAATTCCGTATCTTGGTGGATGGCCATCAACTAAGACATTTGTTGCGTGACATAGAAACCTACATATATAGAAACAACAACAGCAGCAGCAGCAGCAGCAGCAACAGAAAAGTTTTTATATTCCAAAAAAATTGTGGTAAGCTTTATATGGGGTTCTTTGGAGCGTATAATACTGACGGAAAACTATAAAAAGGACAGACCCAGTGCTGGAAGCTCCCACGCAAGGTGGGGTCTGAGGGAGGATTTTCCCGGGCAAGCCTTACCCCTGGAATGATTGCAGAGAGGCCGCTCGAACCCAGGACCTCTTGGCACCAGTGGGATGACTTCATTTCTTCCTAGAAACCCTTTTAGGTTGCTAACTGCAAACAATACTTTCTCAAATCACGAGTCCTAATAATGTGGTGTTTGCCATGCCAAACAAAGTTTTGGAGATACTTAAAGTATTAGGTTGTCAAATGAGAAGGCACAAATTGGAAAGTAGACAATAAAGGACCAAATTGTAGAAGTCTTTCATCTCTCAAAAGATGTAAGTTTTACAACACATAGGACCTTGTCAAACAATGGCAAAACCATTGTATGTGCTATGCTCCATCGCCAGATATTTATAATTTAACAAACTAACCGTTGAATCGATGAGAAACCACATTGCGCACTAATTTAAAAATATGAGACTAGCGCTACGACTTATTTTGAGAATAATTCTGGGGAATCTTGTAAAGCAGAAAATGACAGTTTTGAGGAAACCTGTTAACGAACACATATTAGAAAGGCAACATTTCAGGTGCAAAAGGAGAATACATTGGAAAATGAAATTGCAGAAAGCCAGAGACTCAATCTGACTTGTTCAGTTCGAAGAGGGCGACCTGGATGGAGGCTGAATGGATCCCTTTCGTTTATGCTAGTACCTACTTCGTTTTGCACATAGCCCTCTGTTCACGACTCGTTGCCCCTGTTTCTAAATTGAATTCAGATTCCCCTTTTCTTGAATCTAAACCAGTGATGTCTTCCATCACCATAACTTGATTTTCTACAGTCTCTCCCTGATCTACCAGCCTCTGCCCCACCCTCGGTGATGCAGCAGCTAGGGTTTGTAGTGAGGACCTAGGGTCCCTTGTGACATGTGAGTTCAGCTTGATGAACAAAACTTGCGAATATTGATGCACTAGTATTGTAAGAAATTTAAGTTTTTAGGCTTAATTGACAGTATGATAAAATCTTTTGGTTCTGAAATTTAACGTTTTGAGTGTGAATCAAACATCGCATTTTGTGCCTACCATGTTATGAGCTGATGAACAAGGAAGTTGCGCTCTGCTAGTTGGTGCTGCAGACTTCAGCTTTTAAATTAGATGAAAGCGTGTTCTCTATAGCAGCATTCCTCGGTGCTGCAAGTTCAGAATTAAACTTAGCTGAATACTGTGACATTTGAACCAGTGCATCTTCATAAATAAGGCTGTGAATCAGTGATCTAAACAGGCTAGTCCTTTTTTCCCCCATCAACCAGCATTTAGGAGTAATGAATTTGTTGTTCTCGTAGCTCTCTCCCAATCAAACAACGCAGCAGCAGCACCTCTGCAGCTACAAGCTATCACTTGAAACATCAGGAGTGTGCTCCCTATACTGAGAAACTATTGTGTTTTAGACCAAGAACTACTCCCAGCTAGAGTTACCACATTGATGCAAACCAATCGAAATGCATCAAAACCCTGACAGTGCAAAAAACTCAGCATGAGGTGGCTCAAGAACTCCTACAACAATATGATTCTTAAGGTCGGAAGCATCGTGAACGACAGAACCCACAGTTTGTACAGGGAGTCAGGAACAACTTAGCACTGTCTATTGTTCCACTGACCAAACTGTCATGTACTTAAAGCGAGAAGAATGAAGCTACATAGCAATAATTTACAGCAGCTCTACACTAAAATTTTGATAGTTACAATCTTACAGTCCGACCGATGTAGACCCCTCTCGTTCGTATGAATGTCATGTGCCGGTTGCCATTTGGCCATTTGGGAGACTAGCGTCAATCAAAGCACCTGAGCTGGGTGAGCTCATACCCATCCGAATTTCAGACCAAATGATACGAGCGCCTCGAAAGAGTGGATATGAGAGACTCTGGGTACCTGCGCGACGGGGGAAGGGCGCCGCGACGCTGGAGGCGGGCAGGCTGCCCGGAACCGGGGCGCGGGAGCGAGCGTTGAGGCGGCGGACCGACACCGGCCGCGCCGCGGCCACCATGTCGACGCCGGCCTGGTTGCGGCCCGTGAAGGCGCGCAGGTGCTTCGGATCAAGCTAGCCCAAGGAGAGCAGAGAAGCGCGTGGAGCCAAGAGGGTAGTTGGGGAGCTAGGGTTTAGAGCTTGGGGGCCGAGACGGAGGGAAACGGTTAGGTGTAGCACGTGCTGCGAGATGAGGCGGCGGCGGAGTCACCGGCGTGGCCCCTCCGGCCTCCGGCGTGGGGAGGTTGGTGCCGCGCGCGCGGCCGACGACAGGGCACGCCCGCTTTTCGGTGCCGTTCGATTGAGCTTAGACGACCCACATCGAAGCTTGCGAGTGGTCACTGCAATATCATTCTTTAATTTAAATGAAAGAGCAGTGCTCATTGTCCGAATAAATATAATTCTTGAATTTTTACAAAACCATTCCACTTGGTGGCTCAAGAACTCCTACAACAATATGATTCTTAATGTCTTTCTACAATGATCTTCCACATTAGTGAAGATTTAGCTGGAAACCGAAGAGAAAATTCGGGAGCAGAAATAGAAAACAATATTGCTCAAACAATGCTGAAATACGAAACCTCTCTTGTATCTTTGCACAAAGTTCAGTTCCCTGGTGTTGTTCTTTGTTATATTTCATTCAGTTCTTACAGTAAGATTGCGCTTAGGCGACTCAGATGAAGGATGCACAGAGGCCATATGCCTGATGCCTCCAAAGCATAGCCTGCTCCCTCGTAGACTTGTTGAGTGGCTGCTACGAGAAATTATTCAATTTTCTCTTTTCTTCAGAATAACCACTCAAACGCGCATCTTTCTGCTACAACCTTTCACATAGACATAGGTACATCAACTGACACGTGAAATTTGGGAGGAGGAGAAGAGGATTAGACAGAGGATATATCACAAATTTATTCATCGAAACATGGATGAAATACTGAAGCCTCTCTTGTATCTCTGCACAAAGTTCAGTTCCCGATTACTGTTCTTCGTTACATTCATTCAGTTCTTACAGTAAGTGATGCGAACCATTGCATAGCTTTATGCTTATTGACTTATCTGCTCAGCATTTGCAAGCGGATCAGGAAGCGAAGTACTCCTCCTCAGTCGTTTGCCTCAGTCCATTTAGCGATGGCCAGGGTGTGCCGCCCGCCACAGGCCACCAACTTGGCCTGCCACTGCCCGTCGGGGCTGGTGCTGGTCTTCGGTGGAGGCAGGTCGATGGGCACTTCCATGGGGTGGCCCGTCGTCACCTTCCGGCCATAGCCGAGACGGCCATGGTCGCCCCTCCCGTACTGTCGATACAGAGGGCACTTCTCATTAACAGTAGCAAGAGAACTTAGGTAAAATACATACAAGTTGTATTCACGAACCGATAGTATATCGAAATCTCCATATACTATGTGCATTGTATTTAGTGAAAAACACGACTACATCCCTTGTTTTTAAAATCTTAAGTAATCCGTATTGAATAAAGCAAAATAGTCTGCTCATCTTCAGTGTCAATATACTGAAACATACAGAGGGAGTATGCTTTTAAGAAGAAAAAACTGGCCATAGCTTGGCAACTGACAACCAAACTGTGAAGATGTTGTTTCCTGCTAGCCTAAAATCCAACACAATTAACATAAAAACTTATGCTTATAACAGCTTTCGTCAGTTCTTGTTTTGCTCCAATGAAAATTCCTTTATAATGTATTCAACCAAAAAAGAAGTAAAAATGGCCAAACAACTGAAAGATATTTATATATCCCTGCTATGACTTCCGAAAAGACAATTGCAAGGCATATAGTGGACAGCTGGTGAGAAAATTCTACTTACAGAGAACATCCGGCCATCTCGAGTTAGTGCAACTGAATGGGTTCCTCCACAAGATACCTACAAAGATAGAAAATGAACTCTGGTGATCAACTAACAGATAAAAAAATGTTCAACCACTTCAGTAAAGGTTAAAGCAACTGAAGCCAACATCCCATAAACAGTCAAAGTGTATTACCTGAACAATATCCTCTCCAGATAGAAGCTGAACCTGCAGGGGCACCATGTGACTACTCTTATCATCTCCTAATCCAAGCCTTCCATGTTCTCCTCGCCCCCAAGCATACACCTACATAGAACAAAAGCAGATAAGTGACTGAGCTTACTATGCACTTTTAACACATTTCACTCTATTTTTAGATGGGTGTTTATGCAGTCAATTAAAAAGATAAATAAGAGTTGGGGACTTTTCTTGGTCAGTTTCACGATTTCTTCAAATTCATACATCCATAGCAGAGGCACCTAAGTGCAGATTATGTCTTCGAATTTATCATAGGAAATAAATGTTCACTGCATAGTTATTTGTGTGCTCCTTTTTTTTTATTAGGAAGCACAGCGGGAGAGGCTCCCACAGTGATAAACGCGACCGGGTGCGGCACCTGGAATTCGAACCCCGGGCGGGCGCAATGCAGCTGATGGAACTTACCATCGTGCCGCACATGCCTTCGCTATTTGTGTGTTCTTGCTCAATGATTCCAATTACTTCTCTGCCATACTCTTCCCTAGCAAGCAGTATGGCACATACTGGCAAGGCCTTACATATTCATTCTTGTGATTATTCTAGGGGTCACACTCAGTAGCTTCCTGCATGAGCACATACTTCCATGTCTGTACTGTATGTTTATGGTAAAAATATTTGAAGAAACCTAAACATGGGTCTCGAACCAAACTTGTATAGGAGAATTTTATGGCAGTCCCAAATAATTGTGGACCATCCATTGGTTTAGATCTTAGTGATTAAAACATTATCTTACGTCCTAGGAGGTAAGATAAGACACCCTTCATTGCTCCTAATCTTTAGGATCTCACATGGGATCCTTAGAGCTGATTATGGCAACCAAAATGAAAAAAAGAAAAGTGGTCAGATCGTAACTGGCGCATGGCACCTAAAAGGGACAGATTTGTTAACAAAACAATGTCGGTGAGATGAATCAGAAAAAAAAAAGTGACACATCTCAAATTATGTCTCGTAATTGTACGCGTAAAGTTAATGAAAAAGAAAACATGAAATAGGAAAGAGTTTTGGACGGTTGTGAGTTTGGTACATGTAGGACGAAAAAGGAGCAACTTTAGAGATAAAGGGAACATGAAAAAGTGTTTTATGTTTGTACAGATAGGTCATTTTTTGGTAGGAAGTTTGCATGCATGCATGCGGAAATTCTACATGCTGCTAATTGCCGGGCTCCCAACGTGGATTGGAAATAAAAGATTTTTATTCACTTTCCGTTCATAATTTTCAATGGCTCAGATTGAATTCTTGTCTTACCTCCTAATAAGAGTTAAGAAGAAAGAGTTGTGACTACCGTAAAAGAGTCCTTATGTATAATATCTACTTGGAACGCTACTTAATGTGGTATCTTTCAAGCATGAACGAAGAAAATGCTAACTGGTAAATTTATCTCCAGTCCAGTGTATAACATAAGCAAACACCTTCACCAGATCAGTTTCGTTGTGTGAAAGAATGGTCCGCTGCTCAGTTTACGCCATGTAGCATCTGGTTGTTTGGCATAATAAGCTAGCATAATGTTTAAGCTAATAAGCTTGTCCAAATTAAAGAAATGAAATACCTCTCCTCCTTCAGTTAGTGCAGTTGAATGCCAACCTCCAGCGGCAATATCAACCTGCAAATAGATGTAGGAATATGCAATAAGTAAGAAAATAGAAAAAGATTATGCAGAGTGATACCAGCATATAGTTGTGTCATAAACAGGACACAAGGCAACATGAAATTACTGACGTAAAAGGAAAAAATGTTACTTGTCTACCAAATCAACCCAACTTGTTGCAAATTCTATATGAGTTTGACCTTGGACTCAAAGAACCAAGTTTTCTTTTATCATGGATGGTCACAAAGCCAGCCTTAACCTAAGTTTTTTTTTGGTAATGTATTGAGAATTCACCACACAGATATCAAACTCATCAGAAAACCTGTAAAAAACTAAATAAATATGACTCACCAGTTTGACGTCAGATAGCACTTCAATACGAATCGGTTGCGATCTTGGCTGGGTATCTCCAGTCCCCAGCTGACCATATTCATTGTTACCCCATGCCCATAAAACTCCATCCTCTGTTAGTGCCAAATTATGGAATGCACCTACAGCAATCACGCTCACTCTTTCGAGACCTTGCACGCGGACTGGTGTAGATATTTGCTTGCTGAAAGTGGATAGAAATTGGCGACAATAAGGAAAAAAAAGACAAGAAACAAAAGGAACTTAGAATTTCAACATAAAGCAACATACATGTCGCCCGGAGGCCATGGTTGTCCCCATGTCCAAACGTGACCTTCTTGCGTCAAAACCACCGAATGGGTTCCTCCGGCGGCTACCTGCACACAGTACGGGAATAAGCAACCCAGAACCTAAAAAACAGAAAGCAGTAAGTAGCACAGCACAGAGAGGTTGCAGCATCATTCTGCGGCATGAAGAATTCATTTTGGCATGAGATGCTAAAGAGTTTCCAACATAAGTAATCCATGTGTGCTTTGCAACCTAACTACTTCTTCAGCAACACAAGGCATATATTCCCAAGAGATAAGGACACAAGGTGATCCACTATATGTTGGAATTTGGGTTCCACACAACTGATGCAGTTAACAAAAAATGGCTAAACTTCCAAGAACATTCTCACTGGCACTACTTGCACACTGATGGAATCGAATTCCACTCACTTGCCGGACTTTGAGCTTGGGCGCGCACCGCTGCGGGATGGGGATGTCCCTCCTGAGCGCCTTGCTGCCGTCCTCCTTCCTCTCAGGCTCCTCGCCGCACTGCCCATACTCGTTGCCCCCTGCACAATCGACGCACATTGCATCAAAATCCACCAGAAATTGTTCACCGACGGCGAGATGAAGCTGGTCTGGGTACCCCAGGCGTAGGCGCGCCCCTTGTCGTCCACCGCGAGGCAATGCCACCCGCCAATCGCCGCCTGGACTATCCTGACGCCGGCGAGGGCCTCGACGAGCCCCGGGGAGCACTCCGTCTTGGTCTCCGGCGGGTGCCCCAGCGTGCCGCGCTGGTTCCACCCCCACGTGAAGAGCTGCGCACGGCAAAGAATCCCCCAACCAAGCAAACGGGGTAAGAATGGAGGCTCTCCCTACAAGAACAGGAACAGGAACAGGAGGCGGCGGCCGGGAAGGAAGGAAGGAGACGCACGCGTCCGTCTTGGCAGATGGCGAGGGAGTTGCGGCTGCCGGCGACGACGGCTGTGACGGCGTAGGGCTCCAGCGCGGCGACGGCGTGGGCCCAGTCCTTCTCCTCGCTGTCGCCCATGCCCAGCTGCCCGTCCTCCCCCGAACCCCTGCACAGACCGCACCGCAGGCGAAGGAAAAGCATCAATCAGGGCGCATCCGCATCGCGACGAAACGGCCGGGGAGCCGCCGCCGCCGCCGACAGGGAGCCCGCGCCAGTGCGCGGCCAAGGGAGAGAGAGCAAGAGAGCGCACCAGGCGAGGACCGCGGTGGCGCCGCGCCGAGGCGCCATGGAGGCCGTACAGAGCTCGGAGCCGGAGGTGGCGAGCGGTGGGAATGGCAGCAGCCGCGACGGACGGCGACGCGATTGGAGGCTGGGGGTTTCCGCGCCGCGCAGGGCAGGCAGGGGCAGGGAAGGGCAGGGCAGGGCAAAGGCCAAGGCAGCGCGTGGCGTTTTGCGGCCGCGATTTGGGCTCGTCTGCTGCTGCCGTGTCCGGGGTGCGGCGGGGCGAGGGGCTATCTTTTTGGGCGTGTGTCGGTCCGGTGCGCGGTGGTGGTGGGTTTTTTGTGCTCGGCGCAATAGTAGGGTTTTGGGGGCATCATCGTGACCTGGATCCCACACATTTCAACCATGTCCTCGTGAGTGGCAAATGGATCAGTATTGGCAACTGCAAAGATTCTTGGACTATTAGCTGGAAGTGAGCGGTGATGCAATGGATGCTGTTTTTGAGTATGGTAGTGCTGGATGCGCGGCGATTTTTGTGTTTATCACGGTACGATAGAATCGGTAGTGGGAAAGTTAATATAGAAGGGTATAGATATGTTCTGGAGGGAAATTGATCAGTCACCATAAGTCACATCTTTTTGGTTGGTGACAGCTAAGAATTTTAGACAAGATTTCATCTATACAAATTTATTCAAAGAAAATAATAATCTGATACGAAGTTTCAAGACGATGAATAAGAGGTGCATTATTTAATCATATTTTTTTAAGTAATTATATCCTTACTTTCTTTTTGTTTTTATTCACATGTCAAACTCATATTACATTTGGAAGCCACCATACTACATCTCACATTCTTCTCTTCCATACGTCCATCAATATTCATTCACGTTTGTTTTGATTCCAACATCTATTTTATCTTTTATTCGTAGAATACAGATAATTTGCATGAAGAGATTGTTATCCGACCTGGGGATCACATGATGCAATTGCCACATGTCTCAATTTGTCGTCTTCTTCCCCACGACCAATGCCTAACACTGCCCAACCACCATCCCAGTTAGGTCAAGGAAATCGCCGCTCGAACCTCTTCTCTACTCGCCAAACAAAGGCCCCACCCACCTCTAGCGCACACACGCGCGCACACCTCAAATTGCAGTATGATCGGCATTACTGTCGCTGGGTCGCGGTTGTCGCGCTCTAACATCGTTCATACTCGTCAAAAACAACTCCATCACCGGTGTATCGCCGCCAGCTGCACCACCAAACCTCCGCCCACCATCTACTGACGAGTCGCGATTCCGAACGCTCTATGCTCATCGGAGATTGATGCTAGTCCTTCGCCACCCCTCCTTCCGAACCCTAATCCCGTTGCCCTCCTCCACCTCTGGCAATGCGCTGGCGACCTCGGCGTCGCGCCACACCGGCCATTCTGCTTGAGGCCTCCCATCTCGTATCTTATCCATTCCGTTTGTAATGGGCGGGGCCTGTGGCCCGGTCGCGCTGTTTGCCATCCATTCCCCAGCAATGTTCGTGCGGGGCGAGTTGGGCCGCCCGTTTAGCAGAGTCTGGGCCTGGAGTGACTCTTAGAGAACAACAGGCCACAACACAAAAACAATGGAGCCCACTCGATGTCCGGCCGGCGGTGCTGCTGCTGTTGTTAGCTCGGACCCACCAGAACGGAACCTTCTGCAACGTCCAGTAATTCGTGCCGGCGAAGAACGGAATTGAATGGCGACGGCGAGGATAAGGGGCGCTAGCCAGCGGTGCGAGGTGCGAGGTGGCCGCGAACTCGTTCCTCCTGTCACATTTTGGTGATATGTTTTCCTGCTGCTGCGAAATCTTCTGTTGCTGTTTTTCTGCGTTTAGAAGCACGTGCGGAAGTATCTGGTTTTTGTTCTGTTCCTGACGTGGCAAACAAATATCGCCAGTCTCGTCTCGTCTTCCCGGCCGGTGCGTTTTGTTTTGGGTTTGGAGCGTGACACTGTGACAGCCTTCTCACAGAGGAGCGCGCGGGTCGGAGTGGTTCTCACCTCACCTCCCATTGTTCGGAAGTGGTCGGTTTTGTTGGTTTCAGTTGAACTGAAGATATCATGTTCAGACTTCAGAGATCATGTTCTGTGACTAGTACTCACTGAGGACTAGGTGAGGATCGTCGCGATGCTCTGCAGTTTAACACCAGTTTATCATCGATTTTCTTCGAAGATGACTGCGTGTTGCTTCTTCTTCTTCTTCTCTGTCTGGTGATGTTCTCTTGTTGAAGCGAGAAGCGTATCATTTTCACTGTTTGTTTGGAGATAATCCACCAAGGTTAGCTTCTCTGCTGCTTTGCTGACAGAAGAGTTGAACATGTACTACTGTTGAGGTGATCGATGCCATTCGCTCGTTTTCCTGTGGTCAGATAGGCTGCGGCTGCGGATGAATCGCCCATCGGGAACACACCACATGGGCGTCATCACGTACGCATCCTGGACCCCCGCTCGATATACCCTGAACGTTTGTGCCGTTGCTTGCGCCCATGCCCTAGAGATGGAACGGAACTTGAATGCACTATTGCACCCGTTGCAGGACCACCGGGCAACGTGACACCGATCGATGCCATCGGACATGCTTCGCCCTCCACAGGGTAAAACATACGGTAGACGTTTACTGAATTCTACTCCTATAGTAAGTACACACAGTTCATCAGTTTTCTGGGTTGGTTTCCGGTGTCTGCGTCGACAAGGGGAGGGGCGCGGGCGCGCGGCTAGCTAGCAGCAAACGTTCTTGCGCGCGGCGTAGGTCGACAGCCGCGACCTGCCGCCGTCCGGCAAAAGCCTGGTCCACGCCCGTCGCCGATTTCGCGCACGAGGGCAGGAGCAGCAGCAGCTTCCTGCAGGGTGCCTCACCTGTCGCCTCCTTTGGTGGCTTCCTTCCTTCCTGGGCCCACTTGCGCCCCTCCACTGTTGGATTGGGCGCCGAGATTTCAACACACTCTCGCTGTTACGACATGTCTATGGCTTGACGGTTGACGACGCTCACTGTTAAGTCAGTTTCATCAGTTCAGCAAGCGGCGCTGAGCTACTCCTCCCGGCTCCCGGAGTGAGCGAAGACTATGCTCCAATCACAGGACACGTTGTCCTTCCGAGCCGTCCGATCGGCAGCGCGCGGCTCGGATCGACCGGACGGATAAGAGACGCTTCTAGACGGAGGCCGGGATAAAATATGTCACGTGCGGCGGGCGCCTGTGGAGTTAACCTGCCCGCCCAGTCAAACAAACAAACGGAGCGGTGCCGGTGCCGGATATTCCATTCCTCCCCGCACGCCCCGCCTCCGCACCCGTGAGCTGTTTCGTTCAATGAACCGGTGGGGTGCCCGCTCTGCGCGTCCCACCTGTCCGTGGCTGGCGAGGGTGGGTGGGGCGGCAGGGGACGGAGCGGCGTGCGGGATTTGTTTTGGAACCGTTGCGCGCGGTGGTGGGCCAGAGGGTGAGCTGGATCCAGCTACGACGGACGGGGCGGCGACTTTGTCCGTCCGTCATGCGGGCGGCGATGATGATGATTATCTCGGTCCGGACGCGTATTCTCGCTTGTCGTCTCTGCGAATTGCGCCTTGCGGGCTGTGACGTTCTCGCAATTTCGCTCGAGGGCGCGGGGGGCCGGCCGCGCGAGATCTTCTGCGCCGACCTGGTCTGCTACCTCTTTCCGTCCCTGAGACGTGGCCTTGCCCCCTGTGCTTGTTGTTTGGCTTGCGCCTGCACCTGCGGGGCGGCCATTGGAGCCGACGCGTAGGAGATCGCCGTCGCAGCGAGGGAGTGGTGAGGCGATCGTGGCTCGCCACTAAACTCGTGCGTGATCTCCATCATCATTGCGAGACATCGTCATCGTCATTAGCCCCGACGTGACACGTACTGAATCTCAATCCTCATCGATCGCGACCCGAGTCTGATTTATTAGAGCTTGATAACACGACTATAGCTGGCAGCAATCTTGTTGAATCCCATATAGAGGATATACCTCAGGTTACACAAGAGGAAAATGATATGCTGACCTCACCTTTCACGGAAGCCGAGATAAAAGAAACGGTTTTTTAGATAGAGCATAATAAAGCTCCAGGTCCTGATGGTTTCCCGGCTGAATTATCAAACCTGACCTGATAGCTCTCTTCAAAGATTTCCATGAAGAACGCCTAAATCTTGTTAGCCTTAACTTTGGGGTAATTACCTTAATCCCAAAGACTGAGGATGTTAAAATGATTCAACAATATAGACCTATCTGTGTCTTGAATGTCAGCTTTAAGATCTTTACAAAAGTTGGCACAAATAGACTAAATAGGGTGGCTCAGACGGTAGTCAGCCCCTCCCAGACAGCATTTATGCCTGGCAGATATATTATGGAGGGTGTTGTGATTCTTCACGAGTCTATTCATGAGCTACACACAAAAAAACAGAATGGAGTCATTCTCAAGATCGACTTTGAAAAGGCCTATGATAAGGTGAAGTGGTCTTTCCTTTAGCAAACACAACGGATGAAAGGGTTTTAACCCAAGTGGTGTAGATGGATTGAAGGAATGGTCACTGGTGGAAGTGTTGGCATCAAAGTCAATGATGACGTGGGACGATACTTCCAAACCAAGAGGGGGCTGAGACAAGGCGATCCAATGTCGCCTATTCTGTTTAATATAGTAGCAGATATGCTTTCTATACTAATTAAACTGGCTAAGGAGGATGGACAGGTTGATAGAATTTTACCACACTTAGTGGATGATGGATTATCTGTCATGCAATATGCAGATGATACCATTATATTCCTTGACCATGACATAGAACAGGCAAAAAATATGAAACTTTTGCTGACGGTGTTCGAACAAATGTCCGGACTCAAAATAAACTTTCATAAAAGTGAAGTGTTCTGCTATGGGCAGGCTAAAGAGTTCGAAGATGAATACCTTGAACTCTTCGGATGTAGTGCAGGGGAATTCCCTTTCAGATATTTAGGAATTCCCATGCATCACAGACAACTCCTCAATGCTGAGTGGAGTAAAGTAGAGGAACGCTTGCAAAAAAAGTTGAGCTCTTGGAAAGCTAAACACCTATCTTATGGAGGCAGATTAATACTCCTCAATTTAGTGCTTAGCAGCTTACCCATGTTCATGATGTCCTTCTTTGAGATACCTAAGGGTGTCCTGGAAAAGCTCCATCAATATAGATCCCGCTTCTTTTGGCAAGGTGCTAAAGATAAGAAAAAATATCACCTTGCAAAATGGGACATTCTTTGCAGGCCCAAAGATCAAGGAGGTCTGGGAATTATTAACCTAGGACTCCAAATAAGTGTTTATTAGGTAAGTGGATTTTTAACTTACTTAGCACACAGGGTACCTGGCAAACCATGCTTAGAAACAAGTATCTAAGCACCAAATCTCTAACACAAGTTAAAGCCAAACCTACGGATTCCCACTTTTGGAGGGGGTTGATGAAGGTTAAAGATGAGGTTTTAAATTGTGGGACCTTTCAGATTAAAGATGGGTCTCAAACGAGATTTTGGGAAGACACATGGGTAGGCCAAAGGCCATTCAAGGAGGCGTTTCCATCCATATATAACATCGCATACTATCCCCACGCTACGGTGGCGACGGTGATGTCTTCTGGAAATATTAATATCACTTTTAGAAGATCGCTAGTGGATGGAAAACTTCGCGAATGGCAACAACTGGTAGCGAAAGTTTCCAATATTACCTTACATGAGGGGGCTGATAACTTTACATGGAGTTTACATAAGCACGGACAATTTACTGTGCGGCCTATGTACCTTCACCTGTTAGATAGGCAACCCCCCTATAGACATGAAGGGATTTGGAAATTAAAAATTCCTCTTAAGATTAAGATTTTCCTTTGGCTTCTTCTTAAAGGAGTTACTTTAACTAAGGATAATCTAGCGAGGAAAAATTGGAAAGGGAGTCAAAAGTGTTGTTTTTGTAATCAAAACGAAACAATACGTCACCTCTTTTTTGAGTGCCACCATGCTAGGGAGATTTGGCGCTTAATTCACTACGCTACCGGTATTACTCCACCAACTTCGGTTTCCCATATGTTTGGGAGTTGGTTGTCGAACCAAGATAATAAGACTAAATCGAGGTTTATGATTGGAGTCTCTGCGTTATGTTGGGCTATTTGGAGATGTCGAAATGATGTTGTATTTAACAAAACCAAGTTTTCATCATTTATGCAGGCTATTTTCAGGGGAACCTACTGGTTGCGAGTATGGTCGCAGTTGCAGCGGGATGAGGAAACAAAAGAGATATTCCGGATGGCGAGCTTCAAACTAGAGGTTATCGCCATGGAGCAAGCCAATTACGGATGAAAACATAATAATAGATTGGCTTAGCTTTATTTTGTTTTCTTTAGATGAAACAGTTCCCCTGGTGATGCTTTTGCTATTTTGGAGATGTATTCTGAGGTTGTAATAAATTTTGGCCGTATACGTCATGTAGAGGCCGGATATTGTATCCATTATCTAAAAAATAGCTGGCAGCAATCTTGTTTACATCGCCCATTTCACAAACATGTTGATGGTCTTCTCATCTGGATGATGGCATTACCCAAATATCGGCAGGAGCAAATCACTGATCATTCACCTATAGAGCATGGTTTGGAAGCGGCAGTATGTAATCAAGTTAGAAATTAGCCTACAAATGTATATATCCAAGTGAAACTTATGGCAACATAATTACATCCTTATAAATAAGATAGCTACAATACGTAAATCCAAATTTTAAAATCATAAAGCCAGGATAAAGTTGTTTATTGATCAGGGCTTATATTTAATTTGAACCTATCATTCTCATGCATTGCTCTTACATGGATATGAACATCTAAAACTTAGGATCTGAAATGTAAAAGTGGAGATCAAAACTGAAAATGTCATTACAATAAGAATGATATGAAACAGAAAATACTGAAAGAAACAATGAACATAGAAACCTTACCTTAGCATTTCAATAAAGTTGAAGTCTGCCCTACTGGTAACAGTATGCTAATCAAGAACTCGGAATGAAAACAACAACACTTCACCAACACCGTCGTAGCTCAAATACAATGGTCAACAGAATATGGTAGTTCGTGCCTGGTAAAAAGATGGAGTTATGCATATTTCATCTTCTTCACATTATTTAGACCGAAAGAGTAAGAGTATGCCTTAGTTTTGAAATACTTTCATCATACAACCATTTTGCCATAAAGATTCTAGCTGTCTTCGTAGCCATAGGTATGAATTAACAGGAAATATATTATTCCTCATCCCATTCATGCAAATAAGGCATGCTCATGAGATGCAACAAAAAAATCATCTAAGTTGTTAAAGAACTGTGCAAAGAAAACAGCTAGAATCCAAACTAACTGTAAATATTTCACAGATTATAAATTAGTAATACTTGCACTTATATGCTGACAAGCCAATTCTCAACAATGAATAGACAATTAGGAAGCAGAAATTGTAATAATAATTTTGCACAAAGAAGCAAATAATTTCGAACTCATTTTTATCAAGAAAAAGTTAGATGTAACATACTAATCTGATCACTGATTTTTACTACTTTAGGGTTTCCTATCAAACATGACATTTGAATAGAATTGGAGATGCCTCTGGCAAATTTGTGGCTCTCTAAATAAAGTGGAAAATGCATAAAAGTGCAAAAAATGTAACAGCACCAAAGGAGCCCAACCTGGTCAATGGTTTCACATGTGCTATATGATTCGTTAGCAGGGTTAAAATGCCTTTTTATTTCCTGATATCATTTGCGATATCAATTACCTGTCAATACTTGATGCATTCCAAAACTCACAGGCCATGCATATGAGATATCCCACATGTACCAAAAACATAATGCCCTTATGGATGTACCTTGCACAAGATGAGCAGCGTGTAGCATGGCTCACCTGATACAGGATGGCCTTGTCTTCAACATCCACAGCACACACCTCATCATCCTGCCACTTCAGCAGGATCCCAAAATATGTAAAGCACTAAAAAATTGAATCTGCACCACCAAAACTATAGCATCCAATGTGAAAAATCCAAAAATTATTTATAGTAATTATTCTAGACTACACAGGTTTGCTGAAAATAAATGCATGTATGCCCGCATTGTGAAGACTTTTTTTTATACAGTATTTGTGTCATGTTGAAGCACATACATCCATCTTTTTTTCGGTTACAATTCATCACATTCATTGAATCATATTTCTGCAACTACTTAGTATGATGTTCCCACAACTCTGTCCATAACTATTTAAATAAGTTTCCCTGTTTTAATAAGGCAGGAATTTAACCATAGTTGCAGGTAAAAGGAATCAGGACAAAACCCATATATATGCCCTCCAATCAGTTTTATGTTTACAGTCATATAGCTTATTTTTGTCTTAAAGCTCACATTTTCATCACGATAATGCATTTTTTATGAACTACAATTCCAATTTCAATCAGAATAAAGAAACATCAAAATGGAATGGAATTGGACCTAAGGTCCAACCGTAATGTTCAGGTAGCACCATATTTTTTTGCATGTAATTAAGCACCGGCTGCTCATATCAGTCTCTAATTATCAATCTACTTGGAGCATCGTACACTGCTACTAACCAAAATCAGGCCAGGCCGCTGCAACGACACTGCCTTCATGCGCGCTGCTCCACCGAACCGTGCTGGGCATCCAAAGGATGCTGTGCCTCCTTGCCGTTGCCGTTCCCTCCTACTCTGCTGCAAGTCTGCAACCAAGAAAAGAAAAATTTGATCAGAGAACGAATCACAGGAGAAGATGATCACCGATTGAAAGGAGGCTGCATTTGCTCCAATTCCAAGCGAGATGAGGGCGGGCGTGACGGCACGAAGGCTACGGCCTCCACATGACCTCGCCTTCACGCGGAAGACGTATGAGCAGATGACGTTGTGCCGTAGGCCACTAAATCTCCGCCTCTCTTGCTAAAACAAAAGGGGCTGTCTCGGCACCACCCGGGCATTTTCTCCCCATCCAGCACCTGATTTTTTCAGCCATGAGATCTGAATCGGACGGTCCTCCTTCTTCTTCTACCTCGAGTTGTTCTTCACCAAACTGAGCACCCACGACCTCGCCGCCGCCCGCGTGCCGCTGCCCTGCCACGGCGGTCTAGGGCTTCGCCGAGCTCCACGCGCGCCGCCGCGCGCTCGGAGCTCCCGCGAGGCCCTAGCCCGCCGAGTCAACCGCCCTCCGGCCACCTCCCGCCGTCGCCTCCCACCCCTGCCGTTGTCGTCCTCGCCCCCGCCCTACCCTGGCCCAACCGCCATCTCCCGCCGCCCGCTCCAGCGGCGTCCCCGCCGCCTCCGCCTCCGCCGTTTCTCCCGCCACCTCCGCCAGGCCGGCCTGCCTCCCCTGGCCCCCTCTTCTATGTCCGGCGGACACCGGTGAGGCCCCCAACCCTAACCCCGAACCCTAACCCCCTAACCCTAACCTCGCCGGAGATAAGCTTTGGCCTGCCGAAGTTGGAGAAGGAAGGTGGCGAGGCTTCAGAAAAAATTCGGGTGCTGGCTGCCTTCGATCTGCCCGAGCAGGTTTTAGCAATCCCCAAACAAAAACTAAATCTCCGCCTCTCGCGCGCCCTCTGGGTTAGGGTTCGAGGGCAGCTCGCGCCGTGGATGGGCAGATGGGGGTACGCGATGGAGCACCGGTGTGGCGGAAGGAAGAAGAGCGAGAGGAAGTCGGAGCACGGGACGGAGACGAAGCGGCGGCGGCGGGGAGCGACCCGTGGCCCAGAGGACAGGGAGGAGGACGGAAGACGAAAGTGACGCAAAAAGGCCGCGAAATCGAAATTTCATGATTCGAACGAAACGTGAGGGCCTCCGGGGAAGAAAAACGAACGGGTTTACTGTTCACCCAGGGGCGTCCTGGACGGCGGGTTGGTTTTGAAATTTTTGAGGGTCTTTTCGCAAAATTCCAACGGCTCGGATGAAAAGGAACGTACGGCTCTCACCGCGTACCACCTAACCCTACTAATTTCCCCCAAAAATCAGCCGCCGCCGCCTGTCTCCTCCTCTCTGCCTCGGCGCTGGCGTGCTGCGCTCGCTTCCCCCGACCGTCGCCCGCCTCTCCCTTGCCGGCGCCCTCCTTCCTCTCTCCCTCTCTCCCGTCGCCAGCTGGCGCTTGCCTCCTCGGCGAAGCCGCGTCCCCGCAGCCGCCTTCTTCGTTTGCGGAGCTCAGATCCGCCGACTCCACCGTCGCCTGCGTGGTCGCGCACGTCGCCACCGCAGCCTCGGCCCTCGCCCGCATGGCCACCATCCCCGCGGCGGATTCGGGGATGACGCTTAGCGGGGCGAGGATGGAGGCCTTCCCTCCACGGGGATCATCCGTGTTGCGAGGCTGTCGCAGGGGCAGAAGCGCGAGGCGCGCAGATCCGATCATCACTGGGGTCGTCCTTGCCCTGCCAGCACCAGGTGAGAGGCGCTTCTCCACGAGAAGGGCTTGCCGTAGATGGAGATGCGCGAGGCGCGCAGATCTAGCCGCCAAGGTAACCCCTGACTCCCAGGCCTCCTCATCTTATGGTAACTATGTGTCACATGGGGATCCGCTCCACCAGCCAACACTGAGGGAGCCGCAGTCCTCCACTGAAGTGGCTAGCCACGGTAGGAGGCACAGGGGGCGCGCAAATCCACTTGTCAGTGTCTCCACCGACTCTTGTAGTATTCCCTCACCGGAGAGTCGCACATCACCGAGTAAGCTTATGCTGCGTGGGAATCCACCCACCGTGCCATCACTGACGAAGTTACACTCCACCGCTGAAGTGGTCTGCCGTAGGAGGGGCTGCACGAGATGCGCGAATGCATTTGCTGAGGCCGCTAAGAAACATCCGGAAGCCATAACCAAAGTTAATGGTATGTTGCCTCTACCTCAGTCTTAGATTTACCAATTTCACCTTTGATTTATTTGAGTTGTTCTTTGGATGAATTTTCTTTGAAACTTTTTTCAGTTGATGAAACATTTTTTCATTCGAGACTTTCCTAGTAGATTTTGTTTACTTTTTATTTCCGTCTCTTTTTTCTGATTCTGTGCCTTGAGAGTATGTTGGAGAAGTTGAGAGGAGCGGAGGAAGGGGATGAAGGGAATGGCTGCGGGGATTTTGTAGTGTTTGCTGTCTGAATTGAGGGTCTGCGCGTAAAATTGTCGCTACCCATAACACCGCAACGACTGATTCCGCAATACCTGAAGGCCCTTTCCGCTAAAATACCCATCCTCCCCTCTCGTTCCGTCAGAAAACTTCCCCGTTCTGAATTCTGTTTATCTTTACCGCTCCGAATAAGACCAAATCTCTCGCCGTCCTCCCCCCTCGCCATCCCCCATTATTCTCTCCCCAAATCTGACCCTCCCCTCGTGCCTTCGAGCCAGTCTCACCCGAACGCGATACGCACCACACGCGAGCCGTGCCTCATCTAGGGTTAGGGTTCCGCGGCGGCGGCGGCGGCGGCGGCGGTGGCCATGGACGAGGCGGCGGCGGCCCTGGCGTTGGCGAGGGGCCGGTGGACGCAGTGGGAGGAGGTGGTGGTGTCCAACGACCGCGGCCGGCGCCTCGTGCACTACTTCCTCCGCGGCCCCGGCGAGGAGCGGGAGCTGGCGGTGGTGGGACGGGAGCGGAGCCCCCGGCACATGTGGTACGCCGTGCAGGGGCGGTTCCTGCGCTCGCTCGCGGCGGCAGCGGGGGCGGCGGCGGCGGTCGCGCCGTCGCCGTCCCGGTCGCCTGCCTCGGCAGCGGGCGGCCCGGGGGCGGGGAGCGGGGCGGATGGCGACGTGCCGAGGAAGTGGCGGTCCAGGCGGGAGGTCGTGGACTGGCTGTCCTCCCTCGTCTCCGGTGAGATTCGTGTGCCTGGGCGTTTATTTTCAGATGATTTGGTTGTAGATTAGGTCGGTCTGTGCGGGCTTCGCCTGTTTTGCTGCTGTTTTTGGCTGGATTTGGTGTTAGGAAGGGAAGTCAGCGGCGTTTCTTGTGATTTGTGCCCGTTTTGTGCTGAAATTTCGCGTTTTGTGTCGGATTTGAGGTGCGGAGAAGCCATGTCCTTGTTCCTTCTCTGCTACTCCGCCTTTCTGGACGCGTTTCATTCTGCGACAGATAAGCCTGCGGGGCTCAGGATTCCTCGACTGATTTGCTGTCGTTTGGAGGGTCGCGTTAAGTTCTCGTTTTTTGATTTGTTCGTTTGGATATTTGGCTCTCTGGTTTCTATATTTCGAGAATTTGCCGCAGAAATTGCTTTCCCGTACCACAGGCGCAACGGTTGTGTGGTCAAATCCTTCCTATCTTAAATTCGGTGAATCTTAACGCTTCTAGCGGATCTGTTGTTACATGCGTTGCGGTGCCGGAGGCTTGCCGCGCCTGAACTTGTTAGTTAGGTTTTGGTGGGGAACACCGGTGCTTTGCTTTCATTTCACGCTGTGGGTTAGCCTGATTTGTGCAAACTCGTGTCTTCCTCGTATTATCCATATTGGGGCATTCTGGAATGGGAACATGCTTTTGTTTCCCATCTTATAGTTTGCTTTTGTCTTCCTCGAATTATCCATATTATAGTTTGCTTCTTTTGCCTTGTTTGATTCGAGTCCTGTCTAGTTTTATTTGGAACAGGAACGTCTGAGGGATTTGTCCACTCTTATATTTTCGTTTCACCAAATTTGCCGAATGGCTGAGGTAGAGTGCGTTTCCCCTTTCAGTATCCAGAAAGCGATTGCGATACTACTGATTGGACTGAAATGGAACCGCCGGGCCTCCCTAGGCTTCTTGTTAGTTCTATTGGAACATCTCTTGGTTATTCGTTAGCTACCTGTCGCTTGAATTTCCGTTTTTGTCAAGTCAGGTCTGGGTTGCTTTTTGGTTTCTATCTACAGAGGCCTTCAGTCATGCGGTTTTTTTCAGTAATAATTTGCCTGCGAAACTCATGCCTTCTCCTTTTCCATAGGATTATGGAGAATACAGGTGTGACTCAGTGGAAGCCGCCGCTGGTTTCCGTTGGGCCAATTGCGTGAGCTTGCATTTGGGAATAGAGATAAACGAAGCGGCATCGTGAATGTAAAAGTCAATCAGGTGCCGTTTTGATCTTCCCTTCCTGTAGTCTCCCCAGACGCCTTCATGGAACCCAGTAATATTATGCAGTTATGCATGCTTCAATCTACGCTTAATGTATCTGCGGGAAAACCTCCAGTTAATATGGTGGAAATGCTTTGTTTGGCTTTTGAGTTCCTAGTTTTAAGCGAATCATGGCATAAAATGTTGAAGCTTTGATACTTATTGTCCCTAAACTGAAATGTTACTTCAAAGTATTTTTTTTCCTTCAAATCTTCTGTTTGGTTTCTAATTGTAGTTTGTGCTTTTCCTCATTCGGTTTCTTATTTTTCTCCCCTTTGCATTTTTTGTTTGTGTTGTTTGCAGCGCCACTTTTCTTGGTGTGCAGTTGTTCTTTTGGTTCTTTGTCTAAACAAAATTGAAGGCTTGTTTGATTGACTGCTTCCGCTATTTTCTCATCATATGAATGCTCTTTTGCAGGTTCTAGTTTTGCTTCCTCCTCAATGGCCAATAGGTTCCATGGCAATTCATATGACGACAATGATGTGAACTTCACTGAAGTTACTGCTTCAAAGGTACATATTGTGGGAAGATCTTCCCTTATCCATCTGGAATCTTCTACGGGTTTTTTTTTTGGTGATATACCTTCTCTAATGCATGTTCTCTTACGTCTGCTCAGGATGTTTCACCTAGAGAAAATTCAAAAGATTTCACCTGGTTGGGGACTGCATGGAATTGCCAAAAACGATGGAGACACTACAAATCATTTTGTCGTAGGGGAATTACTATCTCGGTATGTCCACTCACTGATTTCTTCCACAGTCCCATTTGTTCTTTAACTTCTCTGTATGTATGTACACCACTGCACTTGCCCCTTGTGAAGTAATGAAAATAACATGCTTATTGAACTATATATGTTTTATTAAGACCACCTTTTTGACCCATAGAAGAATGATTTTTCTTTCTACTATCATACATAATGGCTGACATTAACTGACCCTTAGGCCTTAAGAAAAAAGATTCAGGCACATCCCTCAACACCATTCATACAGACAGTTTCATGAGAAAGATGTGATAGTTTTCCATATGTATTCTATTCCTATTATTACCATCTGATGATATGGAAGGATCTTACAGTACCATAAAAAGCTGAAAGTTAGTGAATATTGAAATGCCAAAAACTTTTTAGAGTTCAATTGCTGATATGTTCCTTTTGTATTCATAGGTGCATAGTTTTGTTTACATTATGAGTGAAGAGATGAAGAGACTCATTGCCTACGTGGAGGATCTCTATGAGGATACAAATGCGTTCAAGATGGTCAAGGTACAATGGTTCGACAAAGTTGATGAGGTTGGTGTTCCATTGCCTACGGATCTAGATGACAGAGAGATATTCTTCTCTCATGGTTGTCAAGATCTCAGTGTTGAATGCATTGATGGATTGGCTGTAGTCCTGAGTGCTCAGCATTTCGAGAAGTTCAAAAGTGGAACCAAATGCGGTTACTGGCAGCCTTATGTTTGCCGTCGGCAGATTGATAATGATGAAGTCAAGCCTTTTGACATCACCCAGCTGCAAGGTTATTGGAGCCAGGAAGTACTTAGGACCATGTTTAATGCCGCTTCCTCGCTGAAGGTGCGTTTCAAGTTCACTAAAGGTGGACCAAGTTCAGATGAAAAGCAGAAGAGAAAGCAAGATGAATTCAGCGGTGATGTGCTGGATCACAACCCTAAAACCTTATTACCTGGTTGCCATGCTGAAGTTCTATCCCAAGATAGTGGAATAAGGGGCTGCTGGTTTAGGTGTTTAATTTTGAAGAGGCATCGGGATAAGATCAAGGTTCGCTACCTTGACCTTCAGGATGCTGATGAGACAGGAAACTTGGAGGTGTGTTAGAATTCAGTAATCTTAATTATTTACCTTTGTTAAATGCCTTGAGCTGGACTTATATAATTTTATCCTGCAGGAGTGGGTTATGCTGACAAGGGTTGCTAAACCTGATCACTTAGGCATACGCTTGCCTGGAAGGCCAATGGTTCGCCCGCAACATGTGCAAGGCAGTAAGACTCCTTCAATCTTTGATGTTGGAGCCATTGTTGATGCATGGTGGCATGATGGCTGGTGGGAGGGAATTTTATTGCAGGTTGGAAGTGATGGACGTCTACAAGTTTATTTTCCAGGTAATTGCACTCCAAATGAGAATAGTTATGCCTCACTTGAGTCACAAGTGTTAATATCATTATTATTGAAGCTCTGTAACTTACGTTTTATGTTATTTGTCACAGGAGAAAAGCGAATGGCTGAATTTGGTGAAGATGATTTGAGGCACTCTCTTGAGTGGGTTGGTAGCAAATGGATTCCTTTGAAGGAAAGGAAGGATATCTCAAGCAAACTGTCATCTACTGCCCACTGTGAGGGTGAGGGTTTGACGGGCAAACAAATTTCACAGATAGGTGTCCTGCCATCTCCTGAACCAGAACCGCGAAGTGAAGGCCTTCGATCTGATGATAACTCTGTCAGCAAGATCTCAGGTGATCATAAACGTGTCTTGGCTGATCTAACAAATGATCTGAAGTTTGACAACCTGAAGTGGAGGCCACGAAAGCGTAGCCGACGATCTGGCTCAAAAAGACAGTCAGACACCAGCAGTGGAAGCAGTAGCCAGGGTGACATGGAGACGTCCAGCCCTTCTGGAAGTTTTGCTCAGCTTAATGTAGCGCCTGACGAGGAAATATGCAAGAGTACTGGAGAGCAGCATTTTATGGGTGTCCCGGTGCATGTTTCCAGTCTGGTGATGTCCAGTTGAAAGCCGACTATCCTATTTGAAGGCTAACATGTTTGTGCTTGTGTTTCACCAGCCTCGGCGAGATGTGCTTTTCTGCATCCCCAGGGCCGGCCCCTGGACTCAAATCTTGGGAGTTCTGAAAGACGTAGGTTCACCAGTGGCAGTATACTGTCTGTATGTATGATGACTGACCTAGATAAGTTTTATTTGTTCTCTATAACATTCTAGGCGTTCATAGGAATTTCGTCTCTTTTTCTGACTGGGGAAGAATGGCTGAGTTTTGATCTGGGTTTCTAGTTTTTCTTTTTTGATAATCCAACTTTGGTCCTGTTAAATTTGTTCATCCAGTTTTGTAGCTTCAGTGCTTCTTATATATTATATAGGTCATTTTCTCAATGAGATATCATAGTGATGTTATTTCCAAGCTGTGTTTTTGCCTCCAGATTTTTGTTACTCTGTTTCAAAATATAAGTAGTTTGGGCAAGGTGCCAGATTCATTGCATGTTCTATGTATCTGGACAGGCATTTGTGCCGATACACCGACGATGCTATGAATCTGCACACTTAAACATAGCCAGAACTGTATATATTTTGAAACGGATGGAGTACGATATTCAATTTGCTGTAGCCTGTAGGCATTGTTACGTTTGCTGTGGTTTTCCATGTGAGTGGTTGTAAATGTGGTGGCTGGATGTAGCAGTGCTATTGTTGGAAAGGGATGCTACTTTAGGGATATCATCAGATCCTGCCCAAAGTTCAATATTATATATGGGACTTCAGTTTTGCTCGGTTTGACTTTGCTGATGTTCTAGCGCGTTGCTTGTTTTCCTGCCACTCCAATGTTCACATCGCACCTAAAAGATTTCCGATATCGTACTCTGATTATCTTGTGTGCAAGAGTTCAATCTTGACACAGCCCGTGTCCAAAGCATCGTCACAAGGCAGGAAAAGAACCATCATTCGTGCAAGCCAGGTAGCCCGCAACGTTGAACCAGAATCTGATTCGGGTAACCCAAGACAAACCAAAAAAGCGTATCATTCCAAATCCTCGAGTCTCGACCCCATCGGCCTGCCACCATCAACCGCGCGTCCTGGCAATCCTCGACCACGACGGTTCCACCAATCGGGAGTTCATCGGGACTCAACCTTCTTCACCGGCGGCGCAATAGATCGGCGACGCCGGCAACGTTGCGGCTGCTAGGGCAGGGAGATCGATGAGCAACAAGGTAAACGGCTTACGACGATGGTTATCAAGGGAGGTGGAGTGGGAGTTGGGGAAAGGAATTAATTGACTGGTGTTTCTGAATGTGGGTGCAGTTTTACTGCATGACGGTTCGGATGAACATCGACTGCAACGGGTGCTACCAGAGGATCAGGAGAGCTCTCCACCAGATGCAAGGTGAGGAACAAGACCAAGTTTCGACGCTATGACATGCGACCACACGCACCAACAGTTTGATTTGTTATGGCAGCGGCGATGTTACCTGATGCTCTCTGTTTATGCAATGCATGTGTGAAGATCTGGAGAGCCACATGATCGACCGGAAGCAGCGCCGGGTGAGCGTCTGCGGCGCGTTCGTGCCGCAGGACGTCGCCATCAAGCTCCGCAAGATGACCAACCGCCGGGTCGAGATACTCGAGATCAAGGAGGTCGACGGCGGAGCCGATCCCGCGGCGGCCGCCGGCGGTGGACACCGGCCCTGAAGGAGTGAGTGGATGCAGCCTGCAGGACAGGCTCTCGGAGCGCGGCGTCACCTGCCTCCTCCCATTATCTCCTTCTGGCTTGATGTTAGGCGAAACTACTAGTACAAAACTTGTGTGAATGGTCTTGAGCCTTCACCCTTGGTAATCGATAAAGACATGTAGCCTAGCTATATCCCTGACCCAAAAGATATGTCGTCCTATAATGCGTTGAAACAGCGTGGTTGCTAGTACTAGATTAACTATCCTAAACTTCATATTGTTTATAAACAAGTTGCCAGTGCCCGCAGAGAATCTTAGGTTCATCAATAAAGTGTACTATCAATTTTGACCGAAACGAAAAATATTCTGTATTTGAGGACATGTTACGACATGCTCTTCCCCTCATGGCAAAGCTCATGTAGCTGAAGAAGCTTCTCCTAAATGAGAAAAGAAAAAAAAAAACTACGCTGAGGTGTACAGTCGATCTGCGCCGGACAGGGGTGATGACGCTGAGGTTTCCAGTCGATCTGCGCCGGACAGGGTAATGGGGATATTGGTGCCGCAGCCCGCAGCCCGCAGTCCTCCGCAAGCTCGGTGGTTTACTCTCGCTTCCACTTTTCTGCTATTTGTGGCAACAGAAGTGCACGGCCTTCACAACGAACCACCAACGCTACTACTACTTCTGGCAGCTCTCTCACCTAACCACAAGGACGAAAGCTGTACGGAAACCTATAGCGATTAAGCACCGTTGCATAGACCACAATCGGACTAAAAATAACGTTGGATGTACAAGATTACACTGACTGAAACAAAACAATGTCTATCACAACAGCAGGATTTGCTGGACCTGCACATGCAGTTCAGATGAAAAGATGTATCCAGCCTTCCAAGGCATCGAGATGAAAGAAGCGTGAAAAACAGCCATTCCATACACCCTGGAGGTCTGGAGTGCAGCCTCCGGAAGGACAAACATGCTCCTATCAGCATAAAAGCTTCACATAACAGAAGATAACGGCCTTGATGCCGCGGAGATCACAAGATGACACTCAGAAAAATCATTGTGCAATCAACAAATTTCTGTCACCAAAGATCGATGCCCACCAAACCGTTTTCAGTTTCACCAGCAAAGTGCTGGTAGGGGTAAGCGAGACAGATCACAGATGTGAAAGAGCAGCTGCTGCCATGCAGGCACCAGCCATGGTCAGGGGTTTCTTGGAGTGGCATTAACGCCTGCAGAGGCGGATGGGCAGCAGTAGAGAACGAAACAAGACAGCAAATGTGTCCGCACACACTGATCCCATTTTATGAGCTCTCACTTCCGTCCTGTTGCTCCTTTTTGTCACAGCCATTGAGGGATCGTCGTGCAACGAGGAGGAGCTCCCCTCTTCTGCTGGTTGATCAGCAGAGATGGACTCGGCCATGAAGTGCGTCTTGCTCCTCTTCGCCACCTCCGTTGCACTGCTCCTGCTCAACTTTGAGGCCCTGGAGGGGGCAGCTCTGCGTCTCACGAGCCGACAGCGAGAGGTCAGAGTTGTGGCAGTAGCCGGCAATGCCGGTTTCAGCTCTCTCGCCAGGTTCAGGATGCTAATAGGCTTGAATCAACATCGGTTGCGACACCGGAGGCGTCAAAAGAATGCTGCAGCTCCAGCTCCAACTCCAACTGCAGCTTCGGCACCAGCACCAGAGCCAGTTCATGGAAAAGCAAGACCACCAGCTCCTGCTCCTCTTCCGCATGCCAGTCACAGAAGAATACCACTCAAGAACCACAGCCATGTTGCGCCGCTAAGAAGCGTGGCACGCAGATTGGGAGGTGGAGGTCAATCCAGGCTGCCCAAAGGCGCCATTGTTGCTCTAGCTGTGATCGGAGCATGTCTACTTGTTCTTGGAGTGATTATAGCAGCTGTCTGCATTAGGAGATCAAGGAGATTCCGGAAGGGCAGTTCAAAACCATTCAAACTGTTTTTCCATGGATCAAGAGCTCAAAGGTCACCTTGTGCTACCAGGAAGGTTAGTTCCCATCCTAGCCCAGATCTGCTTTACCGAAGTACAGTTACACAAGGCCAAGTGAACTACCCAATCCTTAAACAGTCCTCAGAATCTAAGGGCTTATCCATTCTTACCACTCTCTCAAAAAGCAGAGAATTAATCATAAGTGACTATACTGTGAACAATAACAGCAACTTGCAGTCTGATGAAGCCGAGTCTTTCCATTCCATACCGTGCTCCAATTCATCAAGTGGCTCCATTACAGAATTAACTCTGAAAATTAGCGATAGAACTGTGACAGAGTCATCTCCGTCTTCTCCTCACGCAGACAATTCACCATCTGGTTCATCGTATCAGTCACTCTCACCAAATTTGGGATCTCAATCCTCTCCAAAGAGCCCGACTTTCACCAGTCCCACTCACTTCCCTGTGCGTGACTCTTTTCACCTTCTTCCAGATAAATTATACGCACAGAAAACTGAAGTAAACTACAAAGAGGAAGCAGAAACATCTGACAACTCTGAATCTTTGACACAGCCTGAAGCTACAAAAGTAGAACAGCTGATTTCAAAGGTCAAGAATCCACCACATGGATTCAACTCTACCTCACATTATACAGATAGCACACGCTGCACACCCTCCAGAACAAATGCAATGTTCAGCGAGTCAAATGCAAATGTCAATTTGGATCCTAAGATGCCATCTAGGAGTTCAGCTGAAGGAGAAAATTTACGAACATTCAATGCAATGGGAGCAACAAAAGCACCACTGCCCCCTCCACCACCAAATAAACCTTCTCAAAGTTTTAAAGGGCATAATTTTGGTCACCCTCCACTCCCACCTCCATTACCCCTTTCAGAACAAGTTGGGAAAGACGGGTTACCGCTTCCAAGGTTAAAACCATTGCACTGGGACAAAGTAAGGGCAGCTCCAAACCGCTCTATGGTGTGGAATGACATTCAATCAACTTCCTTCGAGTTTGAGTAAGACAAGGATCCTCATTCCTAGATATGCATTGCATTGCCTACTATTACATCTTGCACTAACCTATGTCATGCAGATTCGATGAACAGATGATCAAGTCTTTGTTTGCATACAACCTTCAAGGCCCAGCTAGAAACGAGGACACCAAGAGCAAGACACTATCTACCAGCAAACATGTTATTGAGCACCATAAACTTCAAAATACTACTATATTGTTGAAGACCTTAAATGCAAGCACCGAGCAAGTTTGCAGTTCTATAACAGAAGGTAGATGCCATCACATATGGATTTCAATTTCTCTCTTAAATAAACATTTCAGATGAACTAACTCTCCTGTACGGACTATTCCAGGTATTGGACTATCTGTTCAACAACTGGAAGCGCTGGTCAAGATGAAACCAACCAAGGAAGAGGAGGAAAAACTACTAGGCTATGATGGGGACATCAACATGTTAGATCCAGCAGAGAACTTTGTAAAGGCACTATTGACAACACCAATGGCATTTGTAAGAATAGAGACAATGCTGTACAAGGAAACTTTTGATGATGAAGTTGCTCATCTCAGAATGTCCTTTTCAATGATCAATGTAAGTGGAACTAATTTTAATAACTTGCTGGAGAGGGTTACCTTACTGAAGCTATTACTATTATTTATCATATAGGGAGCCTGCTCCGAACTAAGGTCCAGCAAAATGTTCATGAGATTACTTGAAGCAGTACTCAAGACAGGAAATAGGATGAATGTTGGAACAATAAGAGGGGGTGCAAGTGCTTTTAGACTGGACGCACTTCTAAAACTGGCAGATATACGGGGTTCAGATGGGAAGACAACACTCCTTCATTTTGTTGTTCGAGAAATGGCTCGGTCACAAGGATTAAGGGCTTTGAATAAGGTCAGTGAAACATCTAAATATTATGATGCCACACCAACAGGACAAGAAGAGAACTTGGAAATGGCAACAGAATTCGTTTCTGAGTTAAGTAACGAACTTGGCAATGTTAAGAAGGTCGCAAGCATAGATCTGGATACCTTGAAAAGCTCAATCTCAAATCTATCAAATGGACTGTCTCAACTAACCAGGCTTATTGAGAAAGATGTTTCCAGCAGCGAAAGAATCAAAACTTCTTGCAATGCATGCGATCATTCCAAGCATATGCAGAGAATACAATGCATGAACTCAAAGTTGGAGAAGCTCAGGTTCTACTGCGTGTCAGGGAACTCACAGAGTATTATCATGGAGAGGTCATCAAAGATGAGTCGAACCTGCTCCATATATTTGTCATCATGAGAGACTTTCTTGGTTTGCTTGATAGGGTGTGCCGAGAGATCAGGGGGTCCAAGAACAACCAGCCTATAAATGTAGTCCTTGCACTCAGGTGAATCATTTGATATTCAGACTCAGGCTAACCGGCTGAACATTAGCAAATTGACTGTCTGTGTGAATTTGTGTATAGTTATCTTAGCATGAGATCATCTGGCATTAATTATAGACAGTTTGTGTATTTGATGGCTTGTAACAGAATGATGATGGATTTGAGTGATTAGTTTTTCAGTCTGTTGGATATGCTCAAAACATGTGGTTGAACACATTATATGTTTCACAATTTCCATAATCCAACATGTAGTGTTGACTGCTAAATATATATTCTTTTACATTACAATTTAAACAATAGCGTTTTGACCACAATTTTGAAGTCCAATTGTGAAACACCCATCAATTTTCAGATTTTACAAGATCACCTTAGATTGTTTTCAGATTTTGCAAGATCACCACATATTTTTTTATAAAAAAATCTATGGTTAAATAGCAAAACTATTTTGCAAGATCACCATAATTTTTTGAAAATATATGGCGCAAAATGTGAAATCGATGGTTGTTTCACAATTGGACTTCAAAAGTGTAGTTGATATGCAATTTCCCCTTACAATAAGGTGGACAAATTGCCATGATCCAGATCCATTTGCATATTGGACTAAATTGAATTTGAGATTCTCCTTTCCCGACTCGTTGTCAACTGTCAAGAATGAAACAAATGCAATGAGGAATTTCCGCTTTAGACATGCCGAGGTAACATAGGATTTCTAATCATTTGCTAATTTCTGGGAAATGACTAGCTTTCCATCAGTAGACACAGCATAATATGAAGGACAAAACGTACGCAGAAGGCAAAAAATAATTAGCAAACTAATCTACAATTCTAATTTATTGCTTTTCAAAATTTCCACAGTATTGAAAGTACAATCTCTCTGACACCATTCACAATGTTCAGAAATAAAAACCATTACAAACAATTCAGGAAACATCCTGTTGAATGCTCGAAGAAACAAAAATTGGAGAGCAACGATAGAACTCCAACTTGAATCAGATAAATGATTGCCATAATGATAACATTGTAACACTGTCAAGGAAGCTTACAAAGTTAAGCTCTCAGGATCCTCGATAATCTTTGCAAAAGTTTGAAGGAATGCGGCCAAATCAGCACCATATACGATCCTATGATCAGCAGTGACATTGACCTGAAGAAAGAGTTAGAACAGCTTAGTTGTATGCAGTCTTGATAAACTTAAGTTATGCAAGGTTGACTGTTTAGCTTTCTACCAAACTTTGGTCATCATGCCATAGACTTGGGGTGAAGAATTGGTTTACCAAAAGAACTATTGCTTATTGCACTTATGGCAGAAAATGATGGCACTGAAATGAAGCGATAGATCAATCGGGTCCTATATTTCAGTACTAGCAATATCACCACAAAGAACATCGCTATTACATAGCTCAAAGACAGACTTAAGAGCCCATTAGGACACCGTCACATAGTATTTGAATAAGACAGTCACGAGGAATAGGAGATTTTTACGATGTCCCAAAAAGGTGTAAGTTGAGGTGCTTGTTAGTTGTTACAGATGAAATGTGTATATCTTTTGTTGCAAAGATTCATCTTAGGGAAATAAATCTCATATCTATGATTTATACAGGACCAATGAATAATACCAATTAAAACTGTCAGCAGCCACAATAACAGCTATCTTGTTTGATATGGGGATATCTTATGTCAACTCTAGCACTTGAATGTGTGATGCGCACCATATGATGTACCATATCACTTAAACAACTAGAGATCACAGTTTACATTTGAGAAAATCTCTTAGGATGTAGCTCAATCAATGTAACATGATATGCACACAGTCAGTTTTCAAAACAATCAGATGCATGGCTAACCTGCATTTTGCTCTTGACACTGAAGAAACCATCTTTATCAGTCACCACCGTAGGTTTTGAGGCACCAACAGCCATGATCGCTCCCTGTTTCATAGAGACTCAAATATCAGTTTTACATGCATCAATAATACAACTACATATCATTATTCAGTGCCAACTATGCAAGAAAGAGAAAGTAAACCCACCTGGCCAGGTGGAAGAATTGCATCAAATCGATCTACACCAAACATTCCCAGGTTGGACAGTGTGAATGTCCCTGCAAACCACGGAAACTTCAGGTAAGCAAAATATCCATAAACATCATAAATTTCGCAACAGCAATCTAACACACTACACAATGCAAGAAGTTTCATACCAGAACTGTACTCATTAGGTTGGAGCTGTTTTGCACGTGCCTTCTTGACCAGATCCTTCCAATTTTGTGAAAGCAAGTATATGTCCAGCTGCATTGCACCATTTCATATGTTCTTTAGTGAACTCTTGTGCTACAATTTCCAACTAAAAACATGCGAGTTTTGAACACTCATATCTCATATACCTTGTCAGCATCCTGCAGGACGGGTGTAATAAGGCCACCATCAATTGCCACAGCCATGGCAATGTTGATGTTACTGTTGTAAGTGAAGCTCTTCCCATCCCTGCAGCTAGCGTTGACAACAGGGTGCTGTGCAAGCGCCATGGCTGCAGCCTTTGCCAGCAGCACCGTCATTGTAACTCCCTTCGGCTTAACCTAACAAAACCAAATTGATCCAATCATCAATACGCAGGCTACAAAACATAAGAGCATTCTCCAAATCCTCCAATGTCAGCACCTTCTCATATAGCGCATCGAGCTTGTCGGTTAAAATTGGGTATCCAACCCTGAATGCCGGCACTGCCAAGCTCTCCACCATGTTCTTGCTCACCGCAGCCTGCATGGTAGTGAATGGAACAACAGTGGCACCAGGCACCGGTGGGAGCTCTGCGGCCTGAGGCACTGTACCCACTGCCGGCGCTGCGGCAGATGGTGATGGTGCCACGGCAGTGGCGGCAGGTGTAACCTTTGGCTTCGGTTGGATGCCAGCAGCTGCCTCAACATCCTCCGGCGTAATTCGGCCGTACGGCCCGGTGCCAGTCACCTTGGCAAGGTCCACTCTGTGCTGCTTCGCCAGCTTCTTAGCCTGCGGCGTGGCAACACCCTTCGTCCCAGCGGCCACCGGCGCTGGAGCAGCCACCGGAGCCTCCGCCGCGGGCGCCGGCGGGGGCGGCGCCGCGGCGGCATCCGCCGAAGGAGGCGGCGCCTGCTGCTGCCCTCCCTTGGCGAGCTCCTGGGCCTTGGCGACGGCTGCAGAAACCTCCTCCTCGGACTCCGCGAGCAGCGCGATGGGCGCCCCCACGGGCGCGGACTCCCCGGCGGGCACGAGGACGACCGCGACTATGCCGTCGTGGAACGTCTCGACGTCCATGTCAGCCTTGTCGGACTCAACGACGACGACGGGGTCGCCCTTGCTGACGCGGTCGCCCTCTGACGCATTCCAGGAGACGATCTTTCCCTCCGTCATGGTGGAGCTCAGCGCCGGCATGAAGATCTCCCGGATCTTGGCGCGCACCACCATCCGCCCGCGCCGGCGCGGGCCCGCCGCCAGCGGCGCCACCGCGGCGGCGCGGAGCCGCGCGGGCACGGTAGAGGCCGAGAGCGAGAAGGGTGCCGGGGACGCCGCCATTGGTGGATTCCTCGAGGTCGGAGACGGTGGCGGAGGCGAGGAGGAAGAGGCGGGGTTTGGCTGGCTGGGTATATCGGGGTGGGGCGTCGCGAGGAAGGGCGGAGAAAGCGAGGCGACGATGGCTTTGGAAACTCCGACGATGTCTTCGTGGGCTGGGCTTCACGTCAGTTACAAGATGGGCATCAACATGCCGGCCCATTAAAGAAATGGTTGGTTCGGCCGAAATGGGCCCATTTATCGGCAGTGCGACACCACTATCAGTGAGGACGAACACACCAGCGACTCCCGCATCCACCTCCTCCGCGCGACCAAATCTGCCATCTCCGCTCGCCGCCGCCGCAGCCAGAACCGGAGGGAGCTCTCCTCGCCGCCGCGCCCGCGATGAACACGGACATCACCGCGTCGGTGAAGCCGGAGTACCCGGTGGTGGACCGCAACCCGGCTTTCACCAAGGTGGTCGGCAACTTCTCCGCGCTCGACTACGTCCGCCTCACCACCATCTCCGCCGTCTCCGTCACAGTCGGCTACCTCTCCGGTTCGCTCCCCTCCTAGATTTCGCTCCAAAACCCTACCTCTCTCCTCACCCCCCTCCGGGAAGCTCAGACCCGTAGTCCTTGTGCAGGGATCAAGCCGGGGATCCGCGGGCCGTCGATGGTGACGGGCGGGCTCATCGGGGTCATGGGAGGGTTCATGTACGCCTACCAAAACTCCGCCGGCCGCCTCATGGGCTTCTTCCCCAACGAAGCCGAGGTCGCGCGCTTCAAGAATAGGCTGCCGTGAGAATCCAGCCTTGCCCCCGCCTCTTTCTCATCGCAAGTGTTACGCCTTTACCTTCCCTGACCTCATTTTAGCTTGAGTCCTTGATCTGGGCGCTGTATGGCCTCGGTTGAATAAATATGATATGTTGTTGCACAGTTGTGAGGATTTATTGATACAATTCGCTTCCTTGTTATGATTTGGCGCGATTTTGGTCACTGTTTCTGTGAACTTATTATGGGTTTGAAAAGCTATCTATGCCGTGGACTCAGTAAGTGTTGTGTCACTGTGCGTGTTAGCTTGTTAGAATTAAGGAATGTGATCATCTTTGTTTCCCGTAATAAGGAGTTGGTGGGTTTGGCTGGCTTTAGGGGAAAGAATGCTCAGACGTTTTTTTTTTGGTGTATCGCACTATCTATACATGATTTTCATGAGTTTGGTGCATATGCATCTTTAAGAATCTCAGGGGAGGAGGATAGATGGTAGTGTTTGGGGGCGCACAGAAAGTTTATTAGTACTAGTACACGATAACTTTAAAAATGCATAAGATGGAAATTGAGATTAGTCTGGACCACTTGTTGTTAGTGCTATTGGCAGCTGTGCTTCCATTTAGTTTGTCTTGATGTTAAATAGAGTCAGTTATTCTCCTTGAATGTATTCACTCAGTATGTCTTGGTTAACAAGAGATACTACCTTAGAAAATACCTTTCTTTAGTGAGTCGTATTTTGTGGGATGTCATGATTGATAAGGGCTAGAGTGATGCTTAGTTGCCGTGGTAGGTTTGAATCAGATAGAAACCTTGGCTTTGGTTGTAACTGGCTTTGTACTGGAATAAAGTTATCCTAGCCATTTGATTTGTCTTACTTCCTCCACCTTCCTCAGGAATGATACTGCAATGCAGGATTAACCGATTATATAGACTACTGAAGGAAGATTGATTGAATTATCTGAATTACTCTTCATTATCTCCTTACTGGATAACATTCATGCTTCTATTTTCCTAAAGCAACAGTAGTTCAACATATTTAGCTGTTTTCTTACATAATGGAGGTGCCATTCACATTTTGATCTTATGCTTCCGTATATCGTGTAGAGTTAGACATCCCAAACCAGCGAGACTATGACCTCCTATTTCGGTCTTTCCACTGCTCCACAAGGTAGGCATAGTTAAGAAATTTGTATAATATGTGGCTGTAGCTTGCAACTTGGTGACTTAAACCTTTGGGTGGGTGCTGCACTCGGCCAATCATCAAATATACAGGCACAGTAAGGCTATGTAGTTCTCAAAAGAGAAACACCTGCCATTAGGATTCTGCCGAGATATGGATACTGTATTGGCTGTTGGCCTCCATGCTCTGTTTTTGCATAAATTTTTCTTATATAGAGTGTCTGATCCTTTATGAGCCATGGAGGATGTATTTTCAATTCTTCCAAGGCACTAAACTCAAAATCCTGGAGTAATAATAAAAACCAATATGTTGCTGGATGCATCTTCAATCGAAACCAGACCTTGAAGATCAGCTAGACCTGTTGTCTCCTCTGCCCTGTTTACTATACCTGCTGCATAAAATTGCAAGGAAATGCGATTATACTTTCCAGTTATAGCACATTATTAAGTAGAAGTAGTCTATGACTACCACATGCTGTACAAGTCTCTAATTTAGCTATTGATTTAGTAGTGTTTGGCTAAAGATGTCTGTCTTAGAAAACAACGCAACTCAAGAATTCATGGCTAGAAAACATATTTAAAAAAGTATTTTGTGTTTCTAATTGTTGGGTAAGCATGTTCGAGTAAAGTTGGGTTACCTAGCATTTATGTACTTGTTACTGAATCCGCTTCTGTGAACCTAAAGTTTGGTTACCTAGCATCTATAGTACTTCGATTCCAGGATTCGGCAACTGGCACTGTTTTTTTACTGTGCTCTCAGATCTTGTGTGGATGCATTTACACCCCGCAGTATAAAAAAATTGTTCATTTCCAGATAAAAAAGTTTATCCTGAAATTATAGCTGTTTCTAGGAGGATACCGGCGTCTTTCTGATATGCTAGTAGATTGTGTGTCTCCTATCACCTAGGTTAGGAATCTGTTATTGATCTGTGACAATCACCTAACTACCTGATATTTATGCTTCATTCCAATGCAATTGCATTATGTTGATGGAAATTTGACAGTAACAAGTGTGACGTGTCACCTAGTTCAAGCGAAAGGGATATATTAAATTTGCAGGAAGAAAATATCGTTTTAGTAGGACTGTATTAGTCGTAGCTGATTTCTGATGACAGCATGCTCTGGGCCTCTGGCTGGTAGCAACATGTATTGCTAGGTAAGCTTCACTGAGTTGAAATTCTGCTCACACTCCTTTGTCACAACTGGCGAGCACCGTGCTTATATTTGGTGTATCAATGCACCTTACTATTGTTCTAATTCTAGCAACTTCCGGCTGTTCATAAGTAAATTCTGACGGCCGGCCAGCCGCCATCACCGGCATAATATGTATTTTTTTTTTCCTTTGAGGAAATCCTTGTTTGCATTTGAGTTGAAATACACGATTCGAGGGTAAACAGCCATTGAGAAATGATCGAGACACAAGAAGAAAATGTAGGCATGTGCGTTCAGCTGCAGCTATATACTACACGGCAGAAGTACTACATTGGATTTGGAATGTCTTCTTAGAAGCATGTGCGGAGCATTGTTTCGTAGTGCCTACCATGAGAGACAATGCTGGCTCCGCCACTGCTTAGAGCATCTCTAGCAGGTCCCTTATCCTATATATTTATTTACATGCTCGGAGCAAAAATTCATTTTCAGCAGGGCCTCTAAGAAGGCTCTTATTTTGTGTAGACCCTCAAAACAACCCCTCCGGCCTCATGTTTAACATGCCCGTGCTTCCGGCATGTAAACCCCAGCTGGCATGGGGCCCAAGCGTTTTTCCCCTCTCCGACGCGCTCCTCTCCGTTCCTCGCGCTCCTCTCCCTCCCGCGCACTGCTTCCCACGCGCCCCCGCCGTCGCTGTTGGTCGCCGTCGACCATGCGCTCGCTCGCGGCGAGGGCTCCGCGGCCTGCGCGCGACCTGCCTTCGCTGGATCTGAGTAGCGTCGCGACCCGCCATGGCCCTGCCCGTGCGAAGACCAGCCGCGCTTGGGCAACCCTCTGCATCCTCACCCGTCGTGCACTCGCCCTGCTCTTCTCGGCGCCATGGCGCGCAGGAGAGGGCGGGGTGGGGCGGTGTCGAGCCCAGCTTGCCTTCGGCGCAGGGAGAGGGGGAGGAAGGCGCAGCGCCGGAAGAGATGGCGCGCGGGGAGAGAGAGAAGGCACGGCGGGGAGTCGGTTGGCTTCTGCTGCGGAGACGGAGGAGAGGATAAGGTTGAGAGGCAGACAATGACAAACTGGGTCCACTAAAATAAAGGCCGAGATTTAAAGACTTCAGCTGGAGCGGGCAGCAGTTTTTGAGCTCACAGATATACGTGCCAACCCTTATATGTCAATATAAGGGCCAGATTTACATGTCCTGCTGGGATGCTCTTAGGCCCTGCCACAGTTTAGGTCCTGTTTGAAACGCAGGAATTTGACAGGAATGTTTTAAGAATTTCAGTTCAATTCTTGTATGAATGGAGAAGAAATCCTCCATTTCAAACAGGCATAATGTGGCAGTGAGTATTCAAAGGAAGAGACGTATATTCTCTCTTCTCGTGAGGCCACAACATAAATCTTTCTCGTGAGGCCACGACATAAATCTGCCATCAGCCCAACCGTTGATTCGATCTTATGTGACAGATCATACTTTAGTGAAAAAACTAAAGAATCATATTATTAGTTCTTGTTTTCATATAAAAAGGGGTGGTTATGTCGCGCGATAAGAGAATGCTCGACCCCTGCCCCCATCCCCCACCTAACTGACAGCCGCCCTCGATTGGGTTCTTCAACTCCGATACCCTGCCACCGCCTCCCGTGCCCTCCTTCTATGTCTGTCAGATGTCGGAGCTTCTTTCCTCAAGCATGGCAGCTTCAGAACCCTAATCCCACTCCCCTGCCACTTGCCTCGGCTCACGAGTCTATAACGGTTAAGGCGCTGTTTGGAACGCAGGAATTTCACAGAAATTTCGCAGGAATGGAGAATCTCTACATACTGTCCCGTTCTCCAGCTCCTGATTGGTTGGTTATTTCCAGCCGTTCATCTCGTAACCAACGATCAGAATTATTTCCTCTAGAAGCTTCAGGCCACAAGCAGGGACGAAAGAAAACTCCGGAGGCCCAACCAAACCGTCTTCTCCGGCCTGGCATTCTCATCCTCGGCGAGGCCGGACCCCACCCTAGCATCCCTTGCTCCGCCGTATCGAGCAGTCGCTAGCTGCCCGCCCCGACACTCTTTGCCTAGGTGTGCTCCGGCGGTAATTCTACCCGGTCGAGCGCAGCCTGCTTCAGCTACTCCACCCCTGCAAGTACACTCGTCCGTCCTGCCCAGTGCGCAGGCCCACGAGCTGGCCAGCCCCGCTTGCCGCATCCACTCGCATGGACATCGTTCCCAAGGGCACCAACGTCAAGGTCGTGGCCAGCCTGCCGCAAAGATGGCCAAGCAGCTAGGACGGGATGACAGTGCGGGGAAGATGGTGTAATGGCGAACTGGGTCAATTGCCTTGATACCTTTGATTCTGTTCTGCAGTCTCGCAAACCACGGCCATGCATGCTACCTGTTCGTGGAAATGCCTCAAAGGCTGCTGGTATGCGTCGCACTAACTAAAATGTTCGTTTTTTTTTTTGAAACACTAAATTGTTGTCTAATCCAATGAACCTGAAACTTCCCTCTTATCTTTCTGTATGATCGATGCACTTTTTACTCATATCCTTGTAGCAAGATCGATACATTTGGATGACTTCTATGATGTGATCCTGTTTTGTCAAAACAACATTGCTTTTGTTATTGTGTTTTTAGGTTAATTGCAGATATAGCATAATATTATTGTGTTTCGTCAAAACAGCATTGATTTTCGTCAATAACATAGCATGTGCATCGATTAGACAAGGTTCCTTTGTGCCAGAAATTGCATGCCCGTTATGTAAGCGATTCTGCTTGCCCTGTGACCCGTGAGGTTGTGATAAATTCCTATTAATACTTCAGACCTGTTATAAGATTTTCATAACAAACTGATAGTTAACAAAGTTGTGCTCTTTCTAATAAGTTGATAAACCACAAAGTTTGTTTGCCAATCGACCTAAAACTTTAAGCTTCAAAAACCAAGGTCGAAAAACAAAGGTGTGATACTCTACCTACTTTATTAATGTTTGGACAAACTTAAATAAATATAATCTCATTTCATTGATGTTTGCTTTGCTGTTTCTTTAATTGGTTATCATCAATGTTCATCCAACTATAATGTACCTGCGAGTTTATGGTAACTGTAAACAGTACTACCATCTCTTCTTGCAACTATTGGCTCTCGAAAGTGAAAACTTACATAACTATCTCCCTATTCTCAAGTTGATGTCAATTTATTTGTTCTACATCAGGGCTGAATTTATCCCAAATTATTTTTTCTTTTTGTAATATAGCGTCATGGTGTGCGACATTGATGAATATAAGATGAGCACAGAGCAATGTACAGGTGGTGCTTCAAGTACAATGAGGGATATCTGGAAGGAACGAAATAGGAGAATTTTTTAGAGCAAGGAAAAGAAGTGCTACCAAGTGGCCATCATGGCAAAGGAGCAGATTGATCTCAACAATCTGGCGCACAGGAGGCAAGACTACCAAGAGGGGAACCTGTCGCCCAGGATCGTCGAAGTACAATGATGCCAAGCTATTACATTTATTTGTTGTCTTTATGTAGGCTGCTAGGCCAGAGATTTGGCCAGAACCACGAGTTTTCTTTCCTCAAACTTTTTCATGAGCCAGCCTTGGCTGCCTGGACTGTATGAACTTGATTTGCTTGTTTCTTCTTTTAACTTAATGCAAAAGCAGAGCACCTGCCATTATTTCGTCAAAAAGAAAGGTGGTGCTTCAAGTGACCACTAAATCGGACCATAATGAATTCAAACAAGATGCATTTTGTCATGTCTTTATACCTCCTACAAATTCAATGGTTCCCTGCCTCTGATCAACAATCTATGTACTTCAAAGATCATATAAATATATAAATGTTAATGCATAATTCATGCTATTAATCTTTCCAATGTATATTGGATTGTGATGTATATACTACAGAATATATTATCCTCAAATATGTTGCACATTTCAATTGTTCATTTGCACCCTTATGTGTGTTTCCAAACGGGTTTTCAAATGAAGGGGGTCACGGCGCGTCAACCGGCGCGCCATCTTTCTAGTGATTCCTCTATTCCAAACATGGCCTAAATGTGCCAGGCCTAGATCATAGGCAGGCTGGGCTGCGTCGCGCGACCCGTCGTGGTACTCCGAATGTTTCATTTGGCCTGTAAAAGCAATTTGCACGGCCATATTTTTATGGGCCGCGCATTCTACACTTTCATGAACCACCATCTGGCACTTAGGCCAGAAACAAGATTGAATTCACTACGGCCCAGAGGGTAGCCGCTCGCTTGGCTCATGTGGCGTGGCTGAACTGAATGTAACCTCGGCTTTGCAGCCCAAGCGTCCAAACATCTGGTGCAGCGCAGTGGATGCTTCCCCGGCGGGCAGCACTGCCGGCGGCAGCAACGCCGGCGTTGGCGGCCGCACTGGTCGAGAGGTCGGCCGAGGCAGGCGGCTCCTCTGGATTTTATCATGCAGAAGGCGCGTAAAACCTGACCCAATCTGAAGTTTTTTTTTGTTTCCCGCGCCGTCATCGTGCGGCCAAAAACCGTCATACCCGACATGCACGCCACTCGTTCGACGAAACGCTCTCCAGGACGGCCGGGCCGGCCGCTGGGTCGGCCGGGAGGACGAGGGGCGTGGCTCGCGATCTGCCGGCCGACCTCGACTCGCGAGGTGCGCGCAGGCAGATCCTGCCGTGCGGCAGGCGGCAGCTGCCCACGTCTGTGCTCTGTCCGTGAAAAGCCGTGCTTGCCGACGTGGACATGTGGCCTCCGTGCCGACAGATCGAGGTAGGGTTTGGCCTTCCTGGCATTATTGTTTAACCTTATACTCTCTTCCTTTTGGATGGCCACTTGATCTTTTTTGTGGCCATCTCGTACATTGCCGACAACAAAAGGGGCAGCTGGTAGGTAACTTGTTGAATTGCTGAGGCCGGCTCCATGAATTGAACTTACAAAGATGCCGAACTAACTTTTCCCCTGTTTCCATCATGAACGATGGGATATAGGGGCTATTTTGTAGGGCAATAGAGATGGTCATCTCTAACTCCAGAAATTCATGGAGCTGCAGCCGCTGGCGAGTTGATGATATTAGGTGGCGATATCTTGTTCTTATTTTTGAACTAAAATAGCGGTTTATACCACTTTAATTGAGTACGTATTGAATTGTATGAATCTCTAAGCCGGAGCTCTTCCAACAAGCCTAATTGTTGTTTAAGTGCTAATTATACGGCGATACTGTTGGCGCATTAGCTGTTGCCTTTCCTAGCAACCTCCCTTAGTTGTGACCTGCACTTCCGGTCGCAAGTTTGCATCTCATTACCCAGATATTGTATCAGATCACAGATCTACCCCCAAAAAGAGGGCAAAGAGTTCCATGTGATGAAGCTTTGTAATCTGGCATCTTCAAAGCGACACCCCTTTTGTTCCCTCAATTCATGCAAGAATTCTGCTTCAAAAAGACCGCCCTAAAGCTTGATAGTTTTAGTCTAGTTTGACAGCGAGTGTGTATGTCAAAAGGTAAGGCAATGTCTTACTCAGAAAATTCTGAGGAAACTTAACAAGACCATCTCATTTTTCCCTTACCTGGAGAAACTTTCAACCATTACCATCAATATAGCAACTGCTCTGTATTTCCCGTAAAAGTCAAGACCTTTGGTTATTATTTTGTCAAAAGCTCTGCTACCTTTTTTAAATGAAGCTGATGATGTGGAATGTTTTGAGAGGATCAAACACTCTCTCACATCACCAATAATGCACAATTTAAAATTCACACAATCAATTGAGATAGTGTCATACATTTGCATCAGAGGCCTGATCTGCCTGCAGGGAAAAAAATTATTACTGACGATGTCACCATTTCAGTTTTGATCAGCGAATTGTTTACCTGTCTTGCCACCAACAACTTTTAAAGTTGGTGTACTGAAAACACTTTCTTCCTTGGACATTGCATGAAATTAGACTGCCAACTTGATGAAGAACTAAGCTAAATTTTGATCTAACCTTCTCAAGCTAACGGATCAAGGCCTATAAAATGTTTGAGAGTTCGCCACCTGTGTTCTTGTGATCCCAAGTTTGGGACTGTCCGTATAATCCAAACAAGTTGCTGCCTTGTAAATATTTTGACCAGTGGCCAATGGGAGTAATGTTTTGTATATCTGACCCTAAGGAAAGCAAATTGAACTTCATATTTCTGATTCACTTGCCTTCATTTTGAATAACGAAGCTGGGATCCGAGTTTTCCTTCTTGTGTGTCATAGTTTCCATTGGTACAATTCATTCTTTTCGTTCCTTTTTTTTGTTGGACTCCTTGATCTGCTTCTTTTATCATACAGTTCATGTTGAATATACATCATATTAGTGTAAAGGAACTTTAAGTCATTGGTAGTAGGTCATCACATGGGGAAACTGAAGCTGATCAAGCAGAGCTATGGATACCTTGCAATAATGGCGCTACTTTTTTTTTGAGATGCAATAATGGTACTTCAGTATAGTGAAACAATACAGCTCTTATTGCACTATTAGGGCTTGGACCCTTTTATGGAATTAGTAACGCATTTTGTGAATTACTGTGCCAACTGCTAGCAGTTCAACTACTAAGGCATCTCCCGATTTCCTGGAGTGACTGCCAGGGTTTAGATTCGACATTAATGTCTTAATGCCTCATTGATTGTTCTCATGTTTTTTTAGACATTTTGGAATTCTATCTTGCAATCTCTTGCACCAGTTCTCTCATGTTCATGTTTCGAACGCTGCAACAATGTTTATTTGAATACTGCTCTTTGGAATAATATAACCGCCCCCAGTGCATTATTAAGGGATAGAAAACTCTATTATTGATGGTCTGCTGCTATAGCAGCCATTAGCAAGTGCATGTCATGCAGCTGCTCTGTTGGACTTGGACAATCTCACTGCTCTTTGTGATTTCTATAATCATTATGAATTTGGTCGATGGATTGAGATCTAGGCACCTGTGATGAAAAAGCGCAGCATGGGATGGTGAACCCAGTTGAATGTCAGTTCGACAGGCAGAATCCAAGAGCCAAAAAGATTCTTGGCCCTGAGCCCAACCGGCAAGTAAACAAATGCAGGGCCGTTTGGAAAGTGTAGGTACATTGTATTGCATACATGGAGTTGTTATTACCTAATCAACCATGTTTGAATTATTATCAAAAGTTAACTGTGCTGGTGGTAAATGGGATGCCTTTAAGACAAATCCATACTACCAGGCACATTATACGAATTGATTGACGAAGTCAAGAGGGTTATTTAATGCACTTGATTTTGTTATACGAGCACACACAAGACCATTCCCTCGAAGCTAGATGTGCAAACAATATTTGAAAACAGCTGTCCATCTGCATGTCAGTTCCTGTTTGTGATGATTTTTAATGGCAACCGTACTGAAATTTTATAACCACATCCTGTTTGTAACGATTTTTAATGGCAACCATACTCATTTTTTTTTGACTGTCAACCATACTCATTTTAAACGGGCGTCTGCCCAAGCAGGGCAAAGCCACTCCTGGCAAGTGGGAGTTTTGCTTGCCTGCAAATGAAAAGTGACATTGCCTGCCACTAATCTTATTTATAATCAGTCGCTACTTATCACATCGCTTCGTCTCTGCCCTTTTCGGCTATAAAAGTAGGCTCGGGCTCATCCCCCTCTTGCACCAGCAACAAGCATAGCTTGTTCCTCTTCGGTAGAGAACAATGAGGGTTAAGGTTTGCTGTGGAGAAGCATGCCCAGTTGCCATGGTTTGGAATTGAAGATCTGATCTACATATCCAGGTAACTAATTAGTTCGATGAATTTCAATCTTGAACCATTTCTGGTCTTGCTACACAAGGAGCATACGTTGTTATTACTATGATCTTGTTACCTTGTTTATGAATCTTTCAGCTTGCTTTCCAAAGCTTGTGTTGATTCTCCTTGATCTCATGGAATATTAAGAGATTGCATGCATCAAACACTCAGATCTTCTTTCTTTTCTGTTATTTTATCCATATTTTGATCCTTGTGGAACATGAAATTCAGGATTAAACACAGATCTTGTTATGGCTATAGACATAGTGTTCTCGATCTGTTCTTTTTTTTCCCCCACTTTGACGAATAATCTAAGTGTGCTTTGATACATGGGGTTATACTCTTGTAGTAGTAGCTATCTGCTGACTTTTCTTTTCTTTCCCATATCTTGTCCAGAAACTATTTGCTGATTTCTAGCGTCTTAGGTGCATTCAGGTTACATGCACACTGAATCTATTGAATGTCCCAGCACATAATTTGTAATAAAGCCGTCATAAAGATATAACATACATTGGACCTTGATTGACCAAACCTCAAAGGGTGTTTGAAGTTGTATGCATGGTTCCTGTGGTGTCAACACTCCTTAGCAGTTAGCTTATATTTCTTATGAACAATAGTTGACATTTGGTTGAACTAATCTTTACATGTCCTTTTGTAGGTTTGGCATTTGGGGGCAGCAAGCTAGAGGCGGCAACTGCATAACTTGCGAGAAACTTGTAAGATTTCTTGACGAGCTATATGAAAGATAAACCTCATCAGTTGTCAAGAGAAGATTTCAGATTAATTAGATACAAAAGCTATTGATCATCTTTTCTTGGCCAATTTGCTAATTGATATTATGGGAAAACCAAACTGTTCGCATGGAGGAATTTAAGTAGAAAAGGGAGTGTAACGTCTCATTTGTACCACACTTTATTATCCGCTGTTATTCAGTATAGTCTAATTTCTTGTCACTTAATATCTCAATAAGTGTTAAGCATTGACATTTTGCTCTGTAAGCATTGCATAATAGACTACAACCCTAGAAATCCTATTTGAGTGGCTGGAGCATAACTTATGTTCACTTCACATTCTATGCATACTAAAACACTGTGGTACATTTAGTTTTTGTGCTCATAACATTGATGTGATGGATATTGCTCAAAGACCTCCACTTTTACTGGAGCGCCTGCTGACTCAAAAGATAACGTGAACTCATATGCTATGCGTTACATGAAATCTATATAAACAAGCTGCTGCTAAGTATAGGATGAAGTCACTTTGATATATAAGGCCGCTCGCGATGTTGGTAAATGACTCAAGCAAAGTGGTAGACTAAGCATAGCATCGATGCTGCTATTAAGTGTATAATGTTAATTGCAGAAGAAATGCTTAACTAATATCACAAAATGGAACAACCAATCAGAGGTACCATTTTTACATTGTAGGATACGCTGGTTCAGCTTGGTGTTACAAAAGCTCATTGGTTTTTACAGGGTAGTCGAAACCATGCATATATATATAGTCTATAGCTAGTGCATAAAAATTCTTATTTCGGATTTCAAGCATTTATTGTATCATAAACTGTTCCAATTCTTTGTTTCTTGTAGGTTGGATCATGGTCATACCAATGATTTTGCCGCAAGTTATGCAGTTGCTGCCTCAAGCTTGCTGCCTCCCTTTGCTAAACCAGAAGGAATATGATGAGGGAAATTCAATTATAGATCTTCAGTAGCCATGCATCTTATGGTTCCATTATCCAAAAAAAAAAAAACCCTTAGCTAAGCACGAAAGATCAAAGGAACAGTTTATTTGCTAGTGCAAGTCAACTATCGCTAGTTAGAGATGCACGTGCAATTTGTTTTCCTTTGCTTGGATAATGAAATATTATTGTCGCTGTGTTTTGCATCAGTGCGAATAATTCTTCTTGTTTTTCTGCTTTAGATCAAGTAATGAAGATGATACTATATCTTGCACTGATCAGTTGTGTATATTTACTACTACCATAGAAAATAGGGACATTGGATTTGGAAGGGGATGTTCAATCGATATTAATTAGAAACTTGAAATAAAATGATAAACTTGCAGGTGTCGAAAAGTTTACTAAGTTTTGATTGGAACGGGATGACGTTAGGATTATTTTTAGCTTAGAGTGAACTATGCTTTTAGTCCTAACGCCATCAATAAAAAAAATGAGGGGAGCATTGAGTTTACAATGTTGGTGTATATTGTGGGGCTAGCCTGCTTGGTTGCCAGCCACACCTAGCCACGCAGCTGGTGTGGCGGCGCCAAAGCTTCGGCGCTGGTTTTGGGCGCCGCAAGTTTGGCGTGGAATCGTGAAGAAACTGTGGCGCCGGCTGCTATTTTCTGCTGTGGCGTAGGAGCAACCAAGCAACGGCCAAAAGCTGCGGCGCCGTGGAAGCTTAGTCGTGGCTGGTTGCGGCTGGGAACCAAGCGGCCCACATGTCATGAAGATGTCAGAACGATGACCCCTTGGGGTTTTCTTTGCTGCTAGTATATGAATGAACTAGTTTGTTTAAGCAGACATCTAAACTCTACGCTCTAAAACCAGCTGTCAAGGAGCAAATCAACTGCTACCGTATGAGCTTATTAGCTGTAACATATGGCTGCCGACATGCACCACCCATCACTAGTTCACCGGTCAAACAACACTGCTATATTCATATACCAGCATCAAAGAAAACCGGAGCCAACTGCAAGGGGGTTACGATGCCAACGCGTTGAAACAACTTGTCAGCCGCAGCAGCAGCATAGGAAACTCTGAAGAAAACCGGAGCAGAAGGTGGACTCTGAAGAAAACCGGAGCAGAAGGTGGGTGACCAAACCGGTGGCGAAATGGTCTGTGCTTTTAGCGGCCAGCTGCATCTGCTTTGGGGTCCTGACACAAACTTGTTAAAGACTAATGGCCGCTTTGTTTAAGGCGAGCTGATTTGATAAAATAAAAACCCTGGATTAAGCAGTAGATGGGGAATGTCTTTGGGAGCAGCGACCCAATAAACAACCGCCAATAATGCGGCATTAGCAATTCCTCGCGGCTGGCAGCCTCCAGCGGGGCATTTCTGCACTAGATACGCGCCCCACGTGATCACGGGGTAAAACAACGCAATTATTGGCCTGGTTAGTGCTGCCATCGCAACAGTTTTTTTAAGCCTGCAAGGAACTAGTAGGTCTGACGATGGTGATTAAGAAAAGTTTAGCACCTGGATTTTACCCAAGGGGTATCAGGAAGTAGGCGAATTGCAAACCGGTCCATCTGAAAAATAAAATGTCGTCTGAAGAAAATCAAGAGAATTTTTGTACAGTAGACATAAATTTCAGAGTAACTACTTATACTTGTATGGACTAGTACAAGTACTTATACCAGTTATAGGCTAATAATATTATGCACTGTAAAAGTCATAAGAAATACAAAGTTCCCTCATAGTTGTGAATTTGCTTACAATATCATAGTTGGTTTTTATTTCTAACATATGCACCATTAAAACAATGCATTCACTTCAGTTTTTAGTTTGGCTTGACCGATCGTGAATTTAATTATAGGAGGAACATAAATATACAACCAAATCATAACAAAAACTTGTTAATTAGTCGCACCCAACTTGATGCTAAATATGTACTGAACCAAAGCAAAAAAAAAAACTTTTTCTAAAAAAAAGAGTTCCGAATCCAGCCTTTCAGAGTTGGCCGACAGAAAAAACCACGGGAGCCGCTGCAGATAGATGCTTGATGTCGACTGTCGAGGGCTTAAACCGGTCTTTAGACTGGGGCTACTAGGTGCATGCATCTTGTCATACAGATCGACGAGCAAAAATAATTAAGAAATGCGAATGAGGTCCAGGTGCACAGGACATTTTTTCCTTGGGGCTTGTGTTCGTGAGCTGGTTGCATTCTACTCCAGCAAGTGGACTGTTGGCACTTTACCATCGTAGGCCATCAGTTAAACTGACTATACTAGCATTAATGCATACTAGATAAAAAATATAGACATCGTAGTCCCCTGCAATTATTGTAGTTATCAAGTCAACAAACTGTGATATTAGGTCCCCTAATCCCCTTTGGATTACACATTTTCTTTTTCTAATCCTACAATAACCTGTGAAATCGAAACAATTCGTATGATATTCATGTACAATTCCTGTAAAATTGCAGCGCTCCAAAAGTGGCAGAATCATTTGCAAGATATATTGTGGTCCCCACGTATATTATATAAAGTAGCACATACAAAAATCACAATAATTAGTTCAATTTTGCAGGAAAAAAACAAGGATTAGAAAACTCCCTCGCATTCCAAAAGAGAGCCATATTAGGATTACTGTGATTGACTCCATAAGCAACTGAATCAGTTGAACAACTGAATCAATTGAACTGATGCATAATCTGTTGTTTACGATGGCTGCAGTGGTTCAAGGTACATAAGGTGTTGGGGGCAGTTGTGTTCACTTTGAATTCTAATTGTGATTCTATCTTTAATTTTTTAACTTTGTGATATTATCTTCGTCTTTCTCTATTACAGCCTGAGTTCATCTCTACTAAAAGTAAATTACAACAGATTTATTATGATTTTATCTTTACTGAGAGTAAACTCAGTCTTTGCCTTTGACGCAGTGGATACGCCACTGCCACTCGAGGGGGGGACCTCCTATATGGAGGGCGTCCTATGGTTAACATAAAATAGATCGGCCCAATAGCCCATCAAATCTGAGCAGCCCAGCCCAAGCCAGAGCGTCAACATTTTAAAACAGAAGAGTCAACATTTTTGTAGTTCTATTTCAACATTTTAAGAAATCAGTCAACATTTTTGCCGAAAATGTTGACATAATATATAAAAAATGTTGACACAGTGTAAATAAAATGTTGATTTAGTATATTCAAAATGTTGACAAAAAATTCAAAATTCAAAAAAATTCAAAAAATATTCATATTGGATCTCATTTTGTAGCATTAATTCTAAACAACACGATGGTTCAAACGGATTCGAAAACGGACTTACGGTTTGGGAGAAAAATGTGTTTAAAGTTTGAAAACCGTTTCTTTTTCCTCCTCCTCTCACCCGCACCAACCAGAAGCTGACATGTGGCGGCACCTCAGTCCTTCCTTCTCCACATGCGCGAATCTGAGCCGTTGCACGAATCTCAAACACTGTTCTATCAAAACTTAACCATAGCCCGCCCTACGTATAGGATCCACCACTCGAGGGACCTCCTCCTAATTTTTTTTTTTTAGATTACACAGTACAACTCAGACACTCACAACGCACGCACACTCACCCCTATGAACACACGTACGCAAACCCTACCCCTATGAGTATCTTCGAAGACTGAGCCGGCAAATCCAGAGATACGAAGTCACCACTGGCGCCTCGCTGTCGACGGGAGCGTCGCCTACCACTGAAAGCACAAATGCCGTTAAATCCTTAAAAATTCGCTTCCACGGGGAGTCGAACCCAGGACCTGAGAGGTGTTACTCGGAAGCCTTAACCACTAGGCTAAGACCCCTTTCACACCTCCTCCTAAATGCAAATCATTCTAATTTAGCAAGTTGTACATCGGCCCATGGCCCGTTTGAAGTTAGCTCACGACCGCTCGTCATTCCTCGTGAGTCGTGCCGCCGTTGCTGCTTCACCACCAACGACGGCGACCAGCAAGCAGCCCAGGCACCGTAGCAGTTCGCACGAATATGAGACACCGATACACAGATCGACTTTCATTAGTACGATCGCGTAGAAAAATCCGTCACGCGCTCCTGAGTCCTCCGTTGATGATCCCCCGGACTGGGCAGGATGCACGCGGGCCGGACGCGCATGCAGGTCAGCCCGTGCCGCGCCGGGCCCTCGATCTGCCCTGCTGGCGGCGGATGGATGATGATGGCCGCCGCGTCGCGCCGCAGCCTGCAGCAACTCGTCGTCACCTGCGAGCAGGATGCGCCGCACGTGGCCGCGGCTTTCGCTGCGTCCGCCGCCTCCTGTTCGGGTGGTAGGGGGACGGACCAGCACGAGACGATGGTCGATGGATGATGGTGAGAGGTTCAGTGAACATGGACGTTGCTGTCGACGAGATCGTCCCGCAAGTTGGCATTATTATCAGCCCCGAGGACCGTGCATAAGATTTTCTATCATCGCAAAGTAAAAAATTAGGGTACAAGACTTTCTGCTACAGTGCTACCTACAGCTGATGGGAAAATGAAGCTAGACAGCTTCAGGTAGAGACAATATAATATACTACATTAATTAGGTTTTATACTAATAATTGTGCTGTAGAGAAATGAGAGCTACTCCATCTGTTTCATAATATACGCACTTCTAGATTTGAGCACGGAAACTAAAAAAATTCTGGAAAAGATGATGGTAGAAAACAATAAGGAATTAAAGATGAGAGAGATGGAGATAAGCACATAAAACGATGTATTGAAAAGTGAGAATGAGAAGAGAGATGCATTGAAAAGCGAAACCGCATACATTTTAGCAAAAATTTTGAGTACCAAAAACTACATATATTTTGAAATGAAGAGAGTAAAAGCCTTGTGTTTTGCAAAATCTAACACATTTGGTAAATGAAGATACTCTTCATCACGATCGCCAGAGACTTCGTATCACGTCACTTATTACGGAGCTATGCGGGCTCAATGATCTATACTGACGGTCTATGTATTTTTTATGGACATTCATGTTCCCAAGATTTTTAAGTGTGTCATCTACGTTCAAAACACTGAAAATACTTTGTTTTTCATGGACTTGACTTGCTCTATCTTGTGACTGGCCAAACTTTGTATGTAGAAGCAAACTTTAGCGTTAGGGATCTAAATATCATTTTGATAGTTCAGGTACTTATATGAGACAAGTTTAACAATCACCGCCACACATTATTAAGTTTGTCGAGACTTACACTAAATACTAGACACTAACTCGCTTAATTGATACTTTCTATGTCTCTTTATATAAAGAATTAAAGTATTTAGATTTTAAAATAGTTAAGTAGGAAGTTACTATCTGTTTATCATTTTTGCTTAAGCTATCAACCACCCGCCACCAAATTAATTGCTCAAATTTTGTTAGAATTTTTTATATTTAAAGACAAATTTTAAATGCTACAGTCTTTTATATAAATAGACGGAGGGACTAAGTCAAAACTTAGGGCCTGTTTGTTTCAGCTTTTCAGCTGGCTTTTCTAATTAAAAAGCTAGCTAGCTGAAAAGCTGAAACAAACAGCAAACTTCTGACCTGGCTTTTGGAGTGCTAAAAAGCTGACTTTTGATGAAATAAACTAAAAGCTGAAAAGCTTAATATATATTACAAAAGTCAACATTAAAAATCTAACATCTAGCTTTTCAGCTACCCAAACAGCTAGCTTTTTCAAAAGTTCAAAAGCATCGGCTCAAACAAACAGGCCTTTGCGGACGGACCAGTGGTCCGGTGGTTAGCTCCCAAGGGTGGGAAGCAACCGGCGGTGGCTCGAACCCCCGTCTCGCACTCAGCCTCCAAAGAAGGCCGGGTCCAAAAGGACTTTCTCAAAAAAAAAAAAAAAAACAAACAGGCCTTAGATTTGATTTGAAATGGAAAGAGATGAAGTATACCACACTCCATGCGACCCCACGTGTCAGAGCTTGTTTTCAGGTCGGCAGCACAGTTTTGATCAGGAGGTAGTTGGAGCTCTTCTTCATACTGAGGGGGCGGGGAGCCATGGGAACGCCCGCGATCCGGCCGGCGCCGATTTTTAATCCTGCAAACGCTTCCGACTGCAAATCCCGCGGCTGCCTATAAACTCCCCCACGCTCCTTACTTCCATCCACCACCACCACCTCCTTCTCTAATCCAGCTAGGGTTTAGTGAGGAAATCGACCTCGCGACGGAGCGACGGAGGGATCCATCAGGTGAGCTCTCCGCCCTTGGCCTCCGATCCGTTAAATTCTGCTCTCAGTCCTGTGTAATCAATCCGTTAAATACTGGAGTGCCGGTCGTCTGATTGTGAAATTTGTGATGATGTGAACTTTAAATAGAAACACAATTTGGGGTGCTGGCTTCGGGGGAACAAGACCGCATGTTTCGTTAGTGAACAAGACTGCATGTTTCGTTAGTGAACAAGACGATTTTTATGGTTTTGGTTCTACGGGTTGTGGTGTGGGTGCTGTCAGATGCTTTATTCTAGAGAGGAACGATTAATCCATTTCTGTCAGGGAATGCTTGATTCGGTTCTCTGGCTCTCCGCGCATTTCGTTACCTGTTCGGTACACGTATTGTAGAACGAAGGGTCGTCTCATTTTCCTTGTTGAGGCAGTAGATTTGGTCTCCAGCAAATGAATGTAGGATTCCCTTTCAAGCATGTGGTCAACTCGATGCATTTTTATATCACGGTTTTGTTTGTATTTTCTTGGTCCAGAATTTGCATTTTGATACAAAGATGTGAGATGTCGGCAGATCTTGTCTGTGCACTCTTGAGATTGCTGGAGGAACTCTTTCGATCTCGATAATTTGCTTGTTTTGGTTATGCCAATCGATTATTTGGCCTTTAGGCTTACTTTTTCAAGTGGTAGGCCGTGGTTCAGACTATGATTTTTCTTAAGCACGTGGAATATAAGTCTACTGTTCTAATAAACTATATCCATTACTCGCGTTCTTCACATTATTCAGTCTCTCTTAAAAGCATGTTGGTTAGAAACGGTTCTATTGCAACATGCATGTATTTAGACTCTGCAAGTTATTCAAAGTTAAATGATTGAAGCAAACTACAAGAGGGGTTTCATATGAAGTAATCTCTTCTTCATCACTGCACACATTATTCAGAATACATTTGCTGACTATAAATCAAGCTCTAACATAGCATGCATCAGTTCATGCTGTTTGAGGTCTGTAGTATCAGATACCATGATATCTCAGTTGATTTATACTACTATTTGATTTGCCAGAATTTAAAGGAGTGTTAGTAAGATAACGATATACTTTTTGAAGTAGTGAACATGGTGTCATCAAACCCACAAAGTAATAAAAAATTAAGAATGCAGCAAGTCAATATATCTTAATGTAAGATTTTGAATAAAATTAGTACTACTACAATAAAATGATTACTTCAATAATTTGGCATTGGTATAACCTAAATACAATTTTCCGTGTCAGGTGAATATCGGCAATATAAGGTCTGGTTAAATATCAGCTGATATTGCCCTATATATCTTCATTTGGCCAATATTATTATCCTGTATAAGCCCTAGCTTTGTTGTGAAATATTTTAGGTATATATTTCCAGTGGCGGATCCAGACGAAAATTGTAGGGGGGGCTGAACCATAAAAGCGGACCTAGAAGAAAAATGGAGCCGGGGCAGCCGGTTAGGTGTTAAACGCCGCCTCGCTGTGGACAGAGGGGGAGGAGGGGGTGGGCGAAGGTAGCTGGGGACTCGCTCAAACGAGTAGGATCAATCCGATTGAACTACATACCACACGCAAGGAAAAATATATTTGTGACAATGATTTTAAAATATATTAGTTCCTAATTCCTAGAAAAATATAAAAAACGATGCATATCGCTACGTATTATTTTTTCGCATTAACATATGATTTATTTTGTCATTGCTAAGGCTTCTAAATATCTCCGTCAGTGTATTTTTCTACTGCTGGTCGTAATGTTTGAACTCGGTAAAAATATATGAGCGATGTTCCTTTGAACAGCATGATGCAAAAGCTAGAATTATATTTAAAACATTGAACCCCTAATGTTCAATCACATGCTAAAATAGTTAGATTGCTATTAGGGACATAGCATACGGTGTTTGCTTGGCCGCTTGCCGCGTCGCTGAGCTCCTTATGCATGTCCTTCTCGCCTGCCTGTGGCTGCTACATGACGAAGCGTGTTGCGCACAAGGCTGGCAAGTCACACACGCACTTGCAACGCCACCAGATACAGACAAACGGGTCCGCAGGTGACGTCGTTGTTGCCTTCTTGTTGGTAGGCTGATCGCTAATGGGCTCGATTGACTCTTGGGAATGGGCCACATGTTGAGGTTTCAGCCCAATTCGAGCGGACAGACTATTCATTCATCTTCAACCTTCAGCTCTCGCCAATCTCTCGCTTCGGGGCGGGGGGGGGGGGGGGGGGGGGGGGGGGGGGGGGGGGGGGGCTCGAGCCCCCCCTGCTGCCCCGTTGAATCCGCCACTGTATATTTCCTCTGCTTTTATTCTTTATTTTTTATGCTTGTGACATGCAATGCAATACCTTTTCCTGTTTATTCTGTTGTTGCTTTGTCTGTATGTATCATATATGTTCAATATCACCCAAAATGCACGACTTAATTACTGTTCATGCTTCACCTAGAGTCACAGTTATTATCAATTGGTTATGTCCTTGTGGCTGCCCACAACAACCAATGGCATCATACATTGTTTCACGTGTTACCCATGCCACCTAATTGCATTGGATGGTGTGCTGTACTACCATGCTCGTTCTTCTGTAACATGTGCCGCCTACGTCTTGTGGGCTTCCTTTTGCTTTCTCTTGTTAGTAAGCCTGCGAACAGAATGCACTAAAGATTGAGTTGTAATTACTTTAGCTGTTAGATTTTTAGTATGCGTTGATTGACATGCTTTATGACATTTCGTGCATGGTATAGGTGTGAATATGGTACTGCAGTCACATTACCATTATGTCTTATGAAACACGAGTCTTTAGACACTTTGTTGTTCTATTGAACTGTTTTGTGTTGTGCTTTTTTATTATTATTATTTTTTTAAAGTTTTGGTTTTCTTTGGGCAGTTGCACAACATAAGCGCTTTCCGTATGATGCATATTCCTTTGTTTTCATTCATGTTGATCTTCCAATTCATAGTAAAACGATATTTTGCTTTGTATGAGTTGATGTATAAGCTAACCTTGCACTATTTTGATCAGATATGCATGTGGAGGCAGCAAGCTAGAGGCGGCAACTGCACAACTTGCAAGAAATTGTAAGTTTTCTTGCGCATAATGAGAAATTCGGAACATTGATTTTCATAGGTTGAAATCATGTTTTGTCGGACAAAATCTGTGATTTTCAGAATTAACTTGAAAATGTGCCAGCTTAAAGATACTTGGAAGCAAATATCAAGGTGTATACACGTTCAGTTTGTAACTTGTTTCTTGTCTTTCGTTTGTTATGTATTGTATAGTTGTATACAAACAAAGCTATGGTAAAGTTGGGTAAAGGGTACAGTTAAAATGAGTCCCGTGAGTTGGATTAAACATAACATACACCAAAGGTTTTGTGGATCTGTAACAGACACTGAGTGCCCCATGTGCACGTGTATTCCACAAGAACCAGCTCTTGTGCTAAGAATCTAAGAATTTCTGTTTGCAGCAAAACATTATAGCAGCACTCAGTTTCCAGACCATGTGCACATTTTGATGTTTGTGTGTCGTCAACTTAGTTGTATGTCTAGTACTTTGGACATTGGTTGGGCTGTTTTGGTTTAACCGTCAGGATTTCTGTTTCTCCAAAACCTTCTGTATCATGCATTATAATGAGGTTCCCTTAATAAGTCTTTTCTTTTGACAATCCAAAAGTCTGTATCTGTATTTGTACCTAGCTTGAAGCACTACTGGGTCATCCAATGTATTTAACATGTTATCAAGTAGCTTTGAACTTTCTCTGCTGCACTATCTTTTAGAGTTACAATTCACAAGAGCTACATTCTTCTTATTAGTATACATGACATAAATTCTGCAGTTTCTGAATGAATCCAAGCAACGTAACATGAAAGATACAAGTACAAACAACACCCATATTTGTGCCAAAATTATTGCATCCATAAAGGTTTACTGCTGGTAGTTCTTGCTGGCATGTCCTTTTACTCAGCCCCAGAGTATAGGGTCCTGGTCTCTTAGTTTTTGTCATTGTTCTGCAGTTGACGTCTGATGCACTTTCAGTGAATTATCTGAACTCATGTCCTTTTACTCAATCCCAGAATATAGGGTCCTGGTCTCTTAGTTTTTGTCATCGTTATGCATTTGAATCTGATGCACTTCCAGTGAATTATCTCAACTCATGTCCTTTTGAACCTCAACTTTATTTTAATTTGTACAAGAAACTCAAGAGCTCACCCCAGACTTGGTGTTCCTGACTCCTCCCTTTCCACATTCCGTGGCTGACTTAGCTCAAGATTAACCTGAACATTTTCGTTCTGCTTATTCAGAATACTGTATCTAACGGTAGTACCTGTTGTATTCTCATTTACAGTTTGTCCATACACCTGAGAAATGAAAAAAGGAATGTTACTTTGTGATTCACATAAACTGGACTTGTGAAATGGGAAAACAAAAGTTGACTTGTACAAGCTGCATATCTGTTTGGCAAAATGTTTGCAGATGCCTTTACCTTTTTCTGCAGTTCAATGTTTTCTTGATGAATAAGGTTGACTTTGTTGTATAGTTCTATGTTTTCCTGGTGCATGAGGCTTCCCTAAATTCAAGCAAGAAGTTGCCCAGTTAAAATGTTAAATAAGAGACTAGAGTGTGTTCGAGAAAAAAGAGACTAGAGTGAATTATTTATGCTCAAGATATGCATACACACCTTCCTGTTTAATTCTTGAATTTGATCAATCATAAGTTGGTCCTGTAAAGTGAAGTAAAAATAATCACTATATCCATGTTTCGTAAGAAACTATAAACTACATGATGGTGTAGTCTCAACAAATTGCAATGTCACCTTCTTCAGACGAATATTTCTTAGGCTCATTTCCAGCTTATTCTCTAAATTTTGCAAGTCTTTTACATCTAGGCCAGAAAGCTGCTGACCCAACAACTGCCTGCACGACACAGACACATTTGTTATGCTTTTTTAAAATTGCACATGTTAATGTAAAATATTATTTCATATTTATTGAGAAAAGGATTGCCAAGTGCCAACTGCCAAGCAAGTTGGTGTAGGCTAGAGATGAAACCCACAAGAACCAACAAGGGAAGCAAAAGTGAGAAAGACAAAAGTGATAGGAAACATAAGCAAAAGGGTAAACTAAAGTGAAATGAAGCAAATTGTTGCTTATTGCTATCTCCAAATGTTGAGGTGCCACAGTCTTGAGGAGATTATAGTACTGCTCATCTACCTCATTCTGGATTATTCACTTAAAGATCTATATGGTCAAACTTTTTTTTTTTGATTACTTTAGCTTCCTGTCCTAGCCTACAACCTTGATCGAATTGCATATTGTTGTGATTGTTCATCATGTGCTGAAATTGATTCCATGTCATGATATCTCATTTTCAATGGTGCTTTTTTCCCCCCTGCAGAACTTGGTAATCAGTTAACTACTGATCACTAGCATTAACTTATTAGACAGAAAAACTCAGATGCGATGCATTTGTTCTTACAGTGATTTTCATTATTGTAGGATGATCGAGGATCATACCTATGATGTTCTTGCAAGTTATGCAGTTGCTGCCTCAAGCTTCCTGCCTCCCTTTGCCAAAGCTAGTGAGATAAAATGCTTTCAGTTAGCATAGATGGAACTTTGCGGTCATAATTTCTATACTTCAGCATACAGAATTCAAGAGATAAAATACAACCCGCAATAAGACATTAGGCTATTTCAAAAATAATAATAATGATATACATCATTTTGTGAGCGAGCGTCTCATATTAAAGATGCATAATTTTCTAGACTAATTAAGTTTATGGATACTGTTAACTCTTTACATGGCGCCACATTCATTTTTTTGACATTGTTAGTTATTACTCCCCGTTATCCCAAATATAAGTTCATATATGCTTTTGCACAAGAATCAAGAAAAATGAGCAGTGGCTGTATTGCCCACGAGTTATTGCTATAATTAAGGTAGATGTAAGTTTGTTGCATGATTAAGATGGCTTTAAGCATGGGCGGACATGGACAAATGAAGGAAAATGTGCGTTGGAGTTGTTTGATGGACTTTTTTTGGGTGCTTTTGAAGGAAAGACTAAAATGATCTTATATTTGGGATTGGAGGGACATAGCTTGATATCCTCGTTTACTTAACTAAAATTGTTACCTTTCAGTATAATTTGACTTGAATATTCATTATCCCTTTAAACATGTTGGCTTTACCCTCCCTCCCTCCTTCTCTAACTTTAGTTCACTTTGATATTTTTCTCTTGTCATACATTTTATTAGAAGTGTCATCATTTAGCAGTTACCATGAGTAAATGCACTCAAACTTAGGTTATGGCCAATACCCAGTAGGTTTTTCTGCTTTAAACATTCAGGACAGCACATCAGCTGATATTGTCTACATTTCTCTGTTCCTGCATGGGTTTGGGACCAAGATGCCCTGCATTATAGATATTGCACTTAGACTATTTTTCTTGGCAGTTTTGTAAAGTTAGATCGTGTATTACAATTTTGAAAGAAATGAAAAAAATGATATCTGGCTTGCTGTATTCTGGTTAATGTTATTATTGATTAAAGCAGTTGAATCCGTAGTCAGTATACAGGTCTCCATCACAAAGTTTGCAGACAGAAAATGTATGTATTTCATCTTTAGTTCATATTTGGGTTAACATAGTTTATGAAAATAGTAGACGATACTTTTCATAGCGGCTACTGACATAGAACTTGAGTCACCTGGCGAAGATCTAGAGCGTTGTTAAACTTTTCTTTTCAATAGTTAAGTGGAAATGTGGAACGAAAAAAGAAGAGTGATGATTTATTCTTTTATCAAGGACCATGGTTTTTAATGTTTGCTACGGTCCCTTTCTTTGTGTTAAAGTTCCCTGCATCAGATTTCGTCATCCAGACGTGCCCATCAAATCTTTGCTATTCATGACTTGCTCTAAGCTCACAGAAGATGGTGTTGAATGCGGTCCTTTACATGCCTGCAACAGATCTATCTTAAAAGAAACACGGCTTGATAATCCGTAGGCCTTCATCTGGCAGCTAAACCATAATAATTTTTTCTTTTTCAAGTTTGATAATCTGTGCTACCCCTAATATTGGGAACAATATTGGATAGTTAGCTCTCTAACTTATTAGTCATAAACATGGCTTTTAGTATCCTCGAGCAGTTTTGTGATTTGTATACGTGACAAAACTTGCAAAGGGCAACATGCTTGGTCCAAGGGAGCTTTGTATGAGGGGAAAGAGTGATCATGGGTTAATATATCCTGTCAACTGTTCTTGGCTTAATGGCAGTGCATGCTGTTGACTTCTGTTAGATAGCTCTTCTGTTGAACTTAGGGTTATGACCATATGCTTTTGGAAGTTTCGTTACTTGTCTTATTTCTGAGGTGACTTATTTCTGAGATGGCGAGCTTTCATGAGATGTTCAATTTGGTCAGCAATGGGAGCCAAAAGAGCTGGTTAACAAGTTGTTTGTGTTATCCAATCCTTGTTTCTCGTCCACTCGATGTCTGCATTTTGTAGCATGATCGACGTGTTGTTTTTTGTGGCATAATGTAAGATGAGTTATGTCAATGGATTCAAATTTTCTTTAGTTAATTTATAGTTTTTTGGTTCTCATGGGAATTTATTTGCACAGGAAATAATGTGTTCCATCATTAAGTTCAACCCCCCTCTGGACTTCAATACTACTCTCAATACGCCAAGTTTTGAGTCTGGAGGTAGTATTATGCTGTTCATATAGAAATTTGAGGTCACTAGCACCTCTTATTGTTTTTCTAGATAGAAGTTTGAAAATTTTCAATTTTCCATAAACTCAGAATAGCTCTGTATTGGTGACTGCTAGTGGTGTGTGCAGGACGATTCGCCACACTACTGATTATTAAGGATGGACACAGCTTCCTGAGTATTGAAACCTCACCAGATTGTTAATTATGGCTCAATTATGCCTATCATAGGGTTGTTATTCTCTCCAATCCATGGTAGTTCATGTTTCTTTCTTTGTCAGAAATCAAATATAAACTATGTTGTTTACAAATTGTTATGGTTTCTCTGAGAGCTTACTCATGGCCCACAATTTTTATTTCCTAATGTTCTTGAACAATCATTCAGTTACTAAAATATCAAATTGGGCTACAGAGTTAGATAGCAGTCATTCCCCCTTCCCTCACAAATGTAGCGAAGCTCTGTATCCGTGGCCTGGGTTTTATTCTGACTGGAGCAACATTCAGTTTAGAACAGTCAAGATTTTCCAGTATGGTTTGATTAGAGTGTTAAGACTTGTTTGCTGTAATGAGTAGGGAGAAACATATATTGAGTTAAGAATTTGATGAGTATTTGTCTTCGAGTAGCTCTGATTAACATGCTGAGTTTATTTCTACTAGCAGAAAATGCATGTAGTTCTAAGGATTGCTCTTTAATTTTAGGACCTTATGTTGCCATCCAAGTTCTGGTCTGTTGTAGGCATCATTATAATTACCTTGAAGTGTGCATTTTAATATCCGTATTAGTGCTATGCTAAAGCTCGTGTATTTAAGGTAGGAAAAATCAAAGGTGCACGTTTAACTGAGTCCAGGTCATCATTGATACCTCAAACAAATATTACTAACAACCCCTACATTTCCTTCATGCTGTCATCATTGATACCTCAAACAAATATTACTACCAACTCCCACATTTCCTTCATGCTTCTGTACTCTCACGAAATTGTATGATACTAACTAGTGCTTTGCTTCAATGAAGAATTCGATTCCATGTTTTCTGGGCCAACTATGCTTGGGGTGACCTTGGGCATTGCATTAAAAAAGGGCGGTAGTGAGCGTGATGGTCTGTTAACACATTGAGGGGTCGTGTTATGACATGGGTTCCAGCATCACCTAAGTGCAGTTCGTGTTTGTCATGGCGATTCGTGCATTGTTCTGATTCCAGCCTGTATGCATTCAAACAACTGAATCCGGCCTACTTCACTCCCCATACAGGGTCACAACTCAATTGTTGAAGCTATCCGATATGCGATTTACTAGACTTGTCACTTGTGCCTATATGACTCTTAATACCATGCTTACCTTCTGTTTATGGACGTATGTTACTTTAGCTTAATGACAACTGGGGTAAAATCTTTGTTTTGATTCTTACGAACTTTTCTGCAACTTTAATCCTGAATTATACCAGTACAACTTTCTTGGATACTTCTCATGATATCACTAATATATTTCCTTGTCTATTTTAGTTCAAAGCTTGTTTGCACAGAAATATTAAATCTACACTGTGGTTTTAGTTCAAACCTTGTCTAGTGCACAAATTGAACGTGTGGTTTGCAACGCTAGCTTGTGATCCATCCAGAGTGAGCACAACATATTGCCCAGGCAGAATACTACCATGTAAGCATTAGTAAGCTGCATGCTTGGTCATGCTTTTATTGTTCTTAGAATACGGTTTTGGGCTTGCGTTACTACGACATGTTTGTGCCCAGAAAGCCTGAGATTTACAGGCCCTAATCTGGTGTTAATGCAGGTATTGTGGGCTGCCTCAAAACTAAGAAGCTGCATAAATATACTCTATATATGAGAGCTATTCAAGCTGTATCGAGTTAGCAGAAATGCCATTGCGTAAAGTAAAATAATTTAACATTTAGTAATCATCTCTTTGATTTTCTTGTTAGAAACGGGAAAATGTTCCGGCCTTTGCATCAAAATGATGCATATAGCCATAAAAATTAAACAGGAAAAGAGGCTCTGTTCCAAATTGCACACAAAGAGCCCAAAAAAACAAACACTCTCCTGGCAGCTAAACAACGCCTACCAACAACCAAAGAAACATCTCTTTGGTTTCTACTGTTTAAATTCACTTGTGATTTCTTTTGGAAGTTTAGAATTAAGCTGTCCTTGGATCTATGCTCGAAATGTATGCACTGAACTTTCAGAATGAGCATAATTGATGACTTGGACTATTTACTGTGAGGCAACTAGAATATGGACAATACACATATAATGTCATCAATCATTTTTATATATTAGACAGTTACAAAATATATGATATTTTCTAATCCTTTAAAATAAGACGAATGGTCAAGCGCAACTCAAAAAGCCAACATCGACAACAATTTAAGAACGGAAGGAGTACATACACAATTACAAGTTAGCTCTATTCATAGATACTGAAAAAGAAGGCTAATAGTATGTGTGCCATACCTTAGCCTCTGCACTCGCGCTAATGGCCATATGGTGGTCCTCTTTTGCCTCATTGTATCTTTCGATAACAGATTTCAAGCTGTTCAACACACACACACACACACACACACACACACACACACACACACACACACACACACAAAAACTTCTTGTCACAATGATTCACATATACATGCCAAGATATATAGAAAGGTAAATATGAATGATATTTATGGTGCCACAAGCACAATAAATTAGACAGCAAAATTCCACGTTTGTGTGTAAATCCGTAAACCATGATGTCTGTAGGGTTCTGGTGTTTCAATCCTTAATCAAGTCGTGGATGTACCAACTATCAAGAAGCATTTTCCCGCTGGGAGGGGCTTTTCTCATGTAGTTTGTGTCTCGAAGGCTTAAAAATAATTAGATGTTAAAACTATGAATGGAAAGTGGCAGTACATTTTAACAGTTGACATCAAGATAACTCAAGGGAATTGTGTAAAAGAACTCAAAGGAAAGCAATAAAAAATAACTAGCACTGATGTGAAGAAGGGGTGTTTGGCGGACCCAAAAATTGAACTTGCATATCTATAGTTCGTCCGGCACACCTTTCAGACTGGCAAGAATTCAAACATCGATTGTCAAGTGACTCGAGTCATTATATTATTATGGTACATGTTTAGGCATGAATTCACTTAGGTTATCATAATGCGAAGAACAATGCTTTTCGGGAATAACAAAATGGCTTGTATCAGTGTAGTCCACCTTTTTTGCCTAATGTTATTCGTTGTACTCTTACTCTTTTTTATTGAATATATTCTCCATGCAAAAAAATATATTGAATATATTATAATCATTAGGGCATGCCCCTCGTGTTCCCTTCGTTATGGTATCCTCTAAACAATTTCCTCTTTTTTAATTAGTTAGATAATCGTAATATTACATAACAATAACAAGGACTAGGGGTGTTCAAGCTGGTTTGGCAGAAAACCGTTCCAAAACTGAAGAACAGAAAAATGGTTTGCCAGTCTTGCTACCATTTAGGGAAACCGTGATGAACAGTCCTAACAATGACTAGTTGAGTTGCTAAGTCACCAACACATCGGTTGACATGTCCCACTATCTGTTGAATTGTCTCAAAACACATGCCATCTGGATTATGGGTGTGTTTGGATTCTGACCATGTTTCGCCGCGTGGCTGATGGTGGCTCCAATCCAAGCATGCCCTATATTCTCCGATTGAGGTGTAACATGGGTACTCTTAGGCTACTTCCGATGGGAGTTCGCTTTCAATAAATAAAGTACCATGTCAATAATTTTGATGATGTGGTAAGGAATTGATGATGAGAGATATAAGATGAGCTTAATCTAGATGAAACCGTGTATATATTGTTTTCACACAACTTGTCTCTTGTATGGGCTATTTCAACCATCTAATAAATGTCTCGCTGTTTATGTGGCACCCTTAGGGAAAAAAGCATGCCATTGGAAGTAGCCTTAATGCATTATATCATCCTGGTACCATTTTCAAGATTGTCACGCCACGTGGAATTCAATAACTTGTTCTTTCCCAGGTTAGTTGAGAGAATAGTTCCATACTTACATCTGTCTCACAAAAAATGACATTCTAATGATATACTAAGTCCAACCATTTGAAGTTTGACCAAATCTATAGTGTAAAATTAGTATCTTTGGATTCATCATGAAATATATTTTCATGTTATGTCTATTTGGTGTCATAAATATTTATACTATTTCCTATAAATATCTATAATGCCATTTTTTCTGGGACAGAAGAAGTATGATTTAACAATGCATCATCACATGGCTTCATAAAGAGACCAGTTGCGGTGCTAGCTACGTGTGCTGGTAAGCACATTAGAAGTTTGATTAAAAAAAAGCACATTAGAAGTACAAGGGATGGTTATGAAGCTTTCTCTCTCCTTGCCTCCTTTCTGTTTTTCCCGACTAAGACTAAAAAATTATTATTTTCTCTCACAAAACCACCAATTATTCAATACTCTCTCGTCACTTTATATAAGGGATTGGAGCATTCAAATTTTTTACTTAAGCCAATTAAGGAGCATTCAAATTTTGTACATATAAGACAAACTTTGTATAATATATTCGATGGTGAGCGGTACGTGAGTTGATGTAAAATGAGGGATATAGTATTCTTTTACTTTGAAGATTATTTTTGTCCTAGTATCCCTTATATAAAAGGACGTTGGGAATATACAATATCAACTATAGTTTTTATGATTTCAACACTATTACACTACTTTTCTAAGTATCCTTTCACATTATCTATGGCGCATGTATGATATGGGGAGATATAACAGTGAAAACAGTGAATATCACCTCCTCAGTGAAATTATGAGTAAGACCTCTAAAATGTTATTTATAAGAAAATAGTTTACGGTGCAGTTATGTAATCATTTTTTGCTTGGGCATTAAAATTTTAAGTTCCAACTCAATCAAAGCTTCTTTTGGGTCAATTTTTTAATTTATGACATTAGAAAGCTATTTCTGGTTTATTTAAAGCTAAAAATGTTGTCCTAGCGTCATCAATGAAAAACAAAGGGAGTAGTAAGCAAAATAAAATGGGAATACGACAAAAAGTAAAGTTAAAAGAAAAAAAAGGGATGTTATTCACAACAAACTGTATCGTGGTATCCTCTTTCAACTCTTTTAATTTCAATGTTAAAATTTGGAAGGAGATATGGCTACATGACGTGCTCATAGGCCTGTTTGAAACCTCTAAAGATAATTGTTAGCTACTAAAATTAGCATCAAAGGTTTCAAACATGCCAACTAATAGACTTGTTATGAGCCAACCCTCCAACTAACAATTATATCCTATTATATAGCTCCCTCAACCCGACTAATACTAACTAATAGTTGGCTAATAAAGGTCAACTGATAATAGTTAGAGGTTTCAAACACCTTCAGTTAATAGCTAATATTAGCTAGTAGCTGACTATTATCTCTAGAGGTTTCAAACACACCCTTAGCCAGAGTTATCTGTGATATCATGAAGTCCACACATTTAGGCCCCGTTTGGAATAGAGGAATCGTTCTCTATTCATGCGGGAATTGAACTGTTTCCTATGAAATTCCTGTAAAATTTCTGTAAAATTCCTGCGTTCCAAACGGGGCTTCAAAAGTTATTGCATAATTGCATTGCCTAAGGCAAAAATACATTTGAGATAACCGACCTATAAATATTTTCCAGAGCTACTGCTGGATCAGTTAATCAAAACTTGTAACTAGCAAAGAAAACAGAGCCCACACAAGTTGCAGCTTAAATTTTCACTTTCAATGAAGTAAACATATCACCAAGTTGGTACGACCGTATGAGTGGTACGAGGTATCTACACTACTTCCCATCAGTCTCTCTCTCTCTCTCTCTCTCTCTCTCTCTCTAACTGAAGCAACACAAACCCTAACGATTAGCGATTAGTTGTAAAGCTATATTTGATCTGTTGTCAGCAGATCTAGGGACAAGACATCAAGCTAGCTAGCATGCAATGATGCAGGACCGAACCAAACAAACCTGGTGCTGGCGAATTCATAGAGGCGGCCGGTGCTGGAGAAGACGATGAGTCCGACCTCAGCATCGCAAAGGATGGCGAGCTCCTTGGCTTTCTTGAACAGGCCGCCCCTCCTCTTCGAGAACGTCACCTGCCGGCTCGTCGAGTTCTCGATCCTCTGGATCACTATCTTGCCTCTCCCCATCTCCTCTACCCCCAAAACAACAGAGATCTAGCTAGAGAGAGGAAGCCGATGAGCAGCACTATATGTCGTTGAAACTTGATAGGTGCTAATCCTCTGACCAGTTTGGAAAAGCCTGATTTTCTGGCCTCTCTCTCTTTCTCTCTCCTTGCAAGAGCTAATCCCTCTTTAGAGATGAGATGTTGTTGCTGCCTTGTGGTGCTTGCTTCCCTAACTAAGTAGTATTTGAGGACCACAGTTGGGAAAACGCACATATATAGAAGTTGTACACAAGGCGTACGCGTTTGGAAGCTCTCTCTAGATCTCTCTCTCTCTCTCTTCCTGGTTACGCTTAGCCTCTTTGAGGCGAATGATTGGACATCTCTCCCATTGTATAATCTAAAAAAGAAACAGAAAAAAACTCTACCTCGTCCAAATTGTTATCTATTAGTGCCTTACAATGATAAACAAATCTGCACCACTTGCCTCCCGTCATATCAGCGCCAGACACGTGCGCATCGATGCCCATCACGGTGCAGGTTTTCTTAATCCAGCTCTCGCTCTCAGTACTCGATCAGCTAAATGCGGCTTCTTTTGCTCCCAGTGTGTTGTTTTGGAAAGGGAAATGGGATGGGCAGGGTGGAGCAGTATCATACTCCTATGTCTCAACCTCTGCCTTTTTCTTTATTTCCCTTAAATGATCATGTTCCTGCATTTGGTGGCTTTGCTTTCTTCCTAGGTTGTTCCTTTGCGGCACGCTGCAAAAAAGGCGCATTTGCACTATCTTATTGAGGCATACGTAATTGATAGAATGTATCTAATTTACTAATTAGGTATAGCTGTGTGTACGCGAATCTTATGGGTGTCACCACGTAATCGTGCTGGTTGTTAGCTAGCCTTGCAAAGTCGTCGTTGGATGCAAAACTCACGAGGTTGTCTTATTCGGAATACTATTAGTGGCTTTATTTTATATATGTATTACCTTCCATGTTAAATGTACGACGTGTAGGGCAGTTAATTTAGTTCAAATTGAACTAGACTTATTCCTAAACATTATATATTCAAGAATGAAGGGAGCACCATCTTGTGCTCTAGCTTTTTCTTTTTTGGTGAAACGCAGTACATACACAGCCACTCACAAACACAAACAAGTATTCACTTCTATGAATACACGCACAACCTCTAGCTACCCCTATATAAGTGCCTCCGAAAGACTTGGCCGGCTGATCTTGATCACATTCACAAAGTCACTACGGGCGACTCACTGTCGACGGAGACGTCGCCTCCCACTGAAAAAATAAATAGCCGTAAGGTGCAATACCCGTGCCAAGTCTGAGACTTGAATCCGGATGAATTGGTTCCGTCACAAATAACCTAACCAGCTGAGCTATGCTCACTCTACGTGCTCTACCTTTTCTGTTCTTTATTTCGCAATATTTTCTATAATAGTCTTGTCTTTGAATATAGATTCTGCACTTATTCGTTTAAAAAATATATTCTGCCATGGCTGTTAGCTAGCCTTTGAATATGTTGCATGCCTGGTATCTAGGATTCTTATAAACTATGTTGTGACATTCAAGAACAGGTGCCATATAAATAGGTAATTAGAACGGCCTTTGCGGTCCTACCTTTTAATTTGGAATCAGATTCCTGCATAACATCCGTTGGGCCCAGCTTAATTAGGGGTGGGCAAAAAAATTGATACCCAAACACCGAAATCGAAAAAAATCGAGACCGAGACCGTAAAAGCCGGAAGTCCGGTCTTCGGGTAATTGTTTGGGTACTATACTTAGATAACCGAATTTTATTATTCAAATTTGGGTAGTACCCTTGGTACCCGAACTACCCAAAATACCTAAATTATTATTGATAGGTGTAAAATATAGCACACAGACTCATGTCATGATCACGTAGCATCCTTTGTTACTCATTCACCCTATTTATTTTTCCTCTATCATTTAATCGTAACTCATTATCAAGTTGATTGCATAGTGTATTTTGGGTATAATCAAATAGTTTTAATTTTTCTGAAAATTAGTTCTATATTGGGTAGTTTGGGTATAACCTAGACCGAACCGAAATTTAGGTACCCAAAGTTGCCGGGTAATCAAATTTCATTGTCATTCCGGGTAGCAATTCTAAATAACCAAAAATTAAAAAGACCGAAAAAAATTGGACCGAAACCTCGGATATGACCGAACGCCCAGCCCTAAGCTTAATCAGTGTGCCCTGCCCTTAGCCTTGCTACCATTGCATTGAAAAGATAAATCAACTCCCATGTATTTAGGTGATGTTCGGCACAAGATGTCACAAGAGAAGGTTCACTCCTGCAAGAACCGTGATTCAACTGGAACATTAACATATCTTGCTTAATTTATCTTTTGTGGTAGGAAAGTTCGTTGTAGCGTTTAGATGTGTAAGCTACACTCACAAATGCTTTCATGTCATCTAACAAAAAATGTTGATTGTTTACCCTTCTGGGAAGACAGTCTAAACTAATGTGTGCCCTGGAATGCTATCCTTGAATCGTATATTTTTTATTCCTTTGAAACAAGATAACTTCTAACGTTCTAATTACCTATTTATATGGCATTACAAAGTAGGAGTAACATTGCAACGTTACATGGTTAGTAATTGTTTTTATGTCATGTGATATTAGATCATGTGTTTTGATGCGGTTTTATGGACATACAAAATATTGTTTCTCTCAGGCATCAAGCCCACTGCGCACATTCATCTTGCAGTGGATCGGAGGCCGAACCGATTGCAGCTGGAACATACTAAAAACTGATAGGAAGATTCCATCCAAGTGTGCAATGGTGCACTAAATATTGGCTGTCATAGAAACCGCTTAAGTTTTGACTCGGTGCGACATTCAAGAATGCACTACGGCCATTAATATTTTTAATCATACATTACGCATCCGTGATAAATAAATCACGATAATAGGTTATTGAGAACGGTTTCTGTAAGCACGTCAGCACAGGCTCACGCGCGTACCGAGCATTGGATGGAGAAATATAATGGTTCAAATTTTGTAACACAGGATGTCCAAATTAGCAAGCTAATTGTTAAGTCAAAGATCATAAAGTTTGAATATTAATTAAAATGTCTGCCCTAGAATTTTGAAGAGAGGAAATATTTTTAGTTACCCTGAATTTTAATTGGAAACATTGGAGCCATTAATTAAAGTTTGAAAGGAGAAAGCTTTGGAAAGGAGGAAGGATTTACACCGTCATCATTAAACGAAGTCATACATGCCTTTTTTTTTATGAAGTATGGAAATGGTATATCTTTATAATGTGGAGGTTTCTGTGAAACACTAAATCATGTATATATATGTCATCATTATTATTCTGTTATGATATGGCAGGTTTTTAGTATATATCTTAAAATTTGGTGCGTACAGGCGGGTATGATGTCAGTAAAGCTATAACAACTTTGTATTACCATTTTGAGTGTCTGAATGCTTCCAGTACAGGTAAACTCTCTATTAGATCATAACGTAGTTGCATTACTTGTAGAAATGTAAAAAAGAAGAGCCGTTCCCTCCAAACCACGTGCCTAATTAAGAGAGGGTCGTTGAATTCTTTGGAAAATATTCAGAACCCAACTGATAGAATTTTGAATTAAGCCCTAATTAAGGCTGAGACAATGACATAAAACCCATCGATATAACCCTTCTTTCCGGTGTGGACTGCGAACAATACAAGGATGGAGTAACCAGACACACGCACGCTTCCATGTGCCATGATCTAATCGGGTGATCTCGTGGTGTGAGCCCATCGTGCACCATGCACGTGGGACTCTCACTATTCCCAACGAATCTTCAAAATTTATTTTGGAAGATCATGTGAGATTGCTCCGACCAACCCGGTGCCGATTGAAATTTAACCGTGGGCAGTGAGCCTGTTGGCTAGCATTCCCAAAAGGCCGGTCGGTATGCAAAATCAGTTGTGTGGCCTGACATCTGTGTGCATGGCTGCATGATAAGCACCTTTTAACAAGGGCCGAAGAGCGAGGGGTTGTGAAATATTGTTTTTTTTTTATCTTTGAATGCAAACACCAAGTGCTAAAAATGAAGTTAATCAGGCAGGGCCCCTAGCTCCTTGCTGCCTTAATTCCTGCTTATAATGTTTTGGCAGGAAAAAATATACTTCCACCGTTTCTAGTTGCTGATTTTAGCACAAGTTTTTAACTTAAAAATAAATTAAGATTGTGTTCCTAGTGCCCCCATTAAATATCGTAGGGAGTAACAGTAAAAGGACCCTAAACCCTAACATTAACATGGACGCAACCATGTGTACCCCCATTGGACAAGCCAACATGAGCGTCGCTGTCGCGACCTCGGTCAATCAGCATGGGGGCGCACATCAACCGGCTCTCAACACCACGACGAGCCAAGACATCGAGGGTAATTATATACAAATATGACTAAAATGATTAATGAAGCATATCCCTTTTGTTGGTGCTGATGAACTACAACTTCTGCCGGTGCACGAAGCCGAGGAACTAGTATAATAACAAACTTACGAACGAGTGGATGATAAACAACAACCATGAATATAATAACGATAGTGATTCTCGGTAGTCAGCAAAGCAAGTGCTTCATTTTTTTTTTCAATTTGATGGAATACTACGTTATTCTGGTCTATATATGGACCCCTAGATGCAGAGAACCATTACAAAGTGTATTGCAAGGCAGATATAAACAGAAATCAGACTGATAGTTCACCAGTAAACTTTTTTTTTTTTTGCGAATGAAAGGGGATTGTATTAAAATTTGATGAAGTAAACTAGCCAAGCAAGGTAAGCAATGAGGTAGGCGTTTCTCTTGTTTATGACTTCTTTGTCTTCTATATATGCAGATGTCAAATGTGTCATAATTTGGTATTTTGTTGGGAGCATATTGGTTATATGGCAAGAGGTTTAAAACCATGTCGACGTGTGGTAATAAATTTTGTTGCAAGATGTTAGATATGGTGGTACAACAATCAAACCTGCTTATAATCCCATAAAATAGTCACGTCTAGAGGTAATGAAACAAGAGGCTCCAGCAAAACTTCAATAACTCACTTTGATTTCAAATATTAATCTATCTAGATACGTCCTAAATCGACTCATTTTCATCTTCGACGACAATCTATTGCTTACAAATAATATACATGGCCTGACAATATGAGATTGTGTTATACTAGATTTGTCTTGAGGACTAATATTATAAATTATAATTCTCTAATTAAAATTAATATAGATATTATTAGTCAAGGTACTATGTTTGAGACGATGCCGACATCCTAATGGAATTTTATTTTAAATGAGAGAGTATACCCTACACATTCACACAGAAACACTTCTAACATTCAAGATCTGAGACAATTTATGTCAAAAACTCAAAAAATTGTTGTAGAAAGCAAGAGGATGCTGACCACATTTTGCTAACTAACATTTTGCCCGTGCGTTGCTACAGGTGTTGAAAATTTCATTGCTTTAGTTAGATGTTTTAGCTAGCACAAATTCGCCTGACAATATCTATTTTAGGTAGATTTTTTGCAGCGCAAATTATTTTCTTGATGTGATGTGTTTCTAGAAATTAATACACCGACAATAACTTGCAAAATGATAACTACCCTAAAATATAATTTTTAGAAAAACCATTTTGATTTTGTTTGAATTTGTTTATTTTCTTATATATTCCAAAAATTAGTTTCAAAAATAAAATAGTAAAACACTTTTGACTTATTTTGGATTAAAACAATGCTATAGGGGAGGGCTTTGGAACCCAAGTTGGTAGCAAGTAACCCAACAGACGTACCATTGAACCCCACAATAGTTTGTGAATATAAATGATTCAGATAATTAAGAGAAAACAAAGAAGAACTTGGACATTTGAACTCAAGTCAAACTCAATTCAATTTGACATGAATTCGACTTGAACTCCATGGTAGGGGGCTAAAACTCTACGGCTGACGATTAAGATCATCAAACTTATTAAGTAGTAGAGATATCTTTTGTGCAGGCTCATCTTAATTCCTTACGGAAGCTATTTTCGACTTCATTGAGAAAAACCTGATCAATCTGAATGATCTACTGATCAGTTCTGAAACTGAAACGCTCCTCTTCTGCCTGCACACAGGTGTTATTTCTGCCTGTAAGCTAAGCTGGCGAAGTAATTGGGCTGACGGATCAACTCTAGATCATATTCAAACTAGTCTGTTTGGTTAGTTAGTTCTATCGTCCTAGCGACCATCATGAGCTTGTTTGTTTAGTTTCCAAAAGCTCAGCCTGCCAGACAATTCTGTCCCTTTCTGTTATAGTTGAACTGTTAAAATCAACATTTTCTTACACCTTTGTACAAGCGATGTGTAACCTTCCAGATAATGATCTCCAACACTCTCGCCACTGTTGGTTTGTTACTTTTCCTCAGATGATAGGGTATGTGTTTATCGTCAGAGCAATGTTATTCATGCCGGAGTAGTATTTTCACTGGTGTTTATGCGATCTAAGATTATCATGCAAACGTTTGGATTTGCGATAATTTTCTGGATCAATCAAAAGATGCTCAAACAGGGCGCTGCTCACGGTGCTCAAAGCACTAAGCTGAAGCTAAGAGCGACAGGGACATAGCAGAGCAGAGCAGGTGATGCCCTGGCTCGATTGGGCTGGCCACCGTGCACACCAAATCTAGCGAGTACAACCACCGGTTCGATCCACACGACCCGCTTGGTCATGCGGATTCATACGACCCCCATCGGCAGCTTGAATCATGTGGAGAACTTTGGTTCAGTCCGGTGCTTCACGCCTTATCTCAAGGGGGGCAAGCCAGAAATGGTAGCAGGCGTTGAACATGAACATGGGGGAAAATGCATTGTTTTGGCGGTGGATTGGCAGCCCATCGCAGTCTTTCACAAGTCATTCCACTGGGCTGGGCCACGGCCTTCCTCGAGGCACTTGGACGAAGGCTCATGATGGTGCATTTTTGCAAATGCTTTATAGAAAAAAAAAAATCTGGCGACGGAAACTCGGGGCCTGCCGCCTCAAATGTCAAATCTCTGCTTCGTACAATAATAGAGTGAGCAGGATTCGATCTTCCTCATCGGAGATCGACCAGACCCTTTTCTTTCGACCAGGACCTCCAGAATTCCTGCTTATTCGAAGCAGTTAGGGATGTCATCCTTGTCTCGAATTATTCTCCGTGCTTAGATCATGTTCGTGATGTCATAAGGTTGCGCAGATCTGACATAAGCGCATTTGTAAAGCGTAGGAATGTAAAGCCAGGTAGAAAGCACGGTGGCTAGAGATTCGGAGAGTACGTTCTCCTCGTAGGTAGGTATAAGTTCCACCACTTTATATGCGGCTCAAATGGTTCCCAGCGAGTATTTTACTTGTGCCCTCAAAAAAAAAAAGCGAGTATTTTACTTGATACATATTTTCTATACAACACATGAGTATTTTATAGACTTAGTAGCTTTCAACATCGATTTTTTTTTGGCAGACATAATTTTTAGATATATATAACTAGATTGAATGTAAATTTGTACTGAACCAAAAGTCAATATTTCTATCAATTGTTTTCATGGGCTCACACATGAGTTTTCATTTCACCGTCGTTGCTAAAACTGAACCATGTAGCTAGTGATTGTAATTTCCGTGTATAAAGTATTTGTAGTTCGAGTGTAAACTAATTGTAGCTAAGATGTACATAAAAATTGAAGGGTTGCAAGAGTATAGTAGTACTCATCTGAATTATTTAAAGTAAGGTGCTGGAACAAAACTCTGGTGAAACCTAGCTTTTCCCTTAATTTAAAATCCAGGTCCTTGTAGAATACCACCCCAAAAAAAAAAATAAAGGTCAGGCTTCTAGAGTTCATCCTGTCGATGGGAACAACACCAGGGCCTTTCCAACACGTATGCGTTGAAAGGTCTGCATGCGTCAATTCCGAGCAGCATATCCGCATATATGTTATGTACCTCACATAATGCACAATGGTTGCATGCATGGTACATGCTTACTTGGTCATGTAAGCATAATGCTTGATTGGAAATGATACTTGTCGTTACCATGACCCCCGGGTATCCTCATGACCAGCAGGGCCGAGTAACCTGACAAGGATAGTCGGACTGGCTCAGAAGAGACCGAGTAGCCCATGACTCCAGAAGAAAAGATCGGCTAGTCGGCAAGATAAAATCGTTTACTTGTCTTGTACTTTAAGTAATTCCTTATTGTAACCGACTAGGATACTTTCTATGTAACCCTGATCCCTCGGATATATAAGGCGGGCAGGGGCTCTACCTCAAACACATCAATCCAATACCACGACATACGGAACGTAGGGTTATTATCCTCCGGGAGGCCCGAACCTGTCTAAACCCTGTGTCTCGTGTTCACCATCGTATTCTTGGTTCCTTCGCTACCCATTATAATCTATCGAGGCCCTAAAACCTCGACAGTGGCGCGCCAGGTAGGGGGAGCGTCGAGATCCTGTTCGTCGAGTACGATGGACAACTTCAATTTCATCAAGATCAGATCAAGCCGATCGCGCTCAGACTTAGTGCGTCAAATCTAGTCGGCGAGTCGTTGAGTCATCCAGCAAGCTAGTTCACGTAGGATTCCTGGTTGAATCCGACTGTGCTACGCGGCACAAAATCTACTCGATCGTGATGCTTCAAGTTCCAAGGCGAAGGCTTGTTCCAACCGGCTACGCCAACAGACATGCCTGCCGAACCAGGAAAGCTCTTTCCGTTTATATTCATGATTTTCTTATTTTATTGCTAATCAATCTAGCTTATCTGTCACAACGTGACGCTGTTGGGCTTCAATACGAGTCTTACGTATTAATGCTCTGTTTTTTCATGTACCGGGGGCTGATTAAGTTCTACTTGAACTTTAGCATGACGTATGTTCACGACCCGGCGTCCCGGATCTACCCGATGTAGGGTGACGGCTATCTGGCTACCATAGTCGTTCGACATACGGCGGCGACGACTACTCAGCCATCGCAGCTAGGGCTTACCCTGGTGTTTGGCTTTGAGACAACGACTCGGCGTGCTGTCACACCGTCACCGTAGATGGCAGCTGATTGCTGAGGCTGTTAACCACCGACGAGCATCACTTGTTGCGCAAGCGGCTTGGTCTTTGCACCGTCGCACACGCTGGCGGCTGCGAGCGCAGGATCTGAAGGGCTGCGTATTGTCGTGCCCACAAGCAGCTACATGTCCTCGACTGCTTGTCCTACACGTACAAGGAGAAGACTCAGATTTCAAGTGCAATCTATCAGGCAAGCTAGCCTGATTAGGGTCCGACTACTCTATGAGTTGTCTCATCGACCCACGCACTCCAACAAGCCGGCCTACATGCACGTTGCGTTGTACAAATCCAAGACAGGCTTCAGCTGAGCACTACTAGGGCTACGAAGTTCTCTGCATGCATCAAGTTCCAAGGCTGCTCCTTGCCGATGCATGCATGCATGCTTTGCTCTAACACACTTGCAGCTACAGGGAAAATTCTTCCTTTTTAGTTGCGCATGCTGCCTTTATTTATCTACATAGTATTTTATTCTTCTATCTAATCAAATTATTATCTACTTCTCTGTGTATGCATGTACCCTCGAACATATGCCTGTGCATGAGTTTCATCAGTAACAGGCAAATTGTTGTTCAGTGTACTACGACGACTACTCAGTCAAGGCGGCCATGGCAACTACTCGGCCACGGCAATGTTCACTCAACTATACATCTACTCGGTTCAGTGTTTACTTGGCCGTATGAATGGCTCTCTACTATTTGGCGTGCTGCGGCGATCACTCGGCGTATGGCACCAGCCACTCGGCCACGACGATGCACTACGACAACGACACGGCTTATCAACAAGCTAAGTCATCTCTTTTATTCTCATCATTTATCCGAGTGTTTCACACTCCTTATTTTTACGAGCTCTCGTATGAATAATTAAATACAGCTTTTTTCCTTTAGGGTCTTGACTCTGTATCCAATATATTGTATTGTATACAGAGCCGAGGGCTGTATAAACCTTATGAGTTATGTCTTGAGTATCTCTTGCCGACTAAGTAAGCCTTGTTTGTCCTGATTGTGAAGCTCCGACTGAGAGTGCATAAACATAAGGCGGCAACAGGTCCCTGAAAACAGTCATAGAGGCTCACTTGACAAATACTCATCCTCATTTAATCTTACGACTTATGTCAATCTTGTAGACTTCTGTATGCTGCAGTTGCTCCGATTGTGAAGATCTAACTGACGCCGTCGTCTCCCTAAAGCGTGTGCTGACCCAGTGTCCCACGTTATACAAGGCCGGCTAGGTTCTAAGAGTGCATAAACATAGGACAATACTCGGCTATCAGAGTTGCAAAGAACGGCTGAGCCGCTTCACTTTAATTAATCATGATGATTAAAAATAACCCTGTTGTTGTGGTCATATATTTGATTATTTTTACAGATTGCTACATAATCTGTTACTTTGTTTTATCTACAGGAATTCATCATATAATTCTCTTGGAGTTCATGAGCGTATTTTCTACGTCGGGGACTTGACGCCACTCGGGAAGTTCTTATGGATTTTTACAAGTCTGCTACAAACTCCCAGCTAATATCTAGCATTCGGGAAGGTGCACAACGCACTTGTCAGACGCAATGGGGAGGAGCTAGCCTTCCTTGCCGTGCTGCTGCTCGCCTCACCACTGAACATGCGGAGCTTGCCTCTGCCATTACAGCTAGAGTTCACCTCGCTGTGTCGCGGCTTGCCACGCTGCCGTATCCAATGCACACATCACCGGTGCAGCTACTGGACTACGTCCAACCGCCGCTGTAAGAGCTCGTGCGCTACAACCTCACTTTGCGGCTGGAGCAGCTCACACAGTCTTCAAGGAATTATTTTTATATGAGTGTCGTTGTTATTGCACGACCACGATCATTGCTCTGTCAAGACAAGGCCAACCAACTGACTTATTCACTCAGCCAGCTGACAAGCTTCAGTTAAGCTACCTCTACACCATGCAACCATCCTGATGAACTTGTTTACTTCATCGAGCTGCAAAGTCCAGGAGCCCTCCTCGCTACATCATTTCCCAGCTACATCACTTCACCCATGCCCAGCAAGGAGCATTGATCATCACGCTCTAACAGCTGAAGACCAGGCCACAACATTGCTTGTTTGATTGCCGGACCTATTTTGGATTATTATTAGCCGATCACTCGGCTGCAACTACTCGGCCAACACCACCAGGCCAGATTTTATTTGAGATTATTATTAGTCGGCCAGGCCTATATCAGGCTAATAATCACTCGGCTACAACTTCTTAGTTGTTAGTTTATTCAGACACTACGGTCAACCAGAAGGCTTATTGCTTTCATGGCTTTAATCAGTTGGATATTTACAACAGCAGCGCTACTGCATCATTGCTCACTCGGCTGTTCATTGGTCAGGCTTTTATGGCTTCATCTTCAATATTCAAGGTTTTCTAGTCTCTCTTGAGTCTGTGCACAATTATACTAATTGTCCACAGACTCGGAGGCTAGTCCATATGGACTCACTTGTGTGAGTTCCATAATATTACTCGGCTCTATGTCAGGCACACGGGTTGCTTCGTCCTTGACTTTTTGTCAGATGATTACCTAGAAATTTCCTCATCCTTTTCTCAATTGTTTTTGTTGAGAAAATGCTTGGGGGCTACGTCTGAAACACCAGATAGAAAGACGGGTTGTAATCATCCTCGGCTGAGCTGAGACAGATGGACCCAGAACACTAATCAGGAACAAACATTCTTGGCTAAGACTCACCTTGATCGATTGTTTAAGCAGTCTTGTGCACATCAGATCGGGAGTTCAACATCTTATGGATGCATTTTTCCGTCACATCTATATGATGCACTTGTTTACTCGGGTCAAGACAGTATATCTTGGTTCAGGCTTACTTTGAGTTTCTGTCCAATTTCTCAAATTACACAGTAACTCGGGGGCTACATCTATATGATGCACTTACGTGCATTCATCACAAATTCCTTTATGGATCTTGTCAGTTCTGAGAACTGGCTTTTTATACAAATTCCTTTATGGATCTCTTATGAAGTTGCAACCGACTGAGTCGGCCATTATTTCTCATATTCATCCAATTCTTTGACTTAGTTCAGTATTGGGTGTCAATCGATAATATGCCTAATTTAAGGCCCTGCCGCCCTGAGTCACTCGGGGCTAGGTATCTTAATTTACAACAAGCTTGTTTCAAGTTAAGTCCTTTTTAATTTATCAGTCAACTTAAAGATCCACTCGTACATGGAGAGAAGCCTAGTCGGGAAGCAATCAAGATCAATCAAAAAGCACTTGGAGGCTACGGTCGTTACCATGACCCTCGAGTATCCTCATGACCAGCAGGGCCGAGTAACCTGACAAGGATAGTCGGACCGGCCCAGAAGAGACCGAGTAGCCCATGACTCCAGAAGGAAAGATCGGTTAGTCAGTAAGATAAAATCGTTTACTTGTCTTGTACTCCAAGTAATTCCTTATTGTAACCGAGTAGGATACTTTCTATGTAACCCTGATCCCCCGGATATATAAGGCGGGCAGGGGCTCCACCTCAAACACATCAATCTAATACCACGACATACAGGACGTAGGGTTATTATCCTCCGGAAGGCCCGAACCTGTCTAAACCCTGTGTCTCGTGTTCACCATCGTATTCTTGATTCCTTCGCTACCCATTATAATCTATCGAGGCCCTAAAACCTCGACAATACTAGAGATCTTATCTAGCTCCATGATGTTACTGGCACAGAACAAACCGCCCTCGGTGTCAGCCTGGCCAAATTTCTTACTTCCGTGCACAAATATAAATCTTTCTAGAGGGTCATGCTAGGACAAACTATGAGAGAAATACCTTGTGTTTGTATGAAATTTGGCAGGTGATTGTCATTTACAGGAGATGTGTTTGCTGGAGTCAAGGCTAGTGCGTATGGTCTGGGAAAGTGGTGATGATTCTTCCTACGGAGCTGATCAAGTTACATGGTCTGCAATGACTTTTGTGGTCAGGCGATGATTTACATGGTCTTGTGAGTCGTTGGCGGTATTGTATGTAAAAGATTTCCAGGCATGTTGGGATTTGGTGTGGTGATGCGTGGAGGAAGGTGCATGTGCAGCTTGGAGATAAAGGGTGTACGTGAATACCAGGATCTGGTTATTAGCTAGACTTTGAATCGGTTACAGCTTGGAGTCGGTTTGAGTCAGTTTTGTTTTCAGATAGAGTTGATTACGTAAGGGTCTGTTACTATATAACTGGATCTTGTTAGCGTGGAAAAAAGAGCAGCCAGAATACATTCGATCCTTTGTTATGTTTCAATCTATTATTTTCGTTTTCCTTTGCTTTGGTGTTTTGTCGTGAAAAACATCCGAATCTTCTCTGCGAAAGTGAGGAGAAAGCTTTGCTGATTTGTCACGTAAATCAGTCGCTTCGCCGTTGCGTAAACACGGTGCTTATCTTGTGTTGCTTGGAGAATTTTGTTGAGCAACACCTTGTTGCCCTTCATAACTCAGCTGGTAATTATACATTTTCTTAGATCACGGCTTCTAAGTTGGCCATACAGCTAGACTAATAAAGTAGATTTTCTCGATCGCCAAAACAAAAACACAGCTAGACTAATAAAGTTTTCACCAATTGAATAAGCAGATTCGTTTACTCTTGTCTGGTGAATAACCTCTCTCAAAATGTAGATATGAATAATTAAGAAAATTGTGACTTGTACCCCACTTTAAAACTCTTATATTAATTTGTAGACAAATTAACAACTTTTAGAGAGCCTAGCTAGCTTATATTGTTGTATACGACGGTCTGTATAATTATAATGTCAGACATCGACAGGTTACGCTTCATCGATCGCTGCTGTCATATCTGCAGATCACACCGAGAGAGGAACTATAAATGTGAGATCCTGAATTTTTTTCTATGGCTTTTAAGAGCTTGGCGTATGTGTCGAAGCCGACCGGCCGATCGACCTGAATAGAATCGATTCCATATATATCATCGATCTCCTATGCTCCGATCCGCATGTAACGGCCACACTTTAACTTGATTCTTCCCTTTTCCCTTTCCCTAGCTTGTGGATCGATCACGCACAAACCCGAGAGGCAGCAGGCCCGTCTCTTTTCGGCAAGCTGCTCATGCAAGCAGGATAGCTCCCTCGGCCGCACAGAGCAAGCATCTGGTGATCGCCGGTCATGGGCGGCGCGGCATTTCGATCGTATGGCCCACCTGGCACCTGCGGCGTCCAGTGCGTGCATGGGGCGGGGTATTGGCTCGCTTTGTGTCATGTGTGTCGCGGAATCCCGGAAAGCTTAGGCGTAGCACATGTATACGTGCTCACAACAGGGCACGCATGCAACTACCTGAGCTGATGAGCTGCTCGGCAAAGCAAAGCGGAAGCTAGCTAGCTACGGACTCGAGTGCGCCGTCTCGATCGTGTGGGCCGCGCACATGCGAATGTGCGCCAATGGTTGGCACAGTAGGTGACGTCGATCATTGGCGCGCGCGGCTGGGAAGAAAGAAATTAAAACAGCAAAGAATCAGGCCCGAAGTGGCAGCAGGGGTTGATTGATGCAGAAACGGATAAAAAGGCGAGCGAGGACACAGCCACACTGCAGGCCGATTGGACGAGACGCCACTCAACGGACGAGTGGCGTGGCGAAAGCTGCGCGAGCTTAGGTACGGTTCAGTTTGTTACCTGTGTCGCCGTAGATATCACTACTACAGAAACGAATATGACAGACGCGACGTCTCAGACGGCGGTAATAACACCATCTGAGACATACTTATGTCAGACGGGTGTTAATTGCCGCTGTCTGAGACATTTTGTCACCGTCGAGCTAAGAAACACTGATACATCTTTTCAGACAGGGCTACACTGTTCCCGTCTGAGGTACATTTTTCAGACAGTGGTTCTATAGAGGCTGATTTACCCGTCTGAGAAATATGCAGCAGTTCAGACGGTTTTATGGTTTACCCGTCCCGAGATTTTTATCAGACGGTGATTTTGTGGCGGCGTGTTCCCCCGTCTGTGTGTACCCCCGTCGTAATTTGGCTGCATGCAACCGGCCAGCCGGGGAATTAATATGCATGCTGGCGACTGGGTACGAAGGGCCGTGCGTGGCGTGTGGACGGAGACGCACCGATTCATTTCGCGCGCGACGCAAAGTTTTGCGAGAAGCCGGAATAAATAATGGCAACAGCGTAGGTAAATGCTCTGTTTTAATATATTTCGTCGGCGTAGACGAGACGTCGATTCCGGCCGGCCGCGACGCCTCAATTCCGCCGGGGCGCGAGTCGATTCGCGACGCGACAGATGGCATTCACCCTCACTGTATATAAATTGCGACGACGACGTACGTACGACAACCCACTCCATCGATCGATCGAAACTTCGCCGCCCCGGCCGTTCACTTCCGCCGCGCGCGCTCCCTCTCTCGCCGCGACAATCGACCTGCCCTCGACGACGAATTCTCCTTCGACGGACCTCGACGCGGTGACCATGCGAAGAGGAAGAACATCCATGACGCGGCGACCATGGCGACGACGACCGTGGACGCGCGGAGGGAATGGCGGCGGCGACCGTCGATGACGCGGCGACCATGGCGAAGAGGAGGAACCTCGACAACGTGGCGACCAAGGTGACGACGCCCGTCGATGATGCGGCTGGTGGCATGGAGGCGGCGACTGTCGACGACGTGGTGGGCACGACCATGGCAAAGACGACCGTCGACTACGCGGCTGCCATGGTGACGACGGAACATGACATACTATTCAACGGCACGGTGATCAAGACCACGGTGACGAAGTCGTGGGAAGCTGTGTACGACTGGATCAAAGAGGTTCTCGGGGACCATCGCGAACACCTTCTCGTCGGCCTCGACACCGAATGACTCGTCTATGAAAGACTCTTCCGTAGGCGGTACAAGACGGCCCTTTTTACAGCTTTGCGTCGGTACCCGCTGTCTGGTGTTCCAGATATACCGCGCCGAGTACAACATCTATGACGTGATTCTGGCTGAATTCCTGGGGTGCCCTCACTGCAAATTCCTCGGGGCAGACATCTCTGAAGACGTCGAGAGGTTGGCGAATGACCATGACCTCTATGTGCGAAACTGGGTCGATTTACAGAAGATTGGCATAAGGATGGGCATTGGGAGTAAGGGGAAAAGGCCAGCGCTAAAGACTTTAGTTGAGTGCTATTGAGAGGAAACATGGATCACAAGTTGAATAAAAAGGTTCATGAAGACTGGGACCTGGAGGACGACACAGGACCAACTTTTCTACGCTGGGGTCGACGCTTTCACCTCTGCAGAACTTGCCAAGCCGATGGAAATCAAAGCTAATATAGTTTAGTTAGTTAGTTTACTTTCATTTAGTTTTTAATCTCCAGATCGCATCAAATGACTATTAGACATATATTGGTGTGATGGAATAATATAATTTATATCTCATATTCCAACATTTTGATGGAAAAGATCCATTTTGTCACAGAGCATATGTTAAATTCAATTAACATGACAAAATTTTTAACTCCATTTACATGACATTGAAGAAAACTAGCTAGTTCTTCATTTATAAAGGAATTACAATGAAACATGCAAGACACATTAACACACTACATACTAGCACAGGAGTAGAACAGGAATGTCTCAGACGGGGAATTGTAGATTACCGTCTGAAACAGACTTACCTCAGACGGGGATTAAGTGTTACCCGTCTGAAATATTTCTCGTGTTTTATATATGGCGCCAAAATATGCCGATATACCCAGAAACAAGCACAATCCATCTCAATTTGGCGGCAACACATCCAGTTGCTCAACATGCTTATAAACTGCATTGCGGGTCAAATGACTCTAGTTACAAACAGTCTTAATGGCACTTCAAATCCTAACGCAACAAATACACACGACAGATCGTGCCAAATGACAACACATGTCCACACAAAACCACATGTCCACACAAATATATGTCCACACAAATATCAGTTCGTTACAGTACAACATATGGCACAACAAATACAGCTAGCCATCAGTGGTTATATACCACAACACTAAATTCAACATACTAAATAGGCTATGTATGCTGCAACATGCACATATATACTTGGTGTAGCCATCCTCAACACATGAAACACCCAGGCCTCATTAATTATAATCATTAAGAACCTGCATGTACGCACTAATGATTAGTGAAACAGCAAAAGTATTGGTAAGAAGTGATTAAGCAAATTTGTTGGTATGTTGACGAAGGTGCCATACCACAACACTAAAGTCTTTCGCCTAGTCCTTGAGCTATCCAATTTCGCACACCCTCTATATTAGAACCAGAATATTGTGCCACTAAATTCAAAACATCAGGATTGGCAAACATATGTGGTTCTGGTGGATGAAGGTACTGCAAATAGTTGTGCATACCAAAGCATGCAATGATGATCTTGTTTTGAATATCTCTCGCACATAACGGAACTTCCTTTAATATGCACCACCTGCACTTCAGCACCCAAATTGTCCTTTCAACAAACATGCGAAGGATTGAATGGTGCTTGTTAAAATTCGTCTGCTTCATTCTAATATGTGGTTGCCTGCTTTTATTCTGATATGGCATCAAATATCCTTGTCTCAATTCATAACCAGTGTCACAGAGATAGAACCTTCCTACAAAACATTAGTAACATACAACATTAGTGACACATAGGAATTGTAATTTTGTGCCTTCAAATCCATTAACGAAAATACTAACCTGCTGGTGGATGTGGGTAACTTTGCTGCATCCAACAATCCCTTAGGACCTCCATGTCATTGCATGACCTTGCACTCCGGCTCCAACAAATAAGAACTGCATTGCGAAGTCCACTATTGCTAAAACATTATAGGTTGTGAGCAAGGATCGCGCTACCGCAGTAAACCGGACCGGTTTTCGCGAAAACCGCGGTCCGGTCCGGTTTACCCGGGAGTCCGGTTTTCGAATTTAAAATTTAAAATTTTTTGAAAATTTGAAAAAAATTGAAATAGAAATATGTAAAAAAACTAGATGGATCTGAAGTGCAATGGTGGAAAAAGAACACAAAAATTCGATCGTTTGATGGGTCAAAAAAATCATGCAAGTTTTCTGGGTTGAAAAAGACCCTTTTCTTTTTTCTCATTTTGAACCTGAAAACTTCATCGAATTTTTTGACCGAGCAAATGATTGAATTTTCTTGTTTTTGTTGCACTAATGTACTTCAGATATTTTTGTTTCAATTTTTCCAATTTTTACTTTTTTTGCATTTTTTTTCATTTTTCCTCTCCAAACCGGTTTTCCGAATTTCGGTCCAGTTTTCCGGACATTTTGACTGGTTTACCGGAAATTTCAGGCATTTTTGGTTCAAATTTTGCTTTTCGAATTTTGATCCGGTTTCCGACCGGTTTTTTCGTTTTTCGCGAAAACCGGACTTTTCGGTGGCCACCGGTTTTGCCGAGTGAAACGGTATTGTCAACCTTGGTTGTGAGACCACTCCTATTCATCATGTCCAAACGTGACCCCCTATCAGTGATAATCTGAATGTGAGCTCCATCTAAAGCACCTATGCATCCATCAAAGTAGGGTGAATACTTGGCGACGTGTGGACCAATTGTTGTGTAGGTTGGGTCCTTAGGACCAATTACTCTGTTGGAGAAGGAGTACATGGCCTCTGCGACCTCAGCCATCTTTATACTGATTGTGCCCATAGAACGCGCAAACGTGTCCATGATCTGACTAGTTGGCTGACCGGTAGCACAAGCCCAGACGAACATTCCTAAAGCTTCTATCGAGTCAACCTCTTGTGTAGATCGCAGGCCATGATTAACAATTAACAACTGATGCAGATATTGGAAGGCGTCAGGATACATACGAAAGTTCCTCATGCTCTTCCCAGGGTCTTGCAAATTTATTTGAACCCATTGACGTCCGGTGACATGTGGCAACGGTAGTGGGGGAGCCCACAATGGTCCATTGTTCATTGATGCTGCCAATACTGCACTAGCGGCTCCCAAGGCCGTAAGGCCATAGATGATGGAGCTAGCATCACTCGAAGTGTCGCTATTGTTTGCTTCCTCAGGGCTGGACATCCTACATATATTATTAGCATCAATAGAGAAGAGCTTACAAGCTGTCCAGGGCATGTATAACTATTTACAAACAAAAGTCAGCAAGACAATGCAAGGTGGCTGCATACCTTTCGGCAATATTATCCACCTGGATGCACGTGTCCTGCTCCTTTGTCCACTGTGTTCAGCCTTGGGCTGCAACCAGCAGAGTCAACAACTTATGCACTGAATTTATTTAAGCACAAAGGAACCACAAACTATATATTTACCGCAGGCATGCACTAATATTTATTCAGAAATTAAACCATGACACATTCATGACATATTACACATTGTTCAGGGCACAGGCCACATAACTCACACGCGGAATTAAAACAACATGCTTAAGTTTGACAAGAGTACACGACCAATACAGAGCATAAGTAGAACACATCAGAACCACAACTACCCACTTGTGCGCCACATGTAATTGATCCAATTCACGCGAGCCTCTGGTTTTGTCAACCGGAGGAACGCCACACGATACATTGGTTCCTTGCATATGATCGTAGCTTGGCAGTAAAGCTCAGATCCCTCCTCGATGCCATCGTTCTTCAAAACCTCCAACACCTGATACATCTCCTCTTGCGCAGGCTTCCATCGACGCTGCAATCGCTTGCATACGCTAGTGGTCAATTGCTGGACACAGTTTTCCAAAGAGCCAGTACTACTCCTATTCCTCGGTGCACTATCGGCCTCCAATTCTCGGGGCGAAAACCTTTGCATAGACGCTGCAGCCCCTTGGTGACAGTGAGCGCTGCCAGCTGCACTCAGCGGCCACTGCGCCACACCACTTGCGCACCCTTGTGGACAGTGAGCACTGCCAGCATACAACAACAACTACGCCCCTTGTGGATGTGAGCGCTGCCAGCATTCTGAGACCACTGCGCCACACCACCTGCGCACCCTTGTGGAATGTGAGCGCTGCCACCAGTCCCTTGTGGAATGTGAGCGCTGCCATCATTCTGAGACCACTGCGCCACAAAACCTGCGCACCCTTGTGGAATGTGAGCGCTGCCAGCATTCCCTTGTGGAATGTGAGCGCTGCCATCATTCTGAGACCACTGCGCCACAAAACCTGCGCACCCTTGTGGAATGTGAGCGCTGCCAGCATTCCCTTGTGGAATGTGAGCGCTGCCATCATTCTGAGACCATTGCGCCACAAAACCTGCGCACCTTTGTGGAATGTGAGCGCTGCCAGCATTCCATTGTGGAATGTGAGCGCTGCCATCATTCAGCGAACTCTGCGCCACACCACCTGCGCAAACCAAAATGCCCCGGTCTTTGGGTGTCCTCCCAAACAGTTCGCTGAGTTCCTCCAGGAAGAGGGGAGGTTTCCCAAGATCCACCTGACGGGAATTGCCCACCTGCAGTCAAGACAAATAAAAAATAGTTGATGTACTATGTATAACAAATAATATGACTGAAGGACATGGTGACAGCACATACCCCGCGTTGGTTCCAGAAGGACACATCAGCTGAAATGGTGCCAGTGTTTGGGTCACGACCGAGACCAGTCTGCTTCTGTTGAAGGTGCACCCAGGTGTTGTATGCCTTTTTCAGGGTCCCAAGCTTGCATCTAGTTTGCCTAGCATCATATCTGGCGCCTATCTTGGACTTCAGGCCTTCATTAATATTGGACCATCCCCGCATTGTTGGGCCTCTAGAGTTAAAATTATACGATCTCTTCTCAATAATGCAAAGGTCAAGCAACATTTTCGTAGACTCATTGTCCCAATTTGCACGCGGACGATCCATCTGTGCCCAGTTTTTCAATTTGACCGTAGCAGCCAAACTGCTGTCAACGACTCAATACACGATTTATTTGCTATAACAAATGAGCAACCCCATTCTGTTTTCAGTTTAACAAGGATAAAGTAATTCAGAGTTTTGACCGTGCTATCAACAATATGTGGACCAGAAATATATACACTTGCCGTGGATGGAGGCTGGGGCCGTCTTGACCGCAAGAAGTACTGCCTGGCTTCGGGTCGAGAGCGCAGCCGGTGGACGAACCTGCCAGTGTGGCCTGGACGGAAAAACACTGCAATTAACACATGGAAATTAACACAACATGCAAACCTAATCGAAACACTTCGAGAACACAAGCGACAGATCCAACGAAGATACACCTCCTACTGACAAAATATGGAAACAGGCAAGTAGCTAGTACTAACCATGACGACGGTAGATCTGCCGAACGGATCTACTTCGGAGGTCTGTCGTCTGCCGGAGTGGAACGCATCTACACCCTCCTCTTGCCGTCGGCTGGGACGGATGGAGAGGAGAGGAGAGGAGGAGTGCTGCCTGAGTGAAACGGATCTATGCCGCCCTCTTGCCGTCGGCTCGGATGGATGGAGCGGAGCGGAGAGGAGAGGAGGTACGGATAGCGGCGGAGGGAGGTTTATAAGCGAAGCCCGTTGACGAGGAACAGGAGCAGGTTCGGGAGGCTTCTCCATTAGCGATTCTTGCAAGGACGGGGAATTAGTAAGAGGGATTGGTTCAAACAATGTTCTCAGACGGGGATTACTAATTCCCCGTCTGAGGGAATACTGGTTACGACGAGCAAAAAGACGAGGGGGATTATTTGAAACAATGTTCTCAGACGGGGATTACTAATTCCCTGTCTCAGATCTGTCTCACCTTTCTGACAGGGAATTAGTAATCACCGTTCGAGATATCGTTCGCAGCAGTATGACTATTTTCATTCAGAGAATGACACCACAGATGCTACAAGGCATTTGAAATCAATTTCCTGAACATACCAATGATTGGAAACAATAAAACAATCAATTTAGCCCATCCTGGGATCTAAAATTCAAAACCTACATAGAAGTATAGGTCTGAATTTTAACAGGGGTATTCATTTCACAACATACCGATAAATGAGATTCATTCACAGAAACTAGCTGCAAATGTGTCTTGCACGACATAATAGTGTTGAAAACACCAGATTTCGACAAAGCACACATTAAGATTCACACAAACTAGATAATAGTACATATGTTTTCCAGACACAATAGCTACAAACCACTTGAAGCTGCTAAATAAAAGTAGTCTTGCAGCCCCAATAGTTAGAAACCACATTACAAGAAATGGCTGCTAAATATTAGAAACCACATTACTTAATGTGGCAGTTCATTGATGCTGTGCTTTCTTTTTTGGATGGCGCCTTTGTCGAAGTATCCCTTCTTTATGGTATCTTCGAACGTAAGGAGTTTTGTTAGTTGGATGTAGGTCAGGACAACCGAGGAGGTAGAAAAGGGAGGAACTTCATCAAACTGATTGTACTCATCCTCATCCACCACATTTTCAACTCCTAAAATTCGTCTTTTTCCTGGGAGAACCACACGTCGTGCCCTTTTTGCCGTGTCCAGCACATAGAACACTTGGAACACCTGTGTTGCAAGAACAAATGGCTCTTGCTTGTATCCAGATTTTACCAGATGAACAGTGGTGAAACCATATTTGTCCTTGACAACGCCTCTTTTTCCCTCCACCCACCGACACTTGAACAGAGCCACCTTAAAGCCCACATACCTTAGCTCCCATATCCTCTATTTGTCCATGGTACGTGGCCTTGTGCATATTGTTGTCATAAGCATCTATACGTACACCGCTGTTTTGGTTCGCGCTTTTTTCGTCCTGAAATCTGGTGTAGAATGTGTATCCATTTACTTCATATGCTTGGTAAGTCATGATTATGTGCAGTGGACCCTTGGCAAGGTTTTGAAGCAATTTGCTTGTCTTGGACCTTGACTTCTTTATTTCATCTCTGAACCAAATGTTAAACCTGGGCATAGGTGTATTCGCTATAGATGCTTCGCCGCGCTCTGGGTTCTCTTTTCTTAGCATCTGCTGGTGTTTTTTTATATATGGGCTTACTACATCACTTTGTTGCAAAACATGAAAATGAGCCTTGTTATATTCGTCCAATTCTGGAATTATTGACTTCTTCCCAAGAGTGCCCTTCTTTGACAACCTGCCCTCGTACTGGGACTTTGGCACACCAATGGAGTTGTTTGGATCAATATAACTAACACACCACTTAACCACCTCCTCAGTAGAATAACCCTGAACAATGCAGCCCTCTGGCGAAGCTCGGTTTCTTACGTACGACTTCAAAATTGCTAAGTACCTTTCATAGGGATACATCCAGTGTAGGAAAACAGGGCCGAGGTACCTAACTTCCTTGACAAGGTGACAAATCAGATGTACCATGATATCAAAGAAAGATGGTGGGAAGTACACCTCGAGGAGACATAGAGTCTTCATTACATTCTTCTCAAGCTGGTCCAATGATGCATGATCAATGATCTTCTGAGAGATTGCATTAAAGAAGAAGCATAAGCTCATAACAGCCTCTCGAACATCATCAGGCAAGATATTCCTAATTCCAACTGCAAGAAGCATTGTCATCAGTATATGACAATCATGAGTCTTTGTGCCAACCAATTTCAATTCGGTCATCGACACTTTGTTCCCAATGTTGGATGAGGAACCAGTGGGAACTTTAACACTTTTAAGAAACTCACACAATTCCCTTTTCTCATTCCTAGACAGAGTGACACAACTTGTGGGTAAGCTCGTATCAGATTCCTCGGGACAAAGCTCAGGCCTTAGTGACATCTCAGGTCTGCTCGTGCATTTTCATGATCCTTTGATTTTCTTTAATGTTCAGAAATGTACCAAGGATTGCCTCACAGACGTTCTTTATGAGATGCATGAGATCGATGGTATGACGGACATCCAAGTACTTCCAGTAAGGGAGGTCCCAGAATATGGATTTTTTTCCACATGGGTATCTCATCAGATGTAGAAGTGCGCTTTCGCTTGCCGAGGACAACAGACATATCCTTCACATGATTATAAATGTGCTCCCCACTGAAATGCCTTGGAGGTCCCGCTTTCTCGTGTGTGCCATCAAATTGCTCCTTCATCTTCCTCCATGCATGAGACTTTGAAAGAAACCGCCGGTGACGCATATATACCCTTTTCCTTGAGTTATTCAACCACCTACTCGACGTGTCATCTAGACATTGTGGGCAATCATTCTCTCCTTTAAGTTGTCCCGTCAAGTTACGTTGTGCAGGCAGATCTAGGATGGTGCAGAACAACATGGCTCTCAGGGTGAAGTACTCATGCTTATACTGATCCCAAACCTCAACTCCAGAATTCCAAAGCATTTTCAAATCATCCACCAATGGTCTGAGATACAAATCGATGTCGATGCCGGCCTCCTTTGGACCAGATATTAGAGTGCTCAACATCATATACTTTCTCTTGTGACAAAGCCAGGGTGGAAGGTTGTAGATGGTGAGGACAACAGGCCATGTGCTGTGTGATGTGTTCATATTTGAAAATGGGTTCATTCCATCTGTGCTCAAAGCAAACCTAATATTCCTCAGCTCCGATGCAAACAACCCATATCTGGTGTTTATGTTCCTCCATTGAGCTGCATCCGCTGGGTGACGATAGTATTCAGAATCTTTACGCCCCTCACTGTGCCAACACATCGATTGGGCATCCTTTTTGCTCGCAAACAAACGCTTCAAGCGAGGAACTATAGGAAAGTACCACATCACTTTCCTAGGAGGACCTTTCCTTTTACTGTCCCCCCCCCCCCCCCCCCCCCCATCATTTCTGCGCTTGTAGCGAGAGGTTCCACACTCTGGACATTGAGTCATCGCTGCATTGTCGCCACGAAAGAGGACACAATCATTGACACAAGCATGTATTTTTTCAATGTCCAACCCCAATGGACAAATGATCTTCTTGGCCTTGTACGTTGATTTTGGCAACACATTGCCCGTAGGTAGCATATCGCCTACCTGCTCCAAAAAGGCACTGAAACTAACATCAGACCAACGATATTTTGCCTTCAACTGCAAAAGCTTGAGCACAGAATATAACTTGTGTACTCCTCCTTCTCACAATTTGGATACAATGAGGTCTTCGAGTTTGTAACCAATTCCTTGAACTTGGCAAATTCGTCTTCACCATATTGGTCGTCAACTTCGATGCCATCCATCATCATCTGATCCAAATCATGAGCAACATCGACCAAGTCATCACTGCAAATGGCATCGTCATTGCCTTCGGTCTGAAGTTCTCCTTCATCCACACTGACATGCGGGATGTCTTGGCTTGTATCATCTTGTTGACCTTCATTAACCCTGCCATCCAAGCGAGCTTCATCCATTTCACCCGGATTCTCTCCTTCCTCACCATGTTGGTTCCAAATTTAATAATTCTTCTTGAAACCATGAATGATCAAGTGTGAATGGAGATGTCTAGACTCACTGTATCTTCTCTTGTTATTGCAATCAAAACATGGACAATACAAAGAGGTCAACTTGTAGTCCCGTTTATACCTTACTGCAGCAGCGATGAACTCGTCCACACCAGAGAGGAATTCACTACATGCACGATTAGCAGGGTACATCCATTTACGATCCATCTGCAATGCAGTGAATCATTAGTTCAACATGGAAAGAAACCTACATATTTCATGGAATAACGGGATCGATGTTGGATGTTGCATGATATACCTGCTGTGACAGAAGGGATCGCGCGGCGGGCTCGTGCAGCAAGATGGGAAAGCTGCCACGGCGTTGGATCAGACTGTATGAGCGGCGCGGAGCCAGAAGCGGCATGGCGACCTCGCGTGGGGGGCGGGCGCGCGGTCGCGGCGGCGTATCAGCCGCTAGATGCCGTTTGTCTGAAGGCGACCAAACAGTGAAATAGGGTTGGTCTTGTAATGAACTAGCTACGTCAGACGGGCTTTCAATACAGCCCCTTCTGAAGTATAGGAAACTTTCTCAGACGTGCAATTTTTAAAACACCGTCTGAGATATTGCAAATATTTCAGACGGGGAGTTACTAATCCCCGTCTGTCTGTGATATATTAAGAGAAGCAGTTTCTTATCATAATTGGTTTCATAGTTCACAACATAACAGATCACAATTTAAACGCAACATACAGAAGATACAGATAGCAGATAAATATATACAATAACATGGGTCACAACGTAACAGTTAATAGCACATAAATATATACAGCTGTTCCGCCAAAATAATGTAGAACCACCACTTGTCAGGAAGTCCATGGTGGTTAAGCTAACACTTGGTCCTTAGCAAAACAAAATGAAACTACATTCAGATCGACTTCCGAAAGAAACACTGTGGGATCATCATCTTCCAGTGCTGCAGCAAACACTACAAGCTGGCCTACACAAAGCCGGGGTCGCTCGACAAGCTCCCTCCATTGGCACGAAGCACGGCCATCAGTCATGATCTTGTAGCTGACATCGTGGCTACATGACTCTTCAAGCACTTTAAAGTAAATGATCCCTTCATCTGCTTGCAGATTCAGCTCCTCAGTGAGGCTCCTCCACAGTTTCTGAAAGTAAAGAATAAGGTTCCTACAATTTAATAAAAGCACTAAAATGTCAAGTTATAATGATTCTGCCATATGATTACTTACCAGCACAAATCTGTCAACATCTGTGGCACTAAGCCTGTGTACAAGAGGCGTCATTGTGAACCTCTTGACGCATCTCAGCTTAGGCAGCAGCCTCGTCAACTCATCTTCTGTGATCTCTAACATTCTCAGAGTAAAGAAGGCGCCTGAGAAAATCTGATAAGTTTGTTCAGCTGCAAAAATAGATGATACATAAGCATCTCATTATGGTTAGTTTATTAAAGTTAAAACATTAAGAAAATGGAGTTTGCATTGAAAATGGCATAACAGAACCTAACCTTCGGTAAGGGCTGTAAACCTGTTGTCTCCATCACGGTCAAAAGGAAGACATCCAAATGATCCCAATCTTGCCATGAACCTCATTAAAACTGAGTCATCACCAGATTTGAGGGCATGATGATCAACAAATACAGACCACTCCCCCTTTAGAAAAGTCCTCGAACTATGCTTAACAACTGATACATTGTAGCGAAGACTTTCTTCTGTGACCATCTCAAAGTTGTCCCCAACCACATTATTAAAGGCAACCCTTACTTTGCAGGGGACAATATGTGAAACAGGTAACATATCTCATCCTCTTGAACAATTAATTCAGATTAAATATGCATGATACAAAACTTAGAAATTTGGAAAAAAATTACTTACAGCCCTGTCCCTAGTCCAGGAATCTGCTGAGATGACAAATCTGTCGACAAATCTGTCGAACTGAGCAACCTCTTCCCCATGACAAGACTTGTCTAGACAGATTGGGCAACCCTTCACGAATGATGACAACAGTTAATTTATTACTAACTAGTTGGATCACATGTCTCTAAATTTGGCAAAAAGTAATTGAGAGTGGACCACTAACAAAACAAGATATGGGGGACCATTTCCCTTGCCTAGTGGGTGCTACAAAATAGTACGTGCATGATGGCCGTGCTACGGATCTAAAAATACATCAAATTTCTATATCGAGGAGGCCCGGAATCGTAGGCCCCATTACTCGATATAGAACTGCTTATACAATGCGAGACGACTAGGGGATCGGTTTAGGGGAACTAAGCTTAGAAGGGAAATTAATTGGGTACACATACCGCCATTGCTCCTGCCTGGGGTAGATCAGACCGGTGCACACGTCCGGTGCGAAAGACGAAGAGGAGTGGGCACGGGAGTGCGCACGGGCGCCCTTGCAAGCGAGGAAGCGGAGTGGGCACGGGCGGCGCCCTTGCAAGCGACGAAGAGGAAATGAGAAATGACTGAGATTGGATAAGCCTCTCGATCCAGCTCTATACCGCGTGGTGGAAAAACGATCGAGTACCCCGTCTCAGACTGTGTATTCGAAACCCCGTCTGAGAGAGCTGTCGGTGCAAGCGGGCCGGCCCACATAACGGTTATAGCCCATTGCGCTCCCCGTTCGGTACAAATTTCCCCAACCCTAATCGCGCGCCGCCGCTCGTTCATTTGCCAAACCCTACCTGCTCGCCTTGTCGTCCCACTGGAGACTCACCGCCGTCGCGTTTCTCGACACCACGTGTCGTCCTCTTCGGCCTCTCGACTCGGCCCCTTTCCTCGTCGTCGTCATTGGGTCCCCGACGCCGTCCTCGTCGTCGGTGCCCTTGTGCTCCCTCTCGGCCTTCACGCGGACCCCGTCGCCGTCGTTCTACTCCGCGGGCGGCTTGCACCTACGGCGCGACCCCGACTCGTACGCCGTCCTCGTCGTCGTCCTTGTCCCCGACCGTCAGCTGGTCTACCAAGGCATGCTATCTTCTTCCTGCTTCTTCTCCCCTTATGGATGCTGTGCGTTATGTTCTAGTCTTGCTACTATTGCTTATGTACTTCTTCCATTGGTGCATAGTTTTATGCTACTGTACTGTTGCTATGATGCTTCTGCTGTTGCTATGCTACTTCTGCTGGTGCTGTTGCTATGTTGCTGTTAATTTAATTCGCATCAAATGTTACTGGTGCTGTTGCTATGCTGCTTCTGCTGGTGCCGTTCCTATGTTGCTTGTGCTGTTGCTATGCTGCTTCTGCTGCTTCTGTTGCTATGCTGCTTCTGCTGGTGCTGTTGCTATGCTGCTTTTATTGGTGCTGATGCTATGCTGCTTATAATGTTAATTTATATAGTATCTTTCCATTCTTCTGGCATTTTCTCATTCACCATTCTTATTTGCTAGATGTCAAATGAGGATTCTGGTTCGGACCATGAAGGCAGTGATCACCGTTCAGGCGGCAGTGAGAAGAACACAGGCAGTTATGAGTATGATGGCAGTGCTGAGGATGATGCCGATGATGAAATTATGATGAGCACACCACCCAAGAGGCGTGAACGGAAAAGACGAACACCCACAACGTGGCCAGAAGACAAGGTTGTGGTGGCAAGAATTAATGCTGCTGGGTTTCCTACAGATAAGGAGGCCAGGCAGAGACTCAGAACCCTGGGAGGCCTTATTGCTCGTGAGAAGGTGGACCTGCTAATTCCATCATTCAAGAGCCTCAAGGATGATGAAAAGGAAGACCTGTTTAAATCCTATGTACAGCCGTATTATGAGTTCTCTGACGAAATGAAGCCATTGGCAATGAAGCAAGCCAATAAGATTATTGCCCATGCTTTGAGAACCCACAAGTCCTTCTTGATCAAACACTATGTGTTAACGGAGCTGGAGCCTTTCAGTGAGTTCAAATACATAGGAAAAGATGTTTGGAAAAAGGTTCAAGATGCAGAAGACTTCTCCTGAGTTTTTAGCGCTGAGTGAGAAAATGAAAAATCTACGCGCAAAAACATCCACGACCACCACCTAGGCACAGCGGGTTATGCAGGGCAAGAAGAAAAATAGAAGGCACAGGATGAGAAGCTAAGAAGTAAAGGTATTCCAAATCCATGGGACCTATATAAAGACCCCCAGCTCAGGAATTGGTTGCGAGCGAGGGCCATCATGTCCGAAAATGGTGAGATCACCTTCTTAAGTGATGAGACGAAACAAGTCGCAGAAACTGCCGACCAATTGCTCCAGGACTCAGATGGTCAGGGTGTTCGTCGTTCTCCAAGACAAATGTAACGGCATCCTTACATTTGTCTTGGAGAACGACGAACACCCTGGGCGTGTGCGGGGGGTTGATAGTTACGTCGGGTGGAAGCATGGATTTTCGGAAGACGGTCACATGTACAGGAAGAGGAGGAAGAGGGCACCAGAAGTTGATGTGGACAAGCAGAAGGCAGACCTGAAGGAAGAACTGAAACAAGAATTCTTTCATGATCTGGACGAGATGCTTGAGGCTCGTGGGCTTCAGATTGTGCCAAAATCTCCGACCCCAAGGCCTGCAACCGCTCGGAAGAGTAGTTGTGCCTCACAAAATTGTGGGGCTTCCCTTCATGCTGACACTAAAGTCAACATGGACCATGTGGCAAATGAACAGGCTAGAGCTGCCAACGGTCCAGATACCATAGATTCCCTCAACGAGGCCACACCTGTGCCCTAGTGAACTTTCGTGGAGGTTATCAACAGGAGGTTGCAAGGGGACTTGTACATCCAGGCCAAACTGTTTGTCATACGGCGTCAGTAGGCCCAGAGTATGCAGTTGTACAAGTGGACTCTGTACATGCTGGGCACGAGACAGATCCCCTTCCTATATCTCCCAACGATGAGATGACAACATTAGGGGAAGCTCTGCTTAGTAGGATCCAGTGGTGGAGGTCACACATCATTGTCCGACCGCCTCCTTTAGATGCTCATCCCTATGGATCTACAGGCCGGCTGCTGAACGTTGAGCCGGGCAAACAAAATAGCCCACCGCAGGCCGAGATTTCCAAGAGGGCCGGGCAGACCAACAAATCTGAGAGGGACAAGCCCAAGACCGGAGACAAAATGGTGGGCAAGAAGGGGCAGGTTGGGAAGAAGCCGGAGAAGAAATTACCAGGCAAATCCTCCTCCGGCGTAGCCAAAGTTGAGAGCAAAAAGAAGTCCCAGCTTGACAAGCATCCGGATGAGAAAGCATCTACCAAGTCCTCCGGTGCAGATAAAGTCCAGACGAAGAATGCTTCAACGCTGAACCAGGACACCGAGGGCCAGCTTGTTGACAAGCCGAAGGAGATCAAAACTGATGTTGCATCAAATTGGACAAAGGCCAATTCGAAGTACACGCCTGGGAAGCCATTCATGACTGAAAAAGAGCTTGCCACCACAGGTCCTTCGTGTATCGCGCTACACAAAGTTTATATGCAGGCCCTTAGAGATGGCAAAGACATGATAACATGCTTCTTTAGACAAAAGCACTTCAGGACAGAACAAGACTCCCATATTTATATTGGTTTCAGTGACCTGTTTGATCTCTATCACTTCATTGGATTGGACATGCATCTTGTTCGAGCCTTAACGTCGTAAGTTCCTGCGTCTCTCAGCATTTCCCATTTCTGATAATGTGTTGCCATGCAAAGTAGTCATGTGTCTAACATGTTTAAATTTTGTAGGCACATGGTACAAGAATGCTTCAAGAACAACTTGCCTGTTGTATTTTTGGATTGTGAATGCATTTCAGTCATCAACATTACTTCAAGGAGAGAATTTGTGGTGACCTACTTGCTAAAGGCATTTAACTACCATCGTAGGAGCAAAAAGTTTATAATGTTTCCATTCAATAATCGTGGCCATTGGGTTATAGTGTTGATAATCATAAAGTGGCATAAGGTGTTGTACTTCAATTCCGCCTTACAAGGACCAGAACGTGACTACTCAATATTGCAAGAAGTAATTAATGAGTAAGTTATATTTGACATTCCCTATATATATATTTTTAAATGAAAGCAGTTTGCTAACTAAAGGATGCTTCCTGTAGATCATTTTCCATGCATGTTAAGAACTATACGGGGGTGTACACGAAAGGCTCAAACACCAAACTGATCCATGATTTCAAAAACCCGGTATGTCTCACACAATTCATCATGCAATCATTCTCAGGATTACATATAAATGTGCTTACATATATATTATCTTGCAGTGCCACCAACAACCAGCTGGGGAAATGTGTGCCTTCTATTGTCTTTATCACACGATGCTGATGACTAAGAAAGTTCAAAAACAAAAGCCTCAGGTCAGTAGTAATCTAAGTTCTTACTACCATTTATCTTTTGTTACTCTATTAGCTGTTGCTTGGACATTCTGTGATCTCCCATATTTCTGTAGGATATTAAAGTGCCAACGTGTAATATTCCTGAGGAAGAACTACATGCAATGCGTGAAAGGTTTGCTGCATTCATAATGAACGAAATAATCAATGAGGCAGGCGAGTTCCATACTCATGTCAATTCAGTTTAGTAATGTTGCTACTGTCTTGTGATGGACAAGTTCTGTGAACGATGTAGATGGTGAATAATTGTTTCTCTGTGAACATGTATGTGTAATTGAACTTGTGCTGTCATGATTCAGATGTGATTTCATCGGCTCCTAATTCCTGAAATTGATTTCGTCGGCTCCCAATTCCTAAAATTTGACCCTGTTTCAGGAGTCATGCAGCTAGCATCCACATTTTTTTTTGTTACCTAGAGCAGCTAATCTCGGACGGGCTTATTGCAACCAAGCGCCGTCTGAAACAAAAACACAACTCAGACGGCGTACAATAAGTTAACTGAGACGGGCGAGTCCACCATCTGAGACGACGGTTAGGTCAGACGGGGAACCATTATAGCTTCAGACGGGGGCAATCTTCGTCTGAGATGACGTTTATTTCAGATGGGGAACCATAAGTATCTTCAGACGGGGGCAATCTTCGTCTGAGAAGAGGTTTATTCAGACGGGGAACTATAGGTATCTTCAGACGGTCGGCTTCCCCGTCTGAGACGTGGTTTAGTCTCAGACGGTGTTTTGTCCCCGTCTGAGACAATATTTGTACAGACGGGGAATTTAACCGTCTGAGATCGTGGTCATCTCAGACGCGGAGTCACAGACGTTTCTCTTTCCCGTCTGAGATGGTCTTTGAGCCCCGTCTGTGATATACGTTTATGTAGTAGTGTATCTCCAAAGTCCGAACCTTGCTTTCTTTCTCATCTGTAAAATATTTGTACTACCATTTTTATGATGATGATGATGATAGCCTTCCGATGGCATTGATTAATTCCATACTTTTCATGGAATGTTTATTGAACAGGCGCCTAAAACTCGCCTCAGCACAATTGATCGACGGATGTCAGCCATCGAATAATTGATCGACGGCCCAGAGATCATCTACGCTTCTTTTCAACAACTGTTGTTCTCGTGTTGAAAAGAAGCGAAGGTTTTCCCACCACCGGATCCGCCCCTCCCTCACTAACTCGTTACTCGTCCTTTCCCTAGGATTTTTCTTATAAATGGCCTTTACTTCTCTTATTACTCGTTACTCCATTAAACTTTTAATTTATGACCCACGAACAAATTTTAGCTTATTTTTGAGCTAGTAAAGTTGTTCTGACGCCGTTAAGTAAAAATCAGATGGCGTACTCTCTCTGTCCTTTTATTATATATATAAGGGATTCTAGAGTTCAAACTCTAAAATAGTGAATGAACCATTTTGCCCCTCATTTAGCCTAGCTCACCCTCCACAACCAAATTAATTGCTCAAAGTTTGTCCTATCTCTAATATTCTTCATATTTATTAGTAAATTTTGAATGCTAGAATCCCTTATTCAAAAGAATAGAAGGAGTAGCATTCTTCATGAGTGGTCCACGATTTTTCTAGTAAAAATGATATATTCCCTAAGGATATAGCTCAGTACCAACAAAGTAAGTGGCTCAGAGTAACAAAGAAGCATATAGTATGAGGAATTTATGTCATGTTTTCTGATGACAATGGAGGGCAATTTAAAAACAAATATAGAGATATTTTGGATCAAACTGTGGCTAATTTATACACATTTATGATGTTATTGATTTTTTCTTTGCTTTTTCCTCAAACAATGTTGTGGTTCTTATTATGCCTTCACTTTTTTTTCTTTTCCCTAAAATGATATTGTTGTTCTTATTGTGCCCATAACTATGCTGTCATGTAGTACTAAATTATTGCAAAATTGTACTAGTACAAATCTACTTATACAATTTTCAGTGTTCAAACTTAATGTAGTAAGAATTGACGGTAGCAAAGCAAATACATCATAAATGCACGTACCAAAAAAGGCATCTTTTGTGAATAGTAGAAACGTTCCCAAGATCAAATATCTAAATTTTTACCCGTTGTGTGTACATAGCAGTCTCCTAAGTAGTAAGAAAACCCTAGTTTTACCTGCATAAGTACACATGGACCACTCGTTTTGTATATCTGTACTGGTACTGCAGTTGCATAGTACTAGTTGTAACTACCTACACGCATTGATGCGAAGCTCAGACCAATGCACGGCAAGTGACATATTTTTTGCCCCTCGATACTTTTGGGACGACCGTCCTTTATTATTTTATTTATTTATTTAGGGCTGGGACGACTGTTGCCTGATAAACGAGTCCAGCGCGTAGGTGTTACTATTCTATTTTGTGGATATGCATCGAGCAATCGGTCAGTGAGCAAGCCGGTCCTTCTAGTGAGGTCACAAAATTTACGCTGGGACCAAAAATTTTGTGGTTGCAAAATTGGTTTATGTTGGATCCTGCAATAAATGATGCTTATAACTGAACTCTTTTATACGGTAAACGAGCTCCAATTTAAGCTAACGGGCGTCAAGAGAAAAGACACAGAGGGAGCTAGTAATTCTTTCATCTAGATTTATATAAGGTAATGTCAAACGAGTGGCATCCTTGCATGGTCAAAAGCACGTCGTCCTGCTCAGACGTTTTATATATGTTGCTAAGCGATTAACTATCGATCCCTATTCCCTAGCCAGCTGTCGTCTTTCTGCCAAGGAAATGCCTCAAGCCTTCAGTTGAGTATCGGCAATAATAGTTGGTTGGAAGCTTATTAAGAAATTAATCAATAGGAAATATATAAACCCCATACGCTAGGAAGTTCTTGAACCCCCATTTGAACCGTCATTTCTGACTAATATAGCGACAGAAACCCAATGTCCTTTGTTAGTGCGTGGTGTATCAGCTTTCAACATGGAACCATGATGAGTACATTCCAGTCACATTTGGATCAGTAATGCTTAAATCGATCGACTATATATAGTCAATCTACCTCCGATCTCCCCGGAAGTAAACACCGCCGAGGAACGGCCGTTGACTATTTGATTATGATAAGTTCATACTATTCATCGGCTAAAATATATTGATTGTCCCAATGTTGTGTTTTTTTAGCTTAGTTTTTCTTTTGTTTCGAAACATTTGAACAAGGCATTTTTTTTTTTGCGAAGGACATCTTGTTTATATATGCAGCAACACAAAGTGCTCATAACTGTCATCGTCGTAGAACCCTTTGGTTGTGCAAACACCTGCCGGCGCGCATCCTAGATGTGCATAATAAGCTTCCCCACGTGGCTACACAGTACGCTGATAGGCCTCATCACAAATAATAATGACTTTATCATTCGTCCTCGCCAGCAGCTGCACCAGGCTACATGCATGCACTAGCTAGGCAGCCATACCTTAGCTGAGGCCCCACACTGCAGCCAGTACTTCACAGCATGGATTTTGGAGGGTTATACCGTGTCAATACTCAGTGCCATGAGAGAGAAGAAGCAAAGATGTGAGAGACAAGAAAACAAAAGCAGCTAAGTACACTAGGACTAGGAGTATTACAATAATAATAACTGATGATATATACCAGCATACTGGTATCAACGGTCCATATATAGATGCTTATTCAGCAGCCTTGACTGACTCATGACCATGAGTCCATGAGCATTCTTGCTTTCTCCTTCACCTCCAGGTTCTACCCTCTACTAGCTAGTCACTGTCGATGCCTTTCTTCTTCGCTTTCACCTCTCTCTCCAGCTCTTTTGGCCTCCCGTTCCTTCAGATCACACGCAAACGGGACATGGACAAGCAATAACTGGGGTAGAAGGAAATTAGCTAGAAAGCATCGTCCATTCCTCCACTAGCAAAAGCTGGAGACCTTTATATATACCACTAGGCCGGACACTTGAAAATATTACTTATATTACCAAAGACTTAGTTAAAGTCTAGTGCCCACACAAATGTTACCTCATTACCCTAACAACGCTGGTCGTCAACTTCACCATCACCATCACTGCTTCTACCAGCAAGAACAAGAACAGCCAATACTTCCGAACCCTACTACTGCCGCTTTCCTCATGCCAGCAACCACCGCGTCCTGGCCCTGGGGCGAGTACGGCGAGCAGATCTTCCCGGCCGCCGACATGCACAGCCAGCACCAGGAGACCCTGGAGGCGGTGCTCCGGCAGCGGGTCACGGCGCCTCCGCGGCAGCAGGATCGGCCGGCGGCGGTGGACGGCGCCGCCGCCCTCGCCGCCGCCGCGCCACGGAGGCGGCCGCAGCGGACGGACCGGCACAGCAAGATCCGCACGGCGCAGGGCGTGCGCGACCGGCGGATGCGGCTGTCGGTCGGCGTCGCGCGCGACTTCTTCGCGCTGCAGGACCGCCTGGGCTTCGACAAGGCCAGCAAGACCGTCAGCTGGCTGCTCACCCAGTCCAAGCCGGCCATCGACCGCCTGTGCGACGCCGCCGCCGCCGCCGTGCCGGCGCCAACGCCGACGATTGTGAAGAAGGGGAAAGGGGAGGGGATGAGCTCCTCGAGCACTGGCTGCTTCAAGGACGCGACGAGGGAGAGGGCAAAGAGCAGATCAGCCGTTGTTCTTGATGCGCCGGTGATGGCGCTCATGGAGGATCGTCACGGCGGCTGTGAGCTCGACTGGAACATGTCGGAGGCGGCAGTGGAGCTGACGCAGCAGATGGACGGACTGGAGTACTACCAGTACCAGTACTACCAGCTGCAGGACATGATGAGATGCGACAATGGAGGAGTACTGCCAAGGTGATTTCTTGTTGTGTATGGTATGGCAGGCATGGTATGCAAACTCCTTTTGAAGGCTTCTATGCATTGGGTGTGTGGGTATTGACGTTTAGTAGTCGATAGCTTGTAAATTATATTTTGGGTTTAGTTGCTGATATGTGCTAACATTGAGGTTTCTTTTAGCCGTTTGTTTTGAGTTTTCTTGATCTCCATGTGCTTATGATTCTTCAGTGACATTTATTTGACATCAGAAGACTTCAACTAGTATCAATTGTCAGGTGAAATCCTTGAATATCCTAGCTAGCTAAAGCTTGAAAATTTATCACATGATACCCTTGAGACTGGATACTGACACAACAAATTAATTCCATGATATCTGGCACTGGCATATGAATATCCGATTCAACTTAAATGAATAAGGCATAGTTGCATGAAACTTGTGATTAGCTGGGTACTATTGAACAAGTGTTAATGATTTCAGGTCTTTAGAATTACATGAAGTGGACTACCAGCTGTGAATGGTTATTGAATTACTTGTTCCCTCTATGGTATATAAAAAGCTGGTTTATAATATAGTCATATTGCCACATGTTTACGCAGACAACATAAGTATACATATTGTTCCGGATTTCGGGCGTGGTCATATTTTTGTTTAGAAGTTATTCAGCCAAAACTGGAATATATTGGTAGGAGTGAAACAAATGCGTTGATGATCTTATGTATTCACTTTTGATATCATTTTCAATTTTCTGCAGCGAATCTATGGTCATTGTTTTATGGGTTCACTTAAATGTTTTCATATACGTTTTTTAAAATGTTTTCTAAATGATATATCTACGGTGAAGTTGTGATATATGACATTGAACATAATTAATGGTAATGCTATGATTTTGGAGTAGAAGATTCTTACAGTCCTGACAAAGAAAAATAAACTAGCCAATCTGAGCAGTGAAAGGAATGAAAGTAAAATTAACACCATTATATTAAGCATATGGTAGAAGTTTACTTCCTATAGAAAATTTGTTCAAGACTGTTTTAACGTATAATATGGTGAATTTGATCCGTGTTCTATGAGTGTGGGATGGGATTTTGTTTAACAATTTCTCTATATAAGCTATCAGCATCAGGAGAAATATCTCACTCAAAGATATAATAGCATTATATAGGAAGCCATATATACTAACTGTATGCACATGAGACTAAGAACTGCAAAGTACAATTTTATGGCATGTTTGTTCGAAAATTAAAGGAGCGTATTCTGCAGGTAAGCAAGTGTAAAACTTTCAAATAATGTGATTGGATCATCTGGCTATGGCTCGATGATCGATCATGGCTTATTGGTCACAAAGTAAGAGAAAGAAAGAAAGAGAGAATTAACTCTAGTGGCAAAAGGTTGAGGACAAAAACAGTAAAACATGGATGGGAAGTTAATATGTCCGAGTATATGTGTGAGCTTATTTGTTCATGGCTGGACGGTACGTGGAGTAGCACACTTCTAATTCTGGACATAAAGTTGGAGGGAGGTGACCCTTCTTGAAGGGACCTACTAAAGTTCTGTCAAATTGTATGCCACTGTCAAATGCACATGGAAGGAACATGCACAAAACTGAATTGTGCTATTTACACACAGTCGCATGCACAGGAGGAGAATGCAAGAGCATGCCATATAAGAGGCATCTATAGAGAAAGCAGCATACCTGTGGTTGAGTCTCCACCAACGCTGAGAGTTTCTAGTAAGGAAGCAAAGGGATGCATTTGGGAGTGAATTTGTCAGGCATCCTCTGTATACTCGTAACAGCTAGAGCTCGCTGCCGAGCTCGATCTGTGAGGCGAAGTCTGCTATTTTTCTAAAGGAGTGGTAGGTCTATGATGAGTGGCACTTGGTATCAGATGGAAGCACGCAACTTTAAAAAAAAAAAAAACAACCTCGTTAACAACGGGGGGAGAGAGAGAGACGTTGTATGTGCAGTTTCTCACACATGGAGAGACGTTGTATGTGCAGTTTCTCACACATGGAGCAGGGCTCTTTTAACAAAGAAAGGAGGGCTATAGGTTGCGGAAGCTACCAGTGGATCACGGCGTCCTTATATATGATACGAGACCTCTCTCTCTCTCTCTCTCCGACCTGTCGATCGCCCATCGCTGGGATGATCAGTAACTGATGGCCAGGATGTTTTCTTCCCACGCTGCAGATTCCCGGCCGGCTAGCAGAGTGACAAAGATGCGCGTGCGCTCTCGAGCATTTTTCTTTGCTAATTAACTGAAGGATCTTGGCTAACGATTCATGTAATGTTTGCTTCGTCCTTTACTCCTTTGCACGCGCTGTCATATCTTATTGTACGTCTACTCGGTTCGCCCGTCACGACTTAGCTAAGAAGCCTTGTATATGATATACTCCATCTGTTATCAATTTTTTAAAACCATAAATATATTTTTTATGTATTAAGTTCGCAAATGTGGAAATGACATAAATAGACGTATTGAAATATACTTTCATAAAAGCGCACTTCAACTATATTTTATACATATTTATAGCAAAAAGTACTAGTCAAAGTTAAGTTTTGGACACTGTGTCAATGTCTAAAATGACTAAAAATTTGATATCGGAGGGAGTACTATCTTTTCTTTTTAAGGAAAAGATGTGCTATCTAGTCCCTCTGTTTCAACAATACTTGAGATTATACCTTCGAGCACAGAAAGATGGAAAAGTTAAAAAAGATGCCGTGACAAAAAAACAAGGAGAGATAGAGATATATAGAGATGCATTGGGAAGTGATAATGATGCAGTGAAAAGTGAGAATCACAAGTATTGTCATATATAAAAAATTTAAAGGCTAAAACCATAATAAGTATTATGACACAGAGAGATTAACTAGCATTAGTTATTATTGATGATGCAAATTAACATCGATGCAAGATTCATGTGAAAAGTGAGGCGTGAACCTCTCGTCTTACAGTGTTCTTATTCATTCGCAGCTCATCTAAGGATCGAGTAGTAATTCACGAACACCAACTATAAAAAGTAGCTTAGTGTTAATTTCCATGGTTTTTTAGGATATGTACAATGCGAGGTGCTTCTAAGAGGTGTTTAGAGGAAACAATATTAAGCACCTATACAAAAGCTCTCTCCTACAGTCTAAAAGAGTGTTTAAATAGGTCTAATTAAGGTTTCTCTTATAGAATGTGGTAGGATCGTATAAGGGCCAAGCTCTAAAAATAAAGTGATTTTGTTGCTGAAGCACCTCAATAAGCATCTCCAAGAAGAGGAGTACTACAAAGAGAGTTGCTTCTTATGAGTTGGAGTTCCTATGAGTTGTTATTAACAGTGTGTTTGCATGTGACTGTTAGGGGCTTGCGCCCCTTATGCTACTGATATTGAACTAAAAACGTTACCCGCACGTTTGCACAACTAGGGTTTATGGTTTAGGATTTATAGTCAATAATCATAACAATTTATAGCTGAGTAGTTTGGGTTAATTTTTACGTAATATAGGCGTGGATAGTTTACAGACATACCAATTCTTTATTTGTCATTGTTTTCAGTGTATATCATCAAGTTCTATTAAATTGTTACCCTTATTTCTTCTCTTTCTTTTATGACCAATATTTTCTAAGGTAACTAAAATGCCCTTACCTTTGACCTAGATTCCGGCCGGCGCGCCGGCAAGCAGGCCCCGACCACCATGGTTGGGCGAGCCAGGAGCTCGGCCCCTGGGGCACGTGGGCAAGTTCTGCCAGACCGCCATGGTGGAGCACAGATGCAAGATCAAGCTCGCCATGGTCGCAAGGGCAAACTCGGGCACAATCATCGTGGCTTGGCTTGGGCGAGCTCGGCCCCGGCTGCCATGGCAGGTCGCACGGGTTAATTCAGGCCCGACTTCCATAGCTTGGAGCCCAGGCGAGCTCGACCCGGCCTTCCAGCATCGCTGGAGGAAGATGGAGGCAGGAAGTAAAGCTAGTTTGGTCTTTCACACAGTAATTATGGTTTGGCTTGTCAACAATGACATAGAAGGTTTCCTCAAAAAAGAAAAAACAATACTGTAACATAGAAGGAAACATGGTATTAACAGCTAGTGAGTGATTTACAATATAATATTGTATCCCAACAAAACAAGCGAGCTGAAGATTTTCAGCATGTTTAGCCGGTCAAGCACGCCAGTTACCCACACCACCTCGCACAGAACTAGGTGTCGACGAAATTGGTGGGTAAAGCAAGCATAGACTGCACAGTTACGTTGCTGGCAATCTGGCATGAACACTCTCCATATTCTATTCGACGATGGGCCGCGTTTGCTTACGCAGGTTAATAAGCACGCACGTACTAGCCGCCTAGCTAGAGCTATATATAAGCATGAGACGAGACAAATCGTTGAACTTCTCTAGGCGTGGTACGGCCAGCGATGCTGCTCTGATCTGCTGGCAGCAAGGTAAGAGCTGCGGAGCGATCCCACCGTGCCGGCGGCCGCCAGCTGCTGCCTGGGGCCGGCACGGCGACGTGCGTCGGCAGGCTGCTTATCGTGCGTGCGTTGATTGATTGCCTCGATCGGCCAAGTGATGTATGGATATAGGAGTACTGTATAGTACGTGGCTGGCCGTGGGGGCTATATATACAGTAGTGGAGACAAGAAACGATACGATGCGTAGCAAGATGCTAAAACTTCTTTCACATGGATCTTGAAATGACATTTGGAAAAACCAGTAGTGGCGACTATGAGCAATACTATATAATAATTAGAAATTACATTGCGTACATATCTTTACTCCTTATTATTTTCCTTGTGACTCTGCGTGCGTCGCATCCTCCTCCCACCCCGTGAAAACTCGGCGCCGACATGTGGGCCTTCTAAAAAAAGGTGCTCCCTCTCTCCCTCGCCCGTCCTCCCTCGCACCGCCCGCCGCCGCCGCCCTCGCGGGGGCGCGCGACCCCCGCCTGCGCTTGCGCCCACGCCTCCCATTGACAGCGGGCGGAGCTCTCCGGCTCGGGAGGTAGAAGGCGGCTGGTGGATCTGCTCAGGCACGGCCTTGGAAGATGCAGGGCGGCGGCGCACCTCCGCATCCTCCCCCCGCAGCGCGCCTCCCGACGGCGGCGCGTCTTCACCTCCTCTCCGCGCGGCCATTGCCAGGCTCTTCCCCCCGTCGTGCCCTGCCACGCCGTCGAGAGCGTCCGCCCCAGTCGCGCCGCCAAGCCGCACCCATGCCGAGCGCCTGAAACGCCGGCCCGGTGATCCTGCCTCCGCCGCCGTTCGCGCCCTCGCCCTCGCCCACGACCCCTCTTCTCTCCTCGACGCTCCAACTGCGTGGCGGATTGAAGTGGTGGCCGCGGCGAGTTTGTGCGGCTCCGCCCATGCTCCCCGGTCCCATGGCAACAACCCGATCTCGCCCCGAGTTCCTCGCCAGCGAAGCAGGTACGCACGCACACACTCCCTCTCCTCTCTTCCGCAATCTAGGGCCTGCGCTGCTTCTCACTTGATTCCTCACAGACCAACGCACTCTGCATCTAAATCACTGTGGCCTACAGCCCTACACGTCCTGCCCGTGCCATGTTTGATTGAATCCCATTGATGAAGTTGCATCCAATCCCTAATAAATATTCCAGGCAAAGTGCGGCAAAACGAGGTTGTGATGGCACCCAGCGGTGGAAATTGCAATGGTACATGTGCCTTTTTCCTTTTGCACCTCCTGCTAGCAATTTTTTCTTTCTCCTCATCCGGTAGCCAGCTCTGCAGTTTATATTTTTATTTTGGTGCAGTTCAAATGCAGATTGCCAGATCTGACGTGCACAGCCAAAATTTAAGCTAGACATTTTTGTTTTTGTTTCATATTCTTACAGATTCTGTTTGTCGAACTATTTGTAGGAGCAACACTGTGTATCGTCTAAGCAAGTTCAAGCATGAGGCTTCTTTAAGGTGAACCCTCTGATGATACCCATACATTTATGTAGACAAGCTGTTTGAGTAAATGCTTAAGAGGCTTATTTGTTTCCCCAGTCCAGAAATAAAATGGAGAATATCATCGTATGCCTCATGTTGAATATCACAGTGCTTTTGCACTTAATGTTTTGATTTTCTAACACTCAACGTATTGCTAGCAGAGTTTTAAGAGTCTTCTTGTCGACGGTGTTGATAAGGCCAAAGCAACAATGTGTTATTTTGGTTTTTTGTTTAGTTGAGCAAAGTTTCTCTGAAGATCAAATACAATTTTTTGCTGCTTTATTCGAACATTTCAGTACCAAATTTGGATGATGGGTCATATAAATGGGAGATGGTGATCTTGAGTGCGCACGTTTATTTTCTAGGGACTATGCCTGGTAAGGGCAATTGTTCATCATCCATTTCTCATAAAGGGTACTGAGGTAACAAAATTGAAATAGGAAAAATTCGGAACCGTTTTGGTTTATGCGGCAATTGTAAGATTTGTATGTACAACAGTGAGTTTTTTTAGCAGTTTGGGAAAATGTTTTATCCTAGGATTCCTTTTTGTATAATATTTTGGATTGATACCTTCTTATACTCAGTAATCTCGAGTCATGATGATATGAATGGAGATTATCCCAGGTCTGTCTTCACGGGGCAGCGCTGTGGCTCCTCACTCGACACAGAGGCCGTCCGCCATCAGCATGACACAGAGGTCTGGCAGCTTCCGTCCTGGTGCGTTCTTGCAGTTGCTTGCTTGCTCCAACTTTTCTGTCGCAAATCTCAATTTTTTTTTCAAATCGATCTGAGCTCTCCTGTCTGTATATGGTAGGAGCAAGTTACTAAACAGGCCATGAGCTACAGGACGACCTGCTCCATTGCTATGATTTGCAGGTAGTTTTAGAAAGTTCCCTTTCAATTTCAGTCATGAACCTTGGTTCTCATATTGAGAAGTTCAGTAGCAAAACAGTCATGCATTATCTTTTGCTGTATCTTGTGGATGTTTTGAAAATCTCCACTGAAATCTATGTGACTCCTAATCAAATCACGGGCTGCAGTTATAGCATGTAACAAAGCTTAAATGTGAGTATGTATCATTGGTATTTGATTTTTCTGATGCATACCCATTGCTCAGATTATGATTCTGAAGCCTATTTGAGCTGTTAATGAATGACTACTTAGTGTCCACCAATCTTATCTGTTTTCTCTCGATGGTGTTTATGTTCTTGTTCTGTTCTGTGTGGCATGCAGAGTTCTGATTATCTCATTTAATCCTATCCCAAAATTCATTATTATCAAATCAGTCGTGTTTTTCTCATTTAGCAGTTAAGCAAAAACTACAACAAATATTTTTATTTCCTATTTCAAGTGTATTTTGCAGCCACTTATTGGCACTTGAAAATGCCTTTAGAATTCCAACTATCAGCAAATTCGGAGTTCCCAATGATTTTGAATGATTCCAGCAATCAAACTGGAGGCCTCGCTATTTTGTTCTCAATAACTGTCCTTATAGCATACAAAGTGACGAAGTTGCTATCGGATCCAATATTTTTAAAGCAATACTCATTGATGCAGTTAATCGCTATAATTACTTTTTTATGTGTGAATCACATCAACTAATGTGTTTTTTAATCTCCTGAATAATTCTAATGCAGGTGGTGATTACCGAAAGAAAGAGGAACTGACCTCTTCAGTGGAACATATGAAATTAATAGCCATATATTGTGTAGTGCCATCTACACTGTTTTTGTTGTAGGGAGGTAGTAGATGTACCTTATCAGCAATGATAAATATTGTTTGGGCAGTTAATCTGTCATGCTGCTTTAGCAACTCACGTCGAAGGTTGATTGCAGGATGTGGAGCATCAGAGGAAGGGAAGGAAGGAAAATGGGTATTGCTTCCACTTTCACACCCCCACCTCATATTTTCTCTCAGATTCGACTGTGCCCTCTTTTATTTGCTGCTTTCACACCCCAACCTCATATTTTCTCAGATTCGACTGTGCCCTCTTTATTTGCTGTTTTCCAATTTAAACTGCTTGCCGTGCTGCTCATTAATTATACTTCTGTTGCTTCTACAACTGCATAAACCGGTGGAAGGAATGATATTATCAGGTAACAGAATGGGGAATAGGAAATAGGATACATGAAAATATTTGCTTTTAATGTATTTGGATGAGTTCAATGTATTACTTGCTCCGAGAGGAAATGAGATAAACAGCGCAATGCATCTTGCTTTATTTGATGTTCATTAAATTATGTCCTCCCAGGCCATTTGCTCATCACTTTGATTTTCTCTATTCTTGCAGTCGATTTTGTTAATATGCATACAACATATACGTAAAATTCTTGTAGCCTGAGCAAAATCCTCATTTCCTATATGTGACACTATTCTGACCTGCGATAAATTTATGTGCATACTTATTCTATAGTTCTCTGACTGCCAATTGAAAGCCCCTATTTGTATAATCGCTTCAGTGGGCACTCATATTTTAGTATATAATTCTAGGTATTGTTGGAGGGATTTCCTTTGGAACAGGGTTCCACTTAGATGCATTTGCAGCTTAATAAAAAAATGTGATATTGCTATTTATCAACAACTGTTTACATTATTGATTAGCTCTGATTTGAACGGCTCACCAAAATCTTTTAACTCGGTCCTTTTCAATCTTGAGAGGTCGTCACATTCACTCATTTAGCTTTTCCATTTAGTATTCTAAGAAAATTTTGACATCTCTGGAATTGGGACTATAATTCTTGGCAGTGCAAGAAAGAATCATATGTCAGTTTCACTTGACCTGCCCTTTCTAATACTGATAACTAAATTTTTACACCTGTAATTGTACTTCTTATTTTAATCTTTGTTACCAAGTAATTGTACTATAATGTTTTGTCAACTTGCTAATGACAGGACACGAAAACAAATAATGCTGCTGAGGTAAAGCTTTGGTGCTATTCTATT